>VZRQ01011066.1:593317-605068 GCA_013397975.1 Machaerirhynchus nigripectus | reverse complement strand
GGCCTGGTCCCAGTCCCGATCCCGGTCCCGGCCCTCCCCCAGAGCACACCAGCTCACCGCCGGGTCGTAGAGGACGACGTCGTGGCAGCTGCCGAAGGCGAGGAGGCCGCCGCGGCCCCAGGCCACGGCGCCGCCGCCCGCCCGGTTGGCNCGGTGTCGGCTCGTGTGGGGTTTACGGGGGGAAGTGGGAGTTTTTGTCTTTATTGCACCTTTTGTCGAGACCTCAGGGGTTTAAAAAGTTTAAAACTTTTCTGTTTGTTGGTTTTTGTGAGGGAATTCCTCCTAATGTTCAACTTAAATCTCCCCCGGCGCAGCTTAAGGCTGTGTCCTCATCCTGTCGCTGGTTGCCTGGGAGAAGAAACCGTCCTCCACCTGGGCACAACCTCCTTTCAGGTAGTTGTAGAGAGCGATAAGGTCCCCCTTGAGCCTCCTTTTATACAGGCTAAACAACGCCAGCTCCCTCAGCCACTCCCCATAGGATTTACTCTCTGGACCCTTCACCAAGTGGATTCCACCTGAGCTGCGGCAGAGCTGAGATGAGTATCAGAGATAATGTCGGTGTTACCCATTCCTGGGCTGTTTCCATCCCCTGTGAAGCCACCTCCTGATAAGGAATCATGCTCAAATTCACTCTCTGGCGTCGGGATGTGTTTAATACTACCGTGTATGATGTCCTAAAATTACTATCATAGAAAACACGAGAATTTGCAACTGAGCAATGGCCAGGCTCAACGGCTTGATCTGAATATGTTTGAACACCTCTGCTTTTCAGGGAAAAAAAGATGAGAACAGAGCAATTAGTGAATTCCATCTGTTACATTTTTATTTTTTCAGTTTTTGATATATTTATTGCCCTTCCTGCACAAGAAGTTAAAATCAAATCAAGAAAAAAATAAATACTGCAATGGTATTTTAGTTTTACTTACATGGTCGCTGGCCTTGAGAAGCGGGGTCACAGTACAGGGTTTTCTTGATAGGTATCTGTATAGATGTGTTCAAATTGTATCAGCCAGTTGGCTTCACTGGTTCAAGGGTTTTGCCAGTTCCCAGTAGCCACAGGTGCAAATAGCTGCCCCACAGGCTGAGTAGGAGTCTCAGCAGGACCTTCAAGATACCTACTTTGCCTCCAAATGCATGCCCCACACATGCAGAAGGCCCTGGAGCAGAAGCCAGGCTGAAGTATAAATGGAGAGCTCTGGAACGAAAGCATGGAAAGGGAGAGAAACAGATATATGCTTCCTGCCTCCAAAACACACCTCGGATATCCTGAAATAATTGCAAAAAGCTGGAAAGTCTGGGCAGGAGGGAGAAGCTGGCTTTACAGGGCTGTGCAGGGAATGGGGCAGGAGGTGGGGGCAGGAAGAGAAAGCAGCGAAAAGCAGGCATCCAGAGGAAACACTGCATAGCACGTGGAACATTCTGGGCCCTAAACCTCTCCTGCCAGGCCTTTATCTGCCTGTGTGTTCTTGAGTCCTGGCTGTCGGCAGCACTGTAACCTGACACAAAAACACTGCAGATAGGCACAGTTTTTTTCCAGTGGGTATGAGAGGAAGGAAGCTGTGCCTGATCACACACAAGATACAGCCAGAAATGCTAGCTGCTAGGGGAACAAATGACTCCTTGCAGAAAAATGCATGGATCCAGTCATCAAAGCATGCCTTAACTGTGGAGTGCTGTCTTGAGCTGCCAAGGATGGCTGCGCAGCAGTCAGGTTGCACAGCAACCCCTTCTCAACAGGCCTTGCCAGGGTTGGAGTCAGGGCTCCGGCAGAAGGAAATCGGGCACTGCCAAAAAGCTGGGTCATGTTACAGGAGTTGCGTCTGTGCTGTGGGAACAAAGCTGGCCCTGGCTGTGATTGTAGGCATAAGTGTAGGCTTTTCCAAGGTGGATTGGGTGAGAGACTCCTCTGTGACACAAAAAGTTAACTCAACTGATAGATAACCTGTTCTTTTGCTGTCCTGTAAACAGGAAGACCTGAGGTTCTGCTTGTGTTGCAGAGATTAGGGGTGTGTCATGCCTGAGGGTGCAAGGGCACTGTGGCCCAGTGCTGCAGGGTTTTGTGGGGCTGGTCCTTGCACACCACAGGGATGGTGCTTTCCCAGCCAATTTGAGATACTACATTGTGGAGGGCTGCTAGTGCCAAGTACTGACAGTGATTGCCTCTTTTCTCCAAAAAAAGGTCTGTCACTGTCACCCCTGTGCCACCCTAACACAGTCCAACACGGAGAGAACTGGGATAAATCAACACAGAATAAGGACTTAAAAGTGCCTTGAGGAATGCTGTAGCAGCACCACAGTGCCATGGCTAAAAAAGCACAGGAAGCTGGATTAATGTCAGGATAGATCAGCCCAGATGAGCCTAGTTTTTTTATTTTTTGTAAGTATTATATCTGACCAAGCCCTCATTCAAATGAGACCCTTTGGTCAAACCCAAGAAAGTTCTTTTGTGAATCCTGATGTTACAGGATCTTCTCTTGAAAACTTGAATATCTGGAGGATATTGTATGAGAAGTTTAGAGTACTGGATAATTGCAACAAAAAAAATATGCCTTTTAGGAACACATACTTTATAATGAAGTAATAGTGATGGTCAGTGATGTTACAAGGATGGAAAAGGACATACTCTGGACTTGTCACCAACTGCCAGCCTTCATTCACAGCTAATATCCTCATGGAATTAAAATCTCTTGTAGAGGCCCAGAGAAGCTGGTGCTTCCTTCCCCTTAAGAGTGGGTCATCACATCATCCTTGTTTTCCTTCTGTATTCCCAGAAAATAACTTCTTTATTTTTCAGAAATATATGTAAAAATAATCTTCCTCTTTTCCCCCCTTTGGTGTATTTTTTGAGACAGAGGAAGAACTCAGTTCATTGAACATCAGAGATGGTTGTTATGGTGCCTAAAAAAACTTCAAAAATCACTCCATAGTTTTGTTTGTATCTTTTATGTGTCCCAGTTTGGTTCTGCCAGTGGAGGTACATCAGCAAACTCTGATAAGGGAGATACTACTTGAACAAAGGTTTTCTTCAGCTAGAAATAAATTTGCCAGTTAGTTAGACATTGGAAAAACTTCTGTTCCAATAGTAATTTAGTATTATATATATTTAGCACAATAGTAATTTTGTATAGTGATTTTGTATAGTAATAGTAATTTTGATGGTAAACTTATGTCTGCAAGTGAGGTTTTGCAGGCAGAGGTGGCTTAGTGCAATTCATGTGCTCCCTACCCAACTAAGTTATGTCTGCAGCTTTATGACAGAGACGGAGAAAATATAACATTAATCAAAAAGTTATATTTAGTGTTTAATATAGTTATCCAACTATGTCTAAACATTGAGATGAAAATATAATAATGTTGCAAATATGTTAAATCAAAGTGCTTTCTTTTATTGGGTGAAATCTTGATGTACAGGAATGTGTTAATGGACAGGAGTCATTCTACATGATACTATGAAAAGCAGCATTCACATGTCAGGTTTACAGTTTAATTATATGTAGTTTAATTCTATAGAAGAAAGTTCAGAAGTTGTTAAATGAGCAAATTCAATTCTCAAAGGTTGGGGAGCTTGTTCTTCTTGGAAGTTGTTGAACTTAGCTTGTCTTTATGTGTCTTCACTGTACACATGCTTATGAAGTAATACCTAATGAAACTGCCTCATATACAAGTAACTGTTTGCTATTTTTACTGTTGTTTGCCTCCAATAGCAACCTGGACAAGTAGTCCCTGGTGAATGAGACAGCTATTCAGTATTTTGATTTCTCCTCATTAGTTATATCAGGGCCCTAGGCTTAATTTGTTGTACAGTAGTCTTTTCTGTACAGCATAGAATTATCTTTTTCCTAATAGCCTTCTTTTTTCTTTTCTTTTTTTTTTATGCCACAGCACCTGAATGTCCCAGGAAAAAAATTTATTAGTTGCATTTTTCTTTATAAGATAACTCGTAGGCAGAGAGGTATTATTATATTCATTTCCTGGGTTCAGTTTCTCCCTAGACCAGAATTCATAATAAAATCACAGGCTTACAGAACGGCTTGGGTTGGAAAGGACCTTAAAAATCACCTACTTTCAACCCCCTGCCAGGGGCAAGGACACCTTCCACTAGACCAGGTTGCTCAGGGCCCTATCCAACCTGGATTTGAATACTTCCAGGAATAGGGCATCCATAGCTTCTCTGGGAAACCTGTTTCAGTGCCTCAGCACCATCACAGTAAAGAATTTCTTCCTAATTCCTGACCTAAACCTGCTCTCTTTCAGTTTGAAGCCTTTCCCCTTCTTCCTATCACTACGCTCCTTGATAAATAGTCCCTCCCCTATTTTCTGTAGCTTCCACCCACTTTAGGTACCAGAAGGCTGCTCCAAGATGTCCCTAGAGTCTTCCCCAGGCTGAACAACCCCAAATCTCTCAAGCACCATATATCTTTAGGGGTAAAATGCCCCTTGTGGAAAACAGAGTAGCATTCAGGAGAGTGGCAAACTATTCACAGCATCCTTTGCATCCGGCTTGGATTGAGAGCATTCAAGAGTTGGAAATCAGATTCCAGCCCTGGGACACTTCTGATGGCTTGTGCCAAGGTTTCATCTGAGGGATTAGAGCTGGAGTACTGTGAAAATATTGAACAATAGCAACCAAAACCACAAAGATGAGTTTAAATAACTTCTCTGCTTCACTTCAGAGGATACCCTGTACAACAGCTGGGAACAACTCCATTCCTTTTGATATCTTGAAAACAGATCCAGCCTCTTCCTTTTTGCCAGCTGTGGGATCTGTGTTGGAAGGCATTCCACTGCATGAGGAATACTAATTTGTGGGTTTGCTAGGATTACCTTCCCTTGAGCATGCACCTACGAGATTTGCTGCCAGAAGGGATGACCAAGGAGAAGTGTCATTCTCAAAGTTTCTAACTGAGTCCATTAAAATTCAGCATCAGACTGTTTTTTAACTGCCACTGGAACAATTCTGGAACTGTGGGTCCTGCACGCAATAGAAGTTAGGATTTCTAGTGTATCTTGAGTATAATGTAAGCCTGGGGCATCCTTTCCAAATACATTTCTCAAGATAAAAAAGCAGATATTGTTACTTGAATAGATTTAATTTAAAATGTTTAGAGTACGTTTTTAGAAACAATTTCTCCTTTAATTAATCTCACTGAAGACTGAATGATGCTGGTGAAAGAAGCTGAACTGAAAAAATCTTAACTACAGCTATTTCCATTTTTCTTGAAGGCTGTATTTTAAGTATTCTATGAATAGCTTAAATCCCCACTGCCTAAATGGATTTCTGATTTTCTAAAGAAAAAAACCCCCTAATTATTTAGAAATAAAATTCAAAATTAGTTCTCCAAACAATGACTGTAATTGCTGGCTGAAAGAAATTCCACATAAAATCTCTCTTATATTCTTTTTTTTCAAGGAGGACCTAACACAAACATGACCTAGAAAATTACTTACGGAAAAAAAAAGAGAAAAAGGATGAAACAGCTTGTCACATAATCAAACTGATTATGCATTATGTTTTTGAAGCAGAAGCTCTAAAAAGAGACATGATAATGGGCATTCATTCCAGAGGGTGTACGTGTACAAACACACATGCACACATACACAAAAGAAAAAGTACGTGGAAATGCCATCTGGAATAATTAAAATAATGTTTTACACTTAAATTCTGTATTAGCAGCAGTTCTTGTAGGACTTGCATAGGATATTGTTCCACACCATAGAATAATATCTCCCAAACCCAAAAATAAATTTTGTAATAATCTCCTGATGCATGTCTTCATGCTAATTTAAAAACCCCAAACCTAACATGTGGAGTTAATACCAGTTGGTGGTTTTATTTGTACACACACGTTTCTGCATGCAGCCACATCCACTGCATATATATTTAAAATGGGTTTGATCATGAAGGGGTTTTATACAAGTTACATAATCTCCAGAAGGATATACCTGATCCAAAGCCTTCAGCAGTCAGATTCCCAGTATTTGATGAGGCTCTGAATCAGAGGTCTGGTTACTGACACTAGGAGCCAGCAACCGTTTTTATCTGTATGAATACGCCACACTTCCTTGCTCTTTGTCACTGTCTCACTCCCAGTAACTTGGTGAGCACAGGTAGGAAAATTAATAACCTTCTATTCTGCAGGTCTGAAGCAGTTGAGGGTTTCAGCTTGAAGGAAATACAAACAGCATTAAAAGTTTTTATGAGGAAATCCCCATTCCCAATGCTAAGTTCTCAAAGACAAATTTCTGCTGAGTCTCACAGCTGCAGAGAAAAGAGGAGCATGACACAGCATATCCTATGCTCATACAGCAGCCTACTTGTGTTGGGTGAAACTTCCTCTCCTAGGAAAGATAATGAAAAACTCTCTCATTTCTGTCAAAATATGGTTTCCTTTTTTAAAATGGGGGGTGGGGGGTGGTGTTCCTTTTTTTTAATCTATTTTTTCACTATTGTACATTCATGTACAAAGTTTCTGCAGCAGACAACAACTTCTTTAGAGAATTTGATGAACTGCTTTACGTTATAGATGAAGTTGTGAGCAAGAAAGGCTTGAACCTGTCCCACCAGTGGCCACAAAGTCCATGGTGCCATTCAAGTTGGAGTTGGCATCACAGGTGACTCCATTGTTTTTCCCGTCACCCACAGCAGGACACAGCCCAGTCAGATGCCACAACCACAGAGGAGAAATAAAAAATACTTTATTTTGAAAGTGGAAAATGTGCTTTTTATTTGATGTGGCTCAGCTTAAATAAGTGCCTCAGAGGAAGACTTCATACCACCCTAGCATTAAGAAAACATTGTTAACAAGAAAGGTATTTCCTACAGAGATATAAGACTGAATAATAGTTGATGGTAAAGAAATTTAGAAGGGAAAAATACTGAGTGAGTGAACATGAGAAAAAAAAAATAACACAGATAAATCAGTTAAAGCATACCAGATTAGGAAATTGCAGTGTGCTGAACAGGAGCTTGTGATACCTCTTCAGATTTAAGGCAGTGAGATCTGCTTTGGACCTAAAGCTGGAGTTCAGCCTCCTTCTTCTGCATAATAATTTTTAAAAACATACACTTATGACATCAATTTAATATTTTGATACTTAAAATAAACTCACTGGATAAAATAGAAAAAATTAAAATGAGTTTGCATAAGAAAAACACCATGAAACAGAAAGAACATGAAATATGAAAATATTAAAAGCTGCATCATTTTAACCATTTAGAAAAACACATACAACATACAGCTCAAGCTGGCATTTCTGAGCACATTATTTTTAACTCTCATGCTAAAGTGTTTTGAGGCAAGATATTTTGTCTACATTTCCAGTCATAAATAGAACCATTTAAAAAAGTAAAATACTGAAGCAGGGATGTCTAGAGAATCAGGGCAAAAGCAATCTCTGCACCATTGAGCCTTACAAAACATTCTGCAAATAGCTTTGCATGAAAGAACTAGGCAGAAGGGGCAACTATCAAAAGCCTTCAGTGCACACTGAAATTCAGTCATGAGAATCAAACTTCTGCACACTCAGCAGTAGTAACACTCAGAGAGTAGATGCTTACCTTTCATGCTGCATTAATTGTCAACAAAACCAAACTTACACCAGTCTAGGGTAAATTTTTACCTCATTTTGAGTGCATGAAAAATTCTCATTTCACCAAGAAGTATTGTCAAGGTAAATTGCAACATGCCTCATCGTTCCTTTCCCAGTTCCTCCATTTCTTCCATCCAAAAAGTCCATCATCCATGTAATCAGCAATTGCAAAACTTCGCTTTTGCCAGGCTTTCCCTACAGTCCAAGACATGGAGAGCTACCTCCTCCTGGTTATACATACAAATTGTGGGGAAAACATGTTGGAGAAAGAGATCTGGGAATTTAGGCTTGATTGATGGATGGCAATTTGAATATGAGTCAGCAGTGTGCCCTGGGCCAGCCACATCTTGGGGTGCATCAGGCACAGCATGGCCAGCCGGTTGAGGGAGGTGATTATCCCACTCTGGTCTGCACTGGGGCAGCCTTACCTTGAATACTGGGTGCAGTTTGGGCACTACATTGTAAGAAGGGTATCAGACTATTGGGGTGTGTCCAGAGAAGGCGACCAAGTTGAGAAAAGGTCTTCATGGCAAGACTTCAAGGGGGGGCTGGGGTCACTCGGTTTGTTCAGTTTTGAGAAGAGAAGGCTGAAGGGTGGCGTCATTGCAGTCTACAGCCTCCTCAAGGGGGGCAGTGGAGGAGGAAGTGCTGAGCTTCTCTCTCTGGTGACCAGCAACAGGACATGAGGAAATGGAATGAAGCTGTGTCAGGGGAAGTTCAGATTCTTCACTGCAATGGTGATTGGTCACTGGAACAGGCTCCCCAGGGAAGTGGTTGTGGCATCAAGCCTGTCAGAGTTCAAGGAGTATCTGGATGATGCTCTTAATTACATGGTGCGATTTTAGTTAGTCATGAGAAGAGCAGGGAGTTGGACTCAATGATATTTATGGGTCCCTTCCAACTTGAGGTATTCTACGATCCTTTTCCTGATCTGTCATTACCTTCTAGAAACTTTTTTTTCCTTTTCATATCCTTTTCCCTCTCCTATTCACTTCCCTGTTGCCTTAACTTCTGCACTGAGTGTTTTGCAGAATGCATTGTGTTCAAGGTGCTGGCAATCCGGAACGTCCCTGTTCTACTGGGCTTTGTACACAGGGCTTGACCAGCCCATTCGTAAGCATGAGCAGCCCTACATGGGAGCCACCCCACACCAGCCTGAGCTGCAGTGGTGTCTGTGGGATGCAGATAACCTTCCAAGCTGTTGAAAGACTGTCTGTTAGCTGGACAGCGTGCTCAGATAATCCGTAACTTACAAAATGGTTGAGAAAGGTGACTTTTGTGTGGATCAGGGGGTGGAGCACGGCTCTCCTGCCTGGGAGAGGGCTGCCCATGGAGGAGTGAGTGATTAGCTCAGCTGGTTGGAGCATGATGCTAACACCAAGGTCACTGATCCCCATATGGGCCATTCACTTAAGAGTTGGACTCGATGATCTTTCTGGTCCCTTCCGACTCAGACTATTCTGTGTGATCATATTTCTGTATGACCCCTGCCACTGTAACACCAAGCAGGCTCAGGCGGGTCCTGGGCTGCCTGCCCAGCAGGGTCCTTGGGCTGTGCCAGGCTGCACAGGTCCCCTGCCTGCAGGCTCACCGCACCTGCATCACAGTCACAGCTGCCTGCGGGCAGCTCCCACACCATACCAAAAACTTTGCCTCCTACATGGCCTTGCCTGTATCTAACCATGCAGCAAAAAGTTCTATGGGCATCCTTTGGGAACACAGTATTCTTGTGAGAAAATCCTGTATTAGCTCAGAGAATCAAAAGGAGGAGAATGGAAGCATGTCTCTCCATGGAAAGGATTTGCTCTGCATGGAATTCCTTGGGGAAATCCATCTGATGCTGCATGAGCGCAAGAGTGCCCAGCATCTGAAAGGATATAAAATGTACTCACTGTATATATATTCCCCTTCTTTTCTTATTGTACAAAACCTGCTATTTTATGAAGTTGTTTAGTTTCCTAACCTTTCTTGTTGATATCCATAAGAAATCCTGCTCTGTCCCTTTTCCCCTTCACCTCACCCCATCCCCAGTGCAGAACAACCTCCTCTGCCTTTTCCCCACTGCAGGTGTAACCCTGCCCTCTAAGCCCACCTTCCCTCTGCACCATTAACTCACTTCCCATCTCACAGCCCTGAGAGCCAGGCCATAGAAAGACTTGGAGATGCTCATGAAATGGCATGAAGTCCAGGTAACAGGGGGCTGAAAGATTCTGTCACCGACCTCAGTGTGTTTGCACTACATTTATATTTCTCATACTGTAACATATCCCTCAAAAACAAAAAAAAAAGTGCTATAGAATTTGAGAGATCTGCACTGAAGAGTTGCATACATGCCTCATGCAGAAACCAGCTAAACCAAGCTGGGGAGCTGCATATCATCCCCAGACTATTCATGTGCTTAATGCTATCAAGTCACCCAAAAACATGTAGCAAGCAAGCAAGGTAAAGGGGAGCTGCTGAGATGACTTCCACTTGCACACTTCTCTCCTTTTTGTTTAGCACTTTGTGAGACTGGCTTTAAATTATTCTGTTTTCAATGGCCTTTTGTTTACTTTTTTCCTGACTGTCATTAGTCATGACCTGACTTGGAAGTGCTCAGGATCTGGGGAAGCCAAGGCATTTTGGTTCAGCTGTCAGGTGAGGCTTGTGACAGATGGCAAAACTTTATTCTTAATGGGAAGTTTTTCCACCACAGGTCTCTAGCAAGGGAATCCTCCCTCCCTAAGCCTGCAGTGAGCCCAAGGTCACTGCAGCAGGACAAGCTCAGGTGAGTATCAGGGAAAAGCACAAGCCCCGGGGGAGTCTGTAACAGACTGCAAGTGGTGGTGTTACCCTGAAGACTGTTCTGCCTTTTGAACACCAGGTTAATAATAAGGATGGCAAAGAAAGGATAAACCTTTAGCCTTAGGGAAAACTAAACAAGGTGCCTTCACATTGGAGCCAAAAAAACCAAAAAAATTTGTGTTATTTACTTGGACTTTGTTACAGCCTGCATCCAACTACATCAAACATAAGTCATCTTTTTAGGGTTTTCAGTAGAAGGAATGACTAAATTAAAATAAACACAACATTCTTATTTTATAATACAGTACAAAACCGACTAAAGTATTAGCAGGTAAGGTCTAAAACCATACAGCTGGCTTATTATGGTCATATTTGAATTATATAATCTCTAATTATGCTTTCATATTTTTACAGATGTATATACCAGTGGAATCGTTATCACAATCTTTTCCAAATTCCTGATAAAAAGCATCAATGTGAATAAAAAAAATTACATCATAATAATGATTAGCTTTAGGATATGTAAGAGTCATGATCTCTCTCTTGTATGTTTGTAAGTTTCTGTATAAAAATTTATATCTAAACAATATTTTCTGATCCCCTTTTGAATATGTAACATCTGTTAGGAAGTAAACACAGATTTTCTTGTACTGTATAAAAGATGTCGATGTTCTATAAAATGCGAAGAAAATGTTTTAAACATGATCTCTTTTTTTTAAACATGAGCCTTTTTTTTCTCCTGAGATCTGTAAAGAGAATATGTTTCCTTCTTGCTGTTTCCATCACATAGAGGAAAATTTTATTTTCCTTAGTTTCATCATAGAATCATAGGATGTCTTGGGCTGGAAGGGACCTTGAAGATCATCTAGTTCCAACCTCCCTCCCATGGGCAGGGACACCTTCCACTAGACCCAAGTTGCTCAGAGCCGTATCCAGTTTGTCCTTGAACACTCCCAGAGATTCAGAGAACTCCTAGAATAAATCTAATCTCTCCCTAGACACAAAAAGCAATACAGGAGTTGTCCCAGGCTGATCAAAATTGTTATACTTCTCTTGGAGCAAATCTTTGATAGTTTGCATCTTCTGAATGTTTTCTTCTGAACGGTGATAAAGAAAGTTGCACTTTATTCCCTACTTTAGGAAATGTTCAGTATGCCCAGTAAGCTATGGCATGAATCAATTTATTGTAGCCCCAGTAACCAAAAAACCTTTTACAAATGTTGGAAATTTATTCTACCATTTTCAGGGCAGCAGTTGAAAAACAAATTGAATAAATTTTGGGTGGGTGTTCATGCAACTGAAAAAAAAAAAGGATCAGCAGCCTCTTAGATAGATTTTTCCCTTTCTGGTTTTTCTTTTTGGTTTTCTTTTTGTTTT
>VZRQ01011066.1:565442-593293 GCA_013397975.1 Machaerirhynchus nigripectus | reverse complement strand
TTTTTTTTTTTTTTTAATGACATAGAAACAGGATGTACCTTCCCTGTTTTATTATAGATAATTGCATCCAAATCTTTCCAGATATTAAAAATAACTCATTGTCATGTATCTTTGTAAAATACCTGATGGGGTGGTTTTTTTCTATTTTCTGCATCACAATTGTTCCCCATTTTGCTATTTCTACTTGTTCAGAACTATACCTTTTTTCAAAAGAGATCATAAGATGCAATTTGACAATATGTCTGAAGAAGCTCTGATAAACAAAGAATGACTAATAGGGGTTTGACCATTATTGTACATCACTGTTCACTTCCAGGTGGAAACCTCAGCCTACATTTTTAAGGATGCTATTTGTCTGAATAGACTATTGGTTTATTAAAATATTTTCTCATATTTTCCTTTAGTTTCCTTTCTTTCCAGTTACTTTAAGTCCTTACTTGATTCTTACAAGCACATTCTTGCATGAATATTTTAATTTTCAGTACATGGACATCCTTCTGTTTTTAGCCTGTATATATTTTGGTCTTTCAAAACTCTAGCAATTAGTTTTTGTGTCTAAGAGACTTAAATAGGTTAGCTGTTTATTTGGCTAAGTCATGTGCTTTTTTCTGAATAAGACTGAATTCTAAATAAGATGAGTGGTAAACTAAATATTATACACAGTTATGAAATATATTAACCAATGATACCATGATGATTTTTGTCTTTTCTTTTTTACCCTTGTTATACCTTTTTGCAACTTCTGTATTCTTGGTGCTTTTGCCTACATTCTTGGACTTGTTTGTTAAGCTAAGAGACTAAACATTTTAGAGGCTTTGTAGTTACGGTGCCAGTGTGCCCAGGCCCCAAGGTCCTCTCCAGAACACATTTTGTAAACTAAGATAGAACCATCCAGGGGAGGGTTCCTTAGAGAGGGGGGCTCATTCGAGCCTCTCATTGGGGAATTTTTGATAGATATGCTAATTAGTAAGACCTAGAATGTAAGACCAGATATAGAGGAGGGGGATTGCGGTGGCCATTGCAGGGGTGCATGGAGGTGTATTCGACCTGGTCGTGGTGCACCTAAGGATCCTTACAATAAATACCAAGGTAATACCCTTTTCCCCTTCTAACCGTGTTTGCCTCTTGATTTTAAGACCAGGAAAAGGCATCACCAATAGAATTGAAGAATATGCCAATAATTTAGTATTTATATGTATAATAGCCATAAAAGGAGGACCATATTAAAGCTCAAAAATCTTCTTGAGCATTGGAGCCTGAGATAATCTCATTTAGGGTTTACATTTTGTGATGGTTCCATTGATTTATGTCTCATTTGACAAGAAGTTATCTGATAAAGCATCTTTTGAATCATAGGACAGGAAGACTAAAGAAATTTAAAGTTGTCATATCTTTGGGCTCCAAATCCAAGTTAAGCATTTTAAAATAGAGGTGACCTATCTCGCAAAGATGCTGAGTCCCAGCTGGCATGGACATGAGTTGTTCTCACTCATCACATTATCCCTCTGAAATCCTCATGTCTTGCCCTGTCTGCTCTCCATAACATGTGACATCTTCTCTGATCACACATTCCTTCAAATTCTCTTGCCCAATTTTTTTCCCCAAACCTCTTTCCTCCTTAAACCCTTTCAACAAAACTGTGTATGTTTATAAATATTTTTAAATTCCATACAGAATTTTAGAAGGCAAGACACTAAATAAAACCTTGACCATTACCTTTTCTTCAAAACCTCTTCTTCCATAATCCCCATTTTTCCCCATGGTGTATTATTTCCTGTGCTCCAACTCTGTGTAGAGATTTACATTATTATGCTTCTATAAAGGGATTTCACATTTTTCCTTCTTCACAGACAATAATTTATTCCAGACAATGGAATTTTTTTATGTCTGAGCAAATATTGATTAAGATCATGCTTCAGTGCATGACAGTTGCTAACGATCCTGCAAATCTGAGTTTGGTTTCTGTAGATCTTAGTTCTGGGGCTCCAGTTGTCCATATTTCGGGCCACTATCCATCCTTTCCATCCCCATTTGCTTTCTGTAGAAAGAGGAACGCAGTGGAAGGTAGCTCCTTTCTCCCTTCCACCTTTCCCCCAGTGCATCAATCCAACCCTACTGTGGAGCCATGTTAACCCACAAGACCAAAGGTGATTTGAAGTCCAGTAGCCAGAATTCAACTTAAGAAGTCTGGCTTTGCACAGAATTTCTGAGCCAACGCTTCTGTCCTGCCAGCTTTGCTTTGCACTAGAGAGCTGTTACGCACAGCCGAAGTGCAGAGTGGGTTGGCACATTTTGTTGTTTCCTAAGTTGCTGCAACAAGTTTTGCCTGAACTTTTTGATCAATCTCCTCAACCCATAGAGCGAATATAATAACCAGGCAAAACACAATATTCACAAACAAGGAGGCTTCTTATCTGTCAGAGACGTTATTTTTTTTCTCTCCTGTTTTCTTTTCCAGCAGCCACATAATGGAACTGTCATCTTTTATCATGAGATGTTGTGATATTCCTCTGTTGCTTTCCTAAGCAACAGAGTTCCCTCAAGGCAAGTACAGTTATGTTTTCAATTAAAGTACAATGTCATAGATTTTTTTCCATTTCCATCTCATTGACAAACAGTGAAGGTAAAGAATATATATTGTATTTTCATCCAGTTTGTTCAGGAACTTGAGAACCACTCACAGGATGGCAGGGAGACTGTACCACAGTGTTTATATAGCTGCTCACACTTGACACAAGTTTGCACAAACACATCTAGCTCTTGAAAGCATATCCATCTTCTCAATGTCATTTGATTTCAAGTTGCCACTGACTTCACTCTGTATCATTTACACCTTTGACCTCAATGTTCTCTTCCACATCTGAGTACTGTGAACATTTTGATCTGTTTGTGCAAATGCCCTCCCACACAAAGGGAAGTCAGAGATGTGATATTGGTCTTCACTACCTGGAAACGTATTGCTTTGCTAGAGATGTGTTTTGGTCCCATTCCTGAGTTGAGCAAATATTTTTACATTTGCTGGTAATATCTCTAATAAAAAGCATTGTCCTTACAAGAATCATTTTGGTGGCATTGAAGAAGTGCAGGTTTTGTTTTCTTTTTGTCTTAGTACAGTTTGGTTTAAAATAAACTTAGTTTGTTTGCTGAGCATCATTGATAAAGGCCTGGAAAGAGGTATTGAAGATGACTGGATGTGATGTCCTCTGAGCCCTTCGTCTGTTGATGTGCCCCAGTATGAGCTGCACTACAATATACAGGATTTATGGTGGGCACTAGTTGGCCTGCAGCAGCACTTTTACGACAGCTCACTGAGGTTATAACTTTGCAAATTATAAAACTTAAATTGTTTAATCTCCAAACTAGAAGCTAAGTCCAGGAATCCCAGGGACCACTTACATAAAAGCAAATCACCCAACACTGTATGAGATATTCTGGAAAATTTTTCCAGAGCTGCCTCTGAACCGTCTACACAGGCTGTCCTCAGCCTATCACCGGCAGGCTGGCCAAAGCCCTGTATAGCTAGTTTTCCTAAAACTTGGCATCTTCTTATTTCTCCCCCTTGTTGAAAAGAGCTTCTGCCTCTAGGTTGCTTTTTTGCTGTGCTATGAAGGCACATGTACTCTCTGCTAATGAAGTATGATGATAGCCTTGCTGATCTTTGCCCCGCTCCTCGATTTTCTTCCTTATTGTTCAGCTGAGGCTGATTTTCAAACCTTTTCAAGAAACTTAAATGAGAAGGAATTTTTGCATGGATCATCCTCCCTCCCACTCACAGCAATTGTGATTTTCTCCTGTTACTTGAGGCAAGAATATTTCTGAAGAGACATTTCTTATGTGGAAAATTATTGCTTGGAAAAAGGTTTCTTCTCCTATTACTATTTCACAGTTTATCAGGTAGGATCAAGCTAAAATGGCTAATCCTGTATCCAGTTTTCAGGCTGTAAACCACATGTAATAATCCTATTTTGAAATCCAGCAGCAGACATAGGAGGGATTAGATGACTCAGAGGAATAAAAAAGGCTGGGTGAGTATCTGGAAACATTTTCTTGGTCAGTATCCTGGTTTGAGACAAATCATAGAGTCACCCCAAGACAGTCAGTCTGTAAAAGATGGAACAGAGTTTTCCCCAGAAGAAAAAAAAGAAGATTTTGGGTTGCTCGAACGTTGAAAACAAGTTTGGATGCGACAGCTCGTAGAGGAAGAATGTTGTACAAAAGCAGATAATAAGCAAAAGGGCTTGAGAGTTCTTTCTGATGTTTCTTCTCTATGGAAGGGTAATTAGGTATGTGCACAATTACAAAGCAAATGGCATGCATGATGATGTTTTCCTCAGTCAGATTTGTTTTTCTGTTCTTCTCATTTGGCTTTAATTAACCCTAACACAAATAGGTTTTTTTTCCTGAATATAAGCACAGATATGTACTGTGGTTAAGGTTTTTAATGACGCCTGTGGTGCACTTAGGTAATTTCTATTGGTATCAGGGAGAATACCTTTTTTTTTTTATGTGCAGCTGGAGCAAATGGTACCCAAATATAACACTGATAGTCATGCTTCGTTGCATGTGTGAAATTTAGCAAAGGGAATTAACAACCCAAACGAGTGCTCCCACATGAAGGATAGTATTAAACAAATCTAGCTCTAAGTCCTGACCTTCCTACCCATAATTCCTGTCAGGAGACTTAGAAGTCTGATACTAAAAAGACTGTGGAGCTTGGAAACTGAAGACAACATTTCACAGGTATTAGCATGATAATTAGGAGTCTGTTTAACACATGATTTTAATTTGAAAGTAAGTAATCAGAGTTTAGATGACACTTTGCTTAATTATATTGAGTGTTTGACATGAGAGTGAATTAATAGCAAATTGTTTTCCACCATCTGCTACTATTAATACTGGAAAAACCAGTAGAACTCCAAATGCCATATCTTTGTTTTACACATATATTTTTTAGTATTATTATCCAAAAAAGATGCTGCATCTTTGTATGAAACAATACAGTGCATTCAATGGAAGAATAAAGCAGCCAAAACAGTTCCCTAGAGTGCAGAAGACAGTGTGGGATGTGATTGGGATTGAGCCTGTAGCACCACCACTGCCCACTGCAGAAGGCAAACGCAGCTCCTGAAGTGTTACACGTTCCAGACTGTGTCCTGGAGTATTTTGAGTGTAACTAGATAAGAAAGGGAAAGAGTCCTGCTACAAACACTCAACCCTTTGCTGCATGGAGAGAATTGGAAAGAGAGCGCACGTGTTCAGATTTGTCATTATTCCTTATAGTTAACCAGGACTGCATACACCCCAGCCTGAGAAAACTGTCAAGTGTTATCACCCCTCAGGTTTACAGCCGGGTTGTTAGAGAGAACATTTCTCTTCGGAAATGTTCTGCCTTTGCATTGTTATGGGGATTTTTTAATCTCACAATGCAAATAATTTCACAATTTAAATATACGAACCGTTATCACTCTAATATTTTTCGTATGAGGAATACATAATTAGAAATTGCTTCATCTCCTGAAGAGCACAGCTTTCTATACAAGGTATACAATTCATATCTAGCAAAAAAGGCTACAGTGAAAATGAATTAGGCAGTAAAACAGTGGAGGTATTTTTAAATGTGAATGTTTACTTGCTTTCACAACACAGTTTGAAAAAGCTGGACAAAGTCTGGAATATTTCAGAGGGAAACACCACTCCCCACATAAAGCTGTTGCTATGGGTTATTTCCCACAGTGGGTATATTTAATTTAAAAACCTAGAGTAATATTGCATCCAGCTAACATATGCTATTACTGTGATCTGATTCAAGCTGGGACAGGTTGTGCTCAATTTGTTGAGGAGTGGCAATTTTAAAATATTCATGTCTGTAATACAGAGATCCATGACAAAGGTGGGTCAGGTGTGGTACTAGTTCACAGTAGCTTAGGGGTAAAATGGAACTGCCAAATTATATCTCTTGAGACTAAGGTACTCCGAGAACACTTCTTCAAATGATGTGAACACCTCAGCAAGAGAGCTCTCTTGTCTCATTGTGCTAAACAGCAGCAGAACGACTGTGCTTGAGCTGTCTTCTTTACACTGCCTTTGACTACTGTTTTTCAGAACGTTCCAGAGATCAGATTAGCTAAAAGAAATTATCTTAGAGAACCTGGAAAAGAATCCATCCTGAGAAAATAAAAAAGCCCAAATGAAAAAACCGCAGCAATTATGCTGAAAACAGCCAGGTTGCGCAGAGGCAGAGCTCAGTCCTGCAGCCAGCAGTCAGCAAGGCACTTAATACCAACAACTTCTAGTGCTTTACAGGGTGCTTAAAGAACAGATTTGAACGATTTCTTGCTGCTCTTGTTTGGTGCTACCTGAGCCTTCTCTCCAAAATTCCCGTCCTTGTTTTACGGGTAAACAGTGTTAGCAAGCCACAGAAATGCTGGATGTTAAGGGTTGTGATCCTCTAGGATCTCAAATGGGCATTTGTTTCAGTCCTAGGAGATGAAAACAAAGAAATTAAAAATGCTTTCAGCCAAGGAATACAGTGTTACCAGTTCCTGAAAGTGGAAGCAAGGCAATTTTCCCAGTAACTTCTGAGACTCCTGAAGCATTATAAAGACACCAGCTTTATGAAAGCATCAATAAGAATTGAGAATCTCCTTGCAAGGAGCATCCCTCAGCAACCAGCAAAATGCTGTTTGGTTTACCCTGTTTTTTCTCTCATCAGTAGCAACGGAGTACTCCCCCTCCTATCAAGAGTGGGGCAAGTGCCCCTGTTCAGCTGCAGGTTTCCTGCCAGGGACACTGTGTGATCAGCAGCCACCTCAGGGACACTGGCTGTTCTGGCCATGCTGTGAATGGGCTGGTCTTTCCAGGGAAGAGCAGAGGCAGGATTTCCTTTAAACATCTACCTGGGCTTTTTGCTCACAGTGACAGTCTTTGAACATATTGATGAGGAATATAATTTTTCAAGCTGCCGTGCTTAGAGAATATATTTCCCAAAGCATATTGCTTCTTGGTAATTATGAAATTTAATCTACTGCATGAGTATAGACATTTAACATATACACCTTATATAGATATATACCTCATACACATATACACCTCATATACATCCTCAGAAAGGGATGCCAAAAGCCTTTGATTTATGCTTCAGTGGCAATTTAAACTACATGGATTGTAGGTTTGTGAAGACAAAAATATCAACATTACAAATTATTCTACATTAGCTAACGCTTTGCCAAACAAATTAATTTAGGCCATATAACTCTGATGACAAAATTGAGGTGCTCCCTCATAGGAAATATCCTTAACATCCAATTTCATTTTCAGACAGTGTTCAGAGAGCTCCTGAGAATGGCTGTGAAATCAGACCAGTTTATCAATTACCACTTTCACAAAAGAGTTGTTTTAAATTCATTCTCCCTTGAAAGTGTCTCAGCTCTACTCAGTGAGAGAAAGTTTGAATGGGGGAAATGGAAATAATTTCTCTTTGTCTCTCCTTCCATTTATTTTTAACATTTAAATAAATGTACTGTGGCTTAAATAGAAAAAATCAAATACTATTCATGAGCTATATTTTTCTGTCATGAACATCCCACACCCGATTTTCCAACAAGCTAAAAAACCCCAGGTTTTTAATCTATAATGTTTTTTTCTCTGAGCCTTACTTAGTAGTCCCTCGCAGATTTCCTTGAAGAGGAAGAACATCATACTAGGTGACACATTGCTGTAGTTCTCATACACGCTCTCACACAGCATGACAGGAAGGAGATTCAGGTGCAGAGCACCTGGCCAAAATTTGAGCAAAAGGATCTGGCCTTCTGAAACAGTCCTTAGGTTTACACTTGCCATGAAGTATCAGAAGAAGGAACCCAGAACCCTTTGTTTTTCTTTTATGACTCTTTGTGTCACCATATGTACACGTTTTTATCAGGTCTTCTGCAGATCACCCTGCGTTTGCCATCCTAGTGGTGACTTGCTTTGTTAATCGCTAAAACCAGAGGAGCAAGACATGGATTTGTAATAATTAAAATTTTGACTGGACAAGTATGTGAGGAAAAATGAATCATATTATCATAGCCAGAAAATAAAGGCAAACCCCTGCTTTCAACAGAAGAAATAGATTTTCTGTGCTGGATTTCCATGAGAAGACTGGAGTGTTTCCACCCCTAAGAGGGAGCAGTAGCTGCTGTGCTTATACAGTACAGCTGCAGAGTCAGTGTGACATCCTTGGGTGGGCTATGGGCTTTCCCTCTGACAAAGAGATTGTGTGTGACAAAAAGTTAAGAGATGACATTTAGAGGCTTAGATTTTTACAAAACTGGTTTGGTGTGTAATTCTAGGGGGACAATATTTGCAAATGATGTTAGAAGTAGGCAGAAATTATTAACCACTCCAGCACATCTATTTGCATCTTTGAAAAGAACTTGTCTTTCTTAATTCGTTAAATATGTAGGGAAAAAAAAAAAGGCATAAAAACCTAAGAAGATGTTTCCAGACTATTTTACAAAGTGACTTTAACCACAATAATATCTGAATTTTTATGACTGGCTGCTCTCACCTCTGCAGTCAACAAAGAAACAGTCAAGGAAAAAAGAGTATCTTACTCTCCTGGGTCTATCTGTACTGAGAATTTAGATTACCATACTTACTGGAGCACAAGACAGACTTCTCTTTACAAGACAAATAAAGGAAAGATGCACTTGAATTTGAGGTAAGCCTGCAAAATCTTGTCAAGTCAATGGTCATATTAAGAAGCACAGATCCATTTCCTTGGTGGTGATCCTGAGAATAAAATATCAGTCTTTTAGACTTGTGCTATACCTATATTTTATATATAGTACTGTTGTTTAAGTATTTATAAAAAGTTATGGGCCTTGATTCTCAGGATGGCCATCAAGGGCAAACTTGGCATTTTACTTACTGATTCTCACATCTGATTATAATGCTGTGACATTCAAGTGCAAATCCATGAGGGAACATAGCCTCTAAAATGTATTGCTGAAGTCATTTTTAATGCATAAGAACAATTGCAATGGCCCAGACTCCCAGGACAGATATTTCTAGTGGTCATATTTGTATGAATCCCAAACTGGAAGCAGAGCTGTTTCTATTAAACAGGTGGTCCTGTGAGCACCAGATCTCAGGAGTCCTGCTTGCTTTCAGAGGGGTTTCCCTACTGAGGTGCAATCAACAGAGACACACTCTGATGGAAGCCTGGGTTCCCTGGCATCTAATAAGGCACGAACTCCAGATCAAGCTTTCCTAAAGTTGTATCTCTCTCCTTTCTCACCTGCTTTCTTCAAATGTACTGGAAACGTGCATCTTTGAAACATCTTTTTTTTTTTTTTTTTAATGCACTTGAAATACAGCGACAGACACAGAGTCCTTGGCTGTGACCTGTATTCATAGGTCATTAGAGGGAAACTGAAATATATACACAGAAAGCAGCATCACACACTCTGCATTCATTCACTGGAGGCAGTGTAGAGTGACATGGGCTTTCCTGTCACACGTGAGCATAGGAGTTAGCTAGCTCTTAGGGCCAGGATGTCAATGTATTTAAATGTTCACTGACTTCACAGTAGATGTGGTGTTTTATCCAAGTCAGAGACTTTGACCCTTGTATTTACAAAGTGCAAACTCATTTCACTCAGTTGATCTGAGAAACACTCCTGATTAAAAAGACTTTATTAGGGATAGCTGTTCATTATGCATACCCACAGCTTCCCAGAGAAACTCATTCTCGGCATCCTGCTGTGACAGAGATTAGTCATTATGCAGTAAAGCTGTACTGCTGGGACCACATTTGCATTATTAAATGAATTAGAGTATTACTTACAAAAAAAGCAGTCCCATAGCTGTGATCACCCCCCCAACCCTAGGCAAATGTGGCCAGTAAATGTTACAGGACACGTCTCACCACTGGGGAAGAGGCCTGCATCCTCAGTCATCTGTCACAGTTAACCAGACTTACACTGGCATCTATAAAATACCATGGAAGGGAGGCCTCATAGAGACTTCACATCAATAGCCAAGTACCTGCTATCAGAAGCAAAGCAGAAGTAGATACTGGTTACAAAACACTACAACAGTGGGTTAGGTTTTTTCCCCCACTGCACAAAGCCTGCAGCACCACTGAAACATATCCACATCCAAATTTTACACAGACCTTTCTTTCAGGGCACTGCCTGACCCACTGTTGCCCTGACCACTTCAGCACACAACTGGGCACTGCTCAGCCAGCCAGGAGCAACTAGCAGTTGAGGTGCAGGCAGGAAAAGCTTTTAAGTGACCACTGTCCAGGCATCTTTTCTCTTTGAAGTTTCCTTCTCACCTTAAAACAAGTCTAAGTAGCTGTGTGGAAAGCATCATTTTAGTTTGAACTAAAGTGAACTAGAAGGACTCACACAGTCAGCCTTTGTTCTGGGAGAACACAAAAATGAGCTGAGGTCATTTCAGTTTCTTGAATGGCCTCCTGACCATCCTAGGACACTTAAGCTTTTCCAGCCCTTTTCAAAGCACTTTCAAACAGAACCTTAGTAAGGTAAGGTGTTTCACTTCCAACCTTTGGGAATTAGGAAACTTTACATGTGATGCAATTAAAAATAAATCCTTATTTCTGTGCAGCTGTAGACTGCCAACTTTTAGTCTCTGTTTCTGCCTGACTTATTCAAGCCACACAGCATGTAGAACATGGGTCATGGCCACCTTTAGAAATGGGGCTGCTCTTGCCTCTGCTCTGATTCACATCCTCAAGGAGGTAAGCCAGCACACACTACAGTCCAGGGCTGGTAGTATGGCTGGATAGTAAATGAGGATGTATGCTTTTAATCAGGTGAAGGTTTAGCAGTTCAGACATCATGTGCCACAATTCAGGCAGCCTGAAAAACCATGTGAGGAAAACCAGGAAGGCAAACTGGGCTGCAAGCACGTCCTGGCCATCCAAATTAATGAGAAATGGGTGATGGCCAAATGCAACGAGCTGGTGCACTTAAGGGTACAAATACAAAATCCAGTAACATTTTGGAAAAAATGCCAAAATCATGCACTCGGGAAGCACACAGTCCCTGTCTGAAATGAAGGCAGCTTATTACCCCCTGCAGTAGCTATTACTGCAAGCTGTGAGCAAACTGGTGACTTGAACTCAGTTTTTACTTTCAAAGTTATCACCACAATCATAATTCCACAGATCCAAACACAGTAAGGTATAGATCATAGGTGTTACCAAACTCTTTGAAAAGCAAATCAAAAGAGAAGTTACAAGTCTAGAAGAAAAATTCACAAGCCTAAACATTTTATTAAGTCTGTGTCCTAAAGCTTAGACTGTGGAGGCTTTGGGCTACTGCAAATCTATTGTAGGACCCCAAGGGTCCAGTCAGACCAATTAGACTGAACTGATCCATCAGCCCAGGGCTGCTAAAGAAGCAGTTCTCCTCCCTCTCCTCCTTTTTGTCACCAGTATACTCCTCCTTACTCTCACCCCACTGTTCCCCAGCACTTCCCTGGCCTAACTTGGTGCTATCTAACCTTTCAAGGAGGCAGCTGAGCTCATGAAAGTGGTAGAAATTAATATTAAAAAAAAAAAAAAAGGAGAGAGTTCTTTTTTAAGCATAGCAAGCTGTGAAGTCAGCTCAGCCATCTCATCTGATTGTAGCTTCAGACCTGCTGAGTTTAAAACAAGCAAACACTGGTTGCTCTTGAAAAAAATATGCTGAGTTTTTCAAATACCAACATATGGCCTTTATTAGTCTTGCAAAATCATATGAAGGTGCAAGATAATAGAATCTGACTCAAAAGCTGTAGAGTTCCCTTGTGCTAATTAGACGTGGCCTTTCCTTGTACCAGTTCCAAGATGTTGCCTGAACTTTCAAGTGTTTCTGAAGACAGCTGCAATTTCTTACTTGAAAGGAAGGACCAATAGCTTAATATTTAACCTGTAGCTGTCGTCAGCTGTTTAACCTTGTCCAGAAGTGAATGGGTAATTCCCCTTTGCTAACAAAAGTGTAAAAAATACCTTAAAATGACCTTGTCCTTAGTTTATGGTGAAAAGTCACACTTCAGTAAAGCCACACAGCTAGTAACCGTGTTGACCTTTTGTTCTTGGCCATCTAAGGATGTTAAAATCTGACTGAAACCTGATTACACCATCTTAGACTCAAAGTGCTTCAATAAAACAAGGGGCAGTTGTAGGGAGGACCAGCCAGGCTGAGGCAGAGTGAGCTGAGCCCTGCTCCAGGCAGCTCTGAGGAAGAGCTGTACTAATTTTACCTCACTGATTCTTGGCTGGTTTTGAATTTTTTGTTATCAGAAGAGACTTCTTTATTTGGACAAAAGCTGACTAAGAAGGGGGGATTTATTCACATTAACAGGCAGTCAGTATTAATGACTCATTAGCATATGATCAGAGAGGGTTTATAATCCTGCAGGCCTGTGAGCGGGGCTGAGCAAATCAACAGAGGGAGAAAAAACAATGGTGAGTTGGCATTTGAAAATTTGTTTTAGGAAAATAATCCAGATAAGAGGGTCGTCAGTTATTAGGGAACTAGACTGGCTAGTGGATATTCCTATTCAAGGAATAAGCATACTAAGAGTTCTCGAACTGCAGTGTCTGTGCAGTCAAATGAAACTGAGACTAAGCTGCCAGCAAAAGGAAAAGGACCTTACTCATGACCCATAGAGAAGTCTGGGACTCTTAACGGCTTTCAAATGTCAGCCTAGTCACTCACACATCTGAAAGAAACAAAGAAGATTTTGTAAAACGCAGCTCATCAAGCTCTGTTCGCATCCCTGAAGGGTGAAACGTGCCTTTTAATTTCACTCTGTCAGGGTGGGACCTACCTGATGTAGCCCTGTGAAAGCTAAAAGGGGAAATTTGGATATTAGCCCACCATTCTGCTACAGCCTCTTGGTACTCTCTAGCAAAATCAGGCTCATCTGGAGAAGAAATCCCACTTCTTGAGTCTTAGTAATGAAGTTTTCCTGATTTCCACTCAATGCCAACCATGCGAGGCCTTGCTTCTCCAAAGAAAAAGCTCTGCAGCTCTCTACAGAGAAAATCCCACTGCCTTCTGACTCAGCCATCATTAAAAGAAAACCATTTACTTTGATGTAAAATTGTTCCTGAATGCGCATAAACAGGCAGGGTTTTAAATTTTGGTGCAAAATTTGTCCTATGGGTGCAGTTTACCATCTCTGCCATAATTATGTTTTGAAATGCTTGATTTCGTTTGTACTTCTGTCCAAATGAGCTGTTATCCTCTTTTCCTGTAACCGAGCGAATCTTGCATCTGTTGTCAACAGAGTGGTGGCTTCTCATTTTAAGAAATCAGAAGGTGTGTGTCACCCTGCACCCCAGTGATCACCACCAAGTCTCTTCAAAAGTTTCCGACAGCCAGAAGCAATATTACACTGCAAGTTCCATCTCCTCACTGTCACTCATCCAGGGGAAGGATTGCTACAGAAAACAACTCAGCACTGTGGGATGGAAGTAAGTCTTGGCTCTTTTGCCATGGGCACCGCGAGCTCTCCTGAGCCATAGTCCCAGCCCTGCATTCAGCATTGCCTTTGCAGGCAGCCTGGCTGCCTCCCACCACTGAGGGAGAGCTGTGGTGCCTCTGCCCACGCAGGCACAGCGGGATGGACTGGAAATCACTGGTCACGGTCCATTCCACAGGCACGCTAAATAAACAGAAAATAATGGCTGGGAGTTTTCATCTGCGCATGGGAGATTCAGTGTGGCCTGCTTTGTTTTCAGAGTGCTGGGAGAAATCTGTTTTGATTGCTCAGACTTCAGAGCAGCTGGTGTAAACATGACGTGTCTGAATGTTTCTTCTGGGCAAATGCTGGTGACAATGCAGCTCACAAATTCTGCTAAAACAGATTATCCTCCATCTTCCTGCTCACCCTTTCTAGGGCTAACTGAAAAGTCATTAATCCTCAAAAATTTAAGGCAGCTATGGGTCTCTTTAATTTGCACCTAGCTTCCTCTAATCTAAACTGATTTTTCCAGAAGCCAAAAATAACTGCTGCACATATCCAGCTGTTCCTTTATTCTACCAGGGGTGGCCTAAATACCAGTGGGGACAACAGCATGATTTCCTGCTAAATGCCTGTGTCCCATCCCATTCCTGCCCCACTGATACGATTTTCTTGGGGCCCGTGACTGGCTTTGAAGCTCCTTCTGGCAATGGAGAAGCGAAGCCGAATCACAGCAGAAGGGAAAATCAAAACCTAAAGGACACAAGATTGACACTGAACTCAGCTATTTACTTAAAACTTTGCCAAGGGGGGAAATGCAAAGCTGTTAATGATGGTAACATTACACTGCAACCCAGAAGATAGGTTTTTATCCCATTTCTGGAAGGTCAGCTGTGCTCTAGTTTCCAAGTGAAGATAGTGTTTCACAGCAAAGATGAGCAGGTGCAAATATACACCAGCAGTGACCCATTTTATAAAACAAAATTTTAATTTGCAGGTCTTTTACAAGTACCCAGCATCCAGTCTGAAAGCATGTGCCTGTAGACATCATGACTTAATCACAGCCTCATTAAAGACAAAATCAAGCAGCTTTGGTCTCTTGGCCACCTCCAGGCTGTAGAACTGTCCTCCCAGTTTACTGTGTCCAAAATCCCCTTTTGATTTTCAAAACCTATTATGCAAATGCAGGAAGCATGATAACCAGAACAATGAGCTCTGAACATAGGGCTTTGCCACCCAAAAGACATTTCCCTGTGACCTCTAAAAAATAAAAGTCTCCCCAATTCTTTCTGCCAAGGCAATGTCTGCATTAACAAGCTGTGCAATGCCAGTGGAGCGAATCCAACTTTGCAGCCTGCAGTCTGGGGCCGTGGTGATGATCCAGTGTTGATATTCAGTGTGTTTCAGCTTTTCTCTGGTCACCTGGACTGACAGCCCAGTAGTGGCTGGCACACACGGAGTGCAGTCCTGAAGTATAACTTCTGATGGAACTGAACATTTCGTGTACTTCCATGCTAAAGGAAGGGTTTTTCTAGGGACCTTAGGAAGACCTCATCCACCCATGTCAAAGACCTCTCTGTGACGCAAATAAAAACGTGGTAGGTGAACACAGTCAGGAAAATCAATTAAAAAGCATAATTTTGATCTGAACTACATCATTAATGATGACATTCTGACTGAGCCAGCATCTGTCTGGGCTCAGCTAACCAGAGGCAGGTTTTAAGGACGATGTCAAAACGAGGGGCAGCTTCTGATGTGCTCAAGTCTGTGAAGGCTGATGAGACCCCACAAGGGTCAGCACTCCCTGCTGGCAGAAGAACCTTTTTCACCATGGGTGCACTCCATCCTTAATTGTAAGGGACATAGTTTTTTTCATTCACTTCTCCAAAGGATATGGGGAAGGTTGAACCATTAAGTCAAATGCTACAAGCAGGAATTTTGCCGGGGAACACCAACAGGTCCAGTCACCGACTAAAACCTTTTTCAGGCTGTAGTTCAGCCTTAAGAAATGAAATATTTTTTTAAAAAAATCTAAACACAAAGCCTAAGAAAAATATGGTTTTCTGTTATTCTGTGGCTATCCTGAATTACAAGCTTGAAATATAAAGTCATGGGCGTGGAATTGTATTTGAGCCATTGGCTATTGAAGTGTGATGTTTAGGCATTTGTAACCCAGTTAGAGAAATGGCATGCAAAAAAAGGAACCTTTCAAAAGCCTCATGTAGGGCTGTATGAACAGAAAACACTTCATGTTATTTGAAGTCTAGCATGTTTTATTGCTCATGTTAAGTGAGTACTGTGGGAAGGGCAGAAACATGAAACAAACCGGCCCATATGGATTTCATAATTTTTTTTTTCTTTTTTTAAGTAGAAGCTTTGCTAGTGCTTTATGGGAGTTTCATAGGAGGCTCACCATCCTATAAATAAAGGAGACCTTCAGAAACTGGGGGTTTTACTGTGTCACTGATGTTTTCATCCCCACAGACTACCACACTGAACAAATAAAAGTTACAACCTTTTGAGGGAACTGGAAGCAAGCTGGGACCCTTCTGATTTTAGGATAAAGACCATGTGAACATTCCAGAGACCAGACATCCTCAAAAAACAAACTGACATGGAAATTTCTTTTGTTTTCTGAAGACTAGGAACAGTTGAAAGAAGTATGATGAGTGCTCACTCCTAGAGAGACTTCTAAGTAATTGAATTAAATCCTGAACCCCAAACTTCATATGTTCCTTCATAAACTTCATATAGAAAGGATTTCAGCTGCTCCCAAAGTGTAAGATGTGTCTTCCAGAAAAGCTCTAGCTGACTCCCAAGATCTCTAGCTAGAACTACCTTCTATAAAGGTTGTGCTATCCTACCTGTTTAAAATGTCATACATAGTCAAACATGATGCTTGACTCTGGACAGGCACTGAGGATGTGAGTAACTGATTGTGGGTTAGGGTTGGCTATGGCCCCAGTGCATTATTAATTTATTCAAGTATCTACCTATATACATGATGGCCATGATTTTAAAGATTACTAAAATAACTCATCTGCAAAACGAGAGGTACCCCTTCCCTGTATAAGAATTATGCAGATATCAAAAGAGGTAAGAGCCTTCCAGTTTTTCATGATGGATTGTCAGACATGGGATAGAATGTTGAAAGATAAAACTTAAAAACAAATTCCAGCTTTTCTGCTAAGTAACAACTTATTTTGTTGGTAAGAAAAAGGCTGAAGTGACTGTACCATAAGAAATAAAAAGTGTATCAAGCAAACAAATCACAATTGTGGCAGTAGATTATTTAAGATGAAGTGGGTGACTCATCCTCCAATACTTGAATGGAAAAAAGTTTTAAAGTAGTTTAAAAACTATAATAGCTACTTCTTTTAAAGGAGAAAATACAGACTGATGAAAAGGACATATTTTTCTCAGTGGCCTCTGATAACTCTTGATAACTGGAATTAAATAGCTACCATAGTATTATTAATATCGGTTTACAAGGGGGATATTCAACTATGAATACAAGAATATTTGCCTCTCTCTAACTGCTCAGATCATATGCTGCATATACAACATGCATAACATAACTCTTCATTTTAAAGGTATGCAACAAAACTTTCCTGTCATTCTCATATGTCATAAAAAAAGTCTAGGAATTTCAGGATATGTTTAATTTTGTCAGCAAAATATACAAGTATTCTGAGGTTTATTCACCAACAATACATGTTAGCACTGAAAGGCATTTAAAAGTTTTCCAGCTTCTATAAGTTGCCTCTGTATGTTAGGTGAAGATTTATCAAATGCAGCCTCTAAACTGGTTCAAGATGGTGAAGGTGTGGATGATGGCGAACCACTTTTGGTAACTGAAATGCTACTTATATTATTTTATAGTGAGCTGAAAGTCTTTTAATGGTGTAATCTTGGAGAAGTTTCATTTTATATGCTGATGTTTCTGAAATGATGCATTCTCTGCAGAGTAATGACAAAGAACTGATGACAAATTCTTTTGTCATAGCAGTAACTGAGAAACACATCGAAACAAAGCACAAGGTGTGAGAAGGGATTAGTTCAGTAGCATACCTCAGCTCTCAGAAACCTGACTTTTCAGTTTTGTATATGTAAACAAATTTCAGCCACCTCCTATAGAAAAATATCACTTTTCCACGTAAGTAGGACTGAAGGGCTGAAATATGCCAAAAGGCTGGAATTGGACTGTTTAATAATAATAATATGTAAGAAGACTAATATGTGTTGAGAGATTCAGTAGAGAATTTATCTGAGGGAACTGTGAATGTACACCTAAAGCTCACAGAGTTCCTACTTAAAATATTACCTGATACTTTTATAGTTATCCTCTTTGCTTCCATCTCCATGATCCAGGTGATCACATAATTTCAGTTGCTCTTGTTAAGTCCAGAGTTTTTAACTTTTAACTTTAGCCCAACAGTTATAACTACACCATCAAACACAGAATCATCAAAGTTGGAAGAGACCTTCAAGGTCCCTTGATCCAACCATCAACCCAGCACCAGCATAATCAACCTTAAATGACAGCCTCAAGTGCCACATCCAGAAGCCTCTTGAACACTTCCAGAGACCGTGACTCCACCACCTCCCTGGACAACTTATTCCAGTACCTAACTAGTCTTTCAGTGAAAAATTTCTTTTTCTACTATCCAATCCAAACCTCCCCTGGTGCAATTTAAGGTCTTTCCTCACATACCCATCACAATGAGTTACTACTGCATTCCTATTACTTTGAGAAGAGATTAGAGGTGGCACACAGAATGGTCATATGGGCTCCATCAGTGTCTCCCTGCAGTCTTCCTCAGCAGCATCACCTATCAAGGGCTCTTCAGAAAGTTCAATGACTATTTCTTGCACATCTTTTCCACAGAAATTGTGTTGTTTTCTCTTAACCCAGTGGAAGTGCTCTTCGGGCAGGTCATCACAACAAAGCCGGAAACCTTCTTGTCACTCAGCGATGCTCACCCCACCCCAGACCCATAAAATGACATTTGTCATGAGAAACAGCTCTCAAATACCACAAAACCAAAACATGCATATCCAAGGAAAAGAGCATGAGACAGCTGTAAAAAATAATTCTGCAGCTGTTGGTATCACTTCCCAGCTCTCTACCATTCCCCCTGCTTCACAACAGCTGCTGCATAGACCTTGTGGGCGATTTCCAAAATCTTCTACAGAAGCTGTTTTGCCCTATGAGAAAATCACAATGTCATTCCTATTTCCAGTTTTAAAAGAAAACAGCACCATGTTCTGGGGGATTTAACCCACAGTCTCCTAAATCCTGAGAAAGCTTCCCAAAATCACTTGGAATTAGGAGGCCATGTGTTAAGTTCAGCGCAAACACAGTGGTGTAACACAGAGCAGTGAGGACACAAAGTGTAGTGCAGCTAAAACTCCTCAGCTGCATAAATATTGCACTTCCCACATTCTCATGGATGGCAGACCTTCAAACTACTCAAGTTGGAGGCAAAATCTGAATACAGGTTATCAGCAATGAACATGGAGTCGAGGACCACTGGAATTCTCTTAGCTGAGCACTTCCTGCAGGCATCCCAGTTAATGTGCCTCAGGTTTATCAGGATGGGACAAGAACAGTAGCACTCTCACCAGTGATGAGTGATTTCACACTTATTTTTCCTGGTACTTTGAATAGTTCTGTCATCCATTTAACTCTCAGCAGTATCAGTCATCAGGGGAAGGGATGACTTAACTGAATCCATAAATTAGTGAGTGCTTGGAAAACAGTTGTGCTTCTCCTAAGTGTCCCAGTGTCTTATCCCCAGAAACTTGTGTTTGTGTCCTCTCTCTGAATATCTTGTCTTTGGATAGATTATTTACTCTTTAATTCCCCAAGTATAAATAGTTCAAGATCCTTGTGTTTAATGTAAATGAGAACTAGGATTAGGTATTCAGTGTAATAAAACTTCTGGCCCCTTTACGTGATGAGTCTTGGCCATCTGACCAGCCAAAGCTATTTTAAAAATAAATACGGATTCATTCTCTGGAAATTTGAAAGATCTGGTGTCATCTCCATCATCTTAGTATTTATTTTTAAAATATTTTTGGAAAAAAAAAAGATAGTACCCAACTGCCTGCTGTAAGGTCTAATTAATTCATATGCTGTCCCCCCATGCTCTGTTATCCTTTGTTCTGAGGTTCTCTTCAAATCCACATAACTATTTACATGGGGAAAGAAAAGGGGAATGAGAGCACAGGGAGTGAGTGGAATTTGTTTTGTGGTCTTGAGAAGAATAATCTGCCAGTAGCAAATTATGCTCAGATGAAACACCAGTAAATTTCAAGTAATGAAGTGACCAGGCCCAAAATACCTGGAAAATAAAATGCTACTGGACACTAGCAAACAGAAGAATGGCAAAAAAAATTCAGTGTAGAATTAAACCAGTCAACCAGTAACCCTCCCAAACATGCAAAGGAAGGCAACTCTTCTGCCCTAACACTGTGCCGGTTCTTAATGTCATGGTTCGTTTTAACCTCATATTTACAGAACAACATACCTGATGAGTCAAATTTGGGTTCATGAGCTCACTAGGTAGCATCACGCAGCATAGACTAAAATTCTTCAGAATAGGATTTTACCCATATCTATTAAAGCTTTTCTTATTTCATATTGTGGGCTGTGCTCTGTTTCACTGTGAAAAGAAGTGCGCAGTATCCCGACACCAAAATGCAAATGCTCTGGAATAACACAGAGTCCTGACTATGCCAGCACAGGAAAATGTAGAAACTGGGAGGCCTTTGGAGAAAATGAAGAAAGTGAAGAAAGATGTATTGCAGAGAAAAATACTCTGAACAGAAAAATTACTGTGATGGGATTCTTTTGCTTGTAGAAATGAGAGTACTGCTTTGCCAAGGCACCAATCCTAAATGTTCTGAGCCCCTTGGGGAACTGCTTTATACGGAGCACTGCTAGCTCGTTCCAGTAGACAAGGCATACTGGCTGTCACAGTGACGGATATGAAATTTATCTTTCTGTAAATGAATTACAGGCTTAGGAAGCCAGAAAGAAACCAAGCCTCAGAACACAAAACTGGGATTCAGACTGCCTAAATCTTAGTGGACCACTTTGCATGGTGACCTGCCATTTTATCTCACACTAAGTTCTTACAACATCCCAGCCCAGCTGCTCAGGACCCAGAACTTTCACAAACCTGAACTAAATCTTCTGAAACAGCACTAGCAATTGAGTGATTCAGAAAGCTATTACTGTTGTGCCCCTGTGACCTGTAAAGCTGAAGTCTAAATGATAGGAAGGTCTTGGGTAGCTGTTCCTGTGAGAGGTATTTAAGGGGCCCACCATGTATTTTAGTTTCCAGTAGTATTTCTTAAAACTGGTAATTTTTAGTTCCTGGGAATTCTACTGTTGAAAAATGGATGATAACCAAAAAACCAAAATATTGATTTATTAATTTTCAATTAGCAAATTTCAGTTGAGAAATGTAAAACCCCATAATTTTGTCTTGGTTTGAAACTAACTTATCCCTTCTCCTTCCTTTGGTACCTCATGGTGATTCCATTCTTCTCAGCAGTCTGGGCTTCCCAGGCAGGTTGCTTGTGCCATTGCCCATGGCCCCCAAGTGCACTGTATCAGTTTAACGATGGGGGACACTGCCTGACTTAGAGTAATTGGAACGAAAGGAAAAAAAAAAGGGGATTTCAAACTGAGCTGCTTCAAGTCAGACACCCTTGAAATCTCCTAATGAAATAATGAATTTTTTTGGCCTATATATCTTTCATTAAGAAAAGAAATAGTGTACAATTTTACTACCCTGGCCTACATTGAGAAAGAAATGCATTTCTAGATAGGTGTTTCATTACTGGAGCTTAACAGGAAAGTAAATCTGATAATTTTCCCTTATTCTACTTCCTTTTTTTCCAAAATATATTCAAAGAAATTATAATTTTTATTAAGTGATGGAAATCCAATAATTTAAATGTTATCTTTGGAGAATGAACCTTTTGTTAAACATTAGCGATTTAGAACAACTATGACATATTTCATATTCATATCCACTGCCTATTAATTTTTCTCTTTCCATTTTTCTGTCATGTATATTACCCAGTGCAGCTGCCAAGTTCAGCTTAGAGTGTGCTCAACTTTCATGAATTTTTCCTTTTATGTTCATGCTGAATTTGTAAAGCAGTTTATAATGAAAATTCACCATAAGAGGAAAACTTACAAGATATTTTTATGGAGCAGTCATAAGTTTTACAATTTGAACTGGGAAGCAGTAACTGTGAAGTCATTGCCATACTCATGGCATATTTTAATAATCTGTCTACAATATGCATAAAGTGGAAAAAATTTTTAAACAACTGAAGGAGATTTTCCCCTCCTTGAGGAACAGAAACAGGAATAGAATTCTGAGATTTGGGGACTGTCACTGATACCAACACCCTGTAAAGATAACAGCAATGGAATGTCACTGAAAGAACTGATTCACTGTTTGTTGACTCTTTTGGTATGTACACATAGATAGAAAGGAGTCGTAATCCAAGGATGGAACTAATGACAGTTTCCCCCATACTTAGAAATCCCCTTCCAAACAGATAACAAAGGCACAGAGAGCACTGCCCCGAGATCCTTCAGCTAAAGTCTCTCACTTGAACGTGACAGTTGAGAGGGAGCACAGCTCAGGAGAAAATAACAGTGTCATGAAAATAAGTTATGGGCCAGCTAGAAATTTACGTATCTAAAACAATACTTCTGAATCCCCAAATATAATCCTCAACTAGCTGTTGCAAAACAGAAAGCACTAGTGCACTGGTTCACAGCAAAATATCCCAGTTAATGAAGCCATCCATCTTGTACCGACTTCAGTCCGTCAGTGGATTGGACACCCAGTCACAACTGGATTTGGCTGTAGTCTAGCTCTGAGGTGCATAGGCAATGTGTAGATATTTGCTGGAGGGGATCACCACCACCATTTGATCTGTCCCTGGTTTTTACTCAGTACCTAAACCAGCAGAAAGGAGAGCAGAAAGCTCAGTCTCACTTGGGAGATCACCTAAAGGAGCAGGGCAGAAGAAGGAGGGAGAAGGGGCAGCCTTTCTTCTGGGTAAGAAGCTGCAGGACAGTTATGTTGTGAGTGGTATTCCACAGAAACACAGGGTCTGGGTGTACCTGCAGGATTTTTTCCAGCGCTTCATGTTTGAGGAAAACAAGAAGAGAGGGATGCAATTTGCAGAGGTAGAGGTCCAACTTAGAATCATAGAATATCTTGAGTTGGAAGGGCCCTCTAAAGATCATTGAGTCCAAGTACCAAAACTTACCAAACTAGGACCAGAGGAAGACATCTGCTACAGACCTGAATATAGTTTGTGTGACCTGCAAGGGGGGCTGACCGTGGAGTCTGTGCTGCAAAGGACCAGAACGCACCAGGAGCTGAACTCATGCTTTTCCTGGAACTTAGTTACAGCAGAACTGAGAGTGTACCCTTCAATTTAACTTCTGTGAGTGGGCAGGAGACTGGTAAGCCAGAACTGAAGCTCATGTTTGGGAAGGCTAACATGGAACCTTGTCCACACTCTCGGACTCCACAGCCATATTCAATGCATTTAATCAGTAGTTACACTTTTTTTTGAAACCCTTAACAGAGTGTATTTGAGACAAACTAAACAACAGAAGTTCTCGCCATGCTGAAATTGCTGGTAATGTGCCAAAAAGTAATAGCAAATTCACTGAAGTATTAGTCATATTAGTAACATTTTCTTCTATGAAGTTAAGAATATATCACCCAAAATGTCAACACTTACAAAAATATTTGAAGCCCTCTTGTGAGCCCTTTTGAATGCCTGCGCAGAAGAGCAAGTAGCTGCTGTCCTGTACGAGGTATCAAGGAGCTGTTGGTGGATTAACTTATCCTTTTTCTGGGGTGGGCAGAGTACACAAAGCACCACAGGCTCATGGGTCAGCAGGCTGGGCTGCATCCCTCAGCAGGAGAGGAGGAAATGGGCTGTGCCAGGAAAAAGGGTGGTGCAAACCGCTTCCCCTCTGCAACAAGGAGGACGCTTGACCCTATGAGTCAGAGCTCCCAGGTCAGTTTAGCTGTGCTTCTCCTTTACATGGCTTGAATTGCTTGGTGGAAAGCCAATGTTCTGGGTTTGCTTTAGAGAGAAACAGTTAAATCCTTTTGTTAAAAGTATCTGCCCCGCGTTTCCTTTGGTTTAGGGTGGTAAAGCTTCTTCATTGTGTTATACAAGGATTGGAGTGGTTCCCCATGAGATTCAACAGTACCAGTGTTTGAAAGGTGGTTTTCCATTTAGCACTGTGGTACAAAAAAAGTGTAACTGGTATATTAGTCAACTTTCCAGTTTTCCTGACAGATTAAAAACCTTGCCTCTACACTTCTTTCCTTGTTGTTATCTGACTCATCAGAGATCCTCCTGTTTTAACTTTATTAAATGTCTTGGAACTGGTAACTTCTCAAATTTTATGGCTGGTATAGTTTCTCCCTGCATTAATAGTAACAATAGTCTGTGTGAAAGTAAACCTGAAGCACCCTCAGACTTTACTATAAAAAATGCACCTGTTAGGGAGACATCTGCTATCTTTGTGTGTATGTCGTGTTTGGCATATTTTGTCTCTAAAATCAGAATTATACTCTAGATATAAACAAAGCCTAACTGCTTCTCATGGAGCACTCAGGTTCCTAGCTTCACTTAAGCAGTATATTATAATACCTTAAGGGATTTGTGTAAGTAGCAGAGTGTACTGCAGAGCAGCTTAGAAATGCTTTCTGGCAGGACTGGAGTGAAAGCAAATAGATGGTCTGCAAGGAAATGTACAGCCAAACTGATGCTGGGTAGAATGGATGGTGAGATGATGACACCAGTTAAAAATGTAATCCCACTAATGACTCAGCTTCTACTTGAGCAGCTCCCTAACTATCCAGAATGCTATCAGTTCAAAACCCATGAGCTATCACATATGTATTGGCAAAAACACACAGTGAGTCTCATGGTTAGAGCAGAGGACTGAAGAACCCATGCATCTGTTTATGACCTAGCTACAGATTTGCTGTGGAAGTCCAATTAAATTTAACTCTTTATATTCCCCTAACTCAAGTCTGAAAACTAGAGAAAGAAAAAAACCAGCTAGTTATGGTGTAAAACAAAAGTCTTGTCTTTAAGGAGTTAAAGGAGAAGCAAATATGTCAAAATTAGTCCTAAATCACTAATTCTTTTTGCTGTAACTACTAGTAAATTCCTCCCAGTAAGAAATGCCAAAACAAATTTAAAGTTCAGTCTCTCCTGGAAGTCTCCTGCTTTTGAGAAGGAGGGGAAAGGAAAGGCACCAGCCGCATAAATGCATTCACTGTAGAACTGCAAATGAGCCTGCACAACGTTTTATCCTTCACCAGTCCTCTTTGTCTCCTTCTCTTCTGACTGCATTCTTGGAACATCTTGTACAAGAATTCATAAGACTATTTGTTTTATTGCCACATTTTTAACTGCATAGACCACACTGCAGTCTGAGAAATACATTTGAAAAGAATGGCGAACTGTGTTGTTTCGGTTAACAACAGTTCTTGCTAAAACCAAAAGCCGTATTTTTCTCACATTAGAATTTAAAAAAAAATACTTTGGCAGAATTAGGACATGAAAGGTACCTGAAAAATTGAACTGCATAAACACTGAAATGCTATCAAGTAGAGTTTAATTAGAAAGTATGGGAAGCAGCATCACTTATATGTACTCATGAGTTTTACATATTTAAAATACACAAAAGCCACCTCAGTTTTCTGGCATTAGCAGCTTTTCTAACTTGATAATAGTAACTGAACATAGTGTACCTGTTGATAAACAGAATTAAAACCAGTCAGAAATACTTAGAATTTGAACACTGTGTTAAAACCAAGCTAGAAGCCATAAGCTGTTCCTGGAAGAGAGTGCATATGGGCATCAGTCCTACACCATGGGTGCAAAAAGCCCTTTGCAGGTAAGATCCCTTCAGGTGTCTCACTTCAGAAGGCAGCAGCAGTTCTCATCTGCTAAAAGTGACAGATGTGCTGCTCCCCTGATTATCAGAGCAGCGGCAGGGGATGGAGGCACCACAGACACTGCTCCTCCAGCCATCTTTTTGCACCAGATAATCTTTCAGATACCATGGGTAAATTTCATTCCGTGGAAAAAGTGACAAACGTCAGCAAACTTATCTGAGAACAGAGATTTCATCAGCAGGCTTTTGGTTACTGCAGAGTGCATTATTGGATGACTGGATCCATGAACTACATGGTAAAGAATAAAGAAATTATCAAAATTATACCATTAAAATGATGACAAAATAGAGTCTGCTTGTTTGAATCATTCAAATTCCCTTGAGGTAAATGACACAGACAATGACTACAGAGGAAAATAAAGAAAATAATTACAGGGAAGTAATACAGGTTAGACACATTAGTTGATGACAGAAAACAAGTTAAGAGGTTTGTAAAAATACACTTAGGAAAAATTAATAGGGAAGGCAAGCTTAGAGGCTGCAGGCTTATACTTCATGATGTAAAGACATATTTCTTTAACAACATCACTCCTAATCCGTAACTAAAAAAGTCTGTGGGAATGGCATTTTTTAATGAGAGGATACAAAATCTGTTGAAAATAGTACTGGATACAATTTTCTTCCCATAAGTATTTAAAATAATTTGATGAATCAATTTTATGCATTACTTTCTACACTCATTCATTTGAATGGTACCATCTGTGATATGTTTGCATAAAATGAATTTCAGTCTCACTATGAAACATTTGTTGAAAATAATTCTGAATTTACTTTGGAAAATATTCACTGTAGAAATCTGATGAAAGCTCTGTATTCAGCCAAGTAAAAGAAATTACTAAGGAATCTATAACCAACAATATTAGCCTCATTTTTGGCTTTCAAATAACAAATAACATAAGAAATTAAAGAAAACTTTGTTTTACATTTTCCAGTAAAGCCTACACTGGAAAAGAAATTGAAAGAAATTATATTCGTTGCATCAGGCTGTTAGAAATTATATGATGGGCTGTCAGAAAACAAGACTCGTGTTCTTTATAGCCTTCTCCAAGAGGCCACATCTGCCTGGAACATATTACTGGTGCACAAGTAGATGCTGCCACACAAGGACCCTTCCAGTTTTATGTAATTGCTCATTCAGGTCTTCCTTACTATGACTAATATATGGTTCCTGAGTCTTTCAAATGCAAAAGCATTTTCAGGAAGTACCAGTTTTATAATAGATATTGTAACTTAATCCAGTATCCCTTTATTTTGTTGAACTAAAATGTGTTACATGCCTAGGAACATTAGGGATCCATATTCATAGAGTATCTTCAAGCTTAGTTTGTTATAGGGTTCCAGAGTCCTGTTCTAATCTCAGTTTTAGTGATCAACAGCTTTCTCCAAGTATTTAAGTGTCAGGTCACAAATGGTGATAGCTGAAGGTTCCTAGCTCTGCATTACAGTGGAGAAACAGGTTCCACCTATATTCGACTTAGACCTTGGCAAAATATGTTACAGAAATTGTCCTAAAAAGAAAACTGTGTCTAATAAGCCTGCTTAGCCTTCTGGCCTTGCCTGCCCTCTGTGCTTCAGTGCTGTGAAACAGAGGAGGCTCAGGAATCTCCGTCTGCCAACAGGCTTTGATTTTAAACATCCCTCTGAAAACATGGAACTCCTCCACGAAGTAATATTAAAGCTGGCTGAAGAATTCCTTCTCTGATTGAATGGTTATGAATGAACAGGTTAGTGCTTAACAGCTGCATGGTTGGAAAAGCATGAACTGAAATGTTCACGTTGGATCGTAGTGGTATTTTTTTATATGGGACCTAAACTGCATGACTTAGCACAAAGAGAGGCAGCTATTAACAATAAGAGTTTGACCTCAGATAAAAAAATTGAAAAGAGTGGTGTAAACTTAGCCTTTTTATCCTTGATCATAGTTCCTGGCATTGTCTTCTTCCAAGGCTGAACTTAACACAGTCTTACTTTCCCACCTAAAAAACTCTTCTAAGTTGCCCTTCAATTACCAGTTTCAAAATTTTGTCTGTCATCCACTGGAAAGGGATAAAAGTATACACAACATGTCTCAACTAGAAATCATTAAAACTCCTACTCAGCTAAACCATGCAAATCCAATTTTTTTTTTAGAGTAGAATGAGGTCCTGTGGAACAATAAGACCATTTATTACTTTTTCTGACTCTCCGAGATGCTCTCCAAGGCTGGGATCTACGAAAGTAAAAGCCAGAGAATTGAATACACCAATTCTGCCAGCAGCCTCACATAAATAATCCAGAAAAGAGAACACTAACTATGGATCAGCTTTCAATACATTCTTAGGATCAAAGGAAAATCTCTTAAAAAAAA
>VZRQ01011066.1:555282-565345 GCA_013397975.1 Machaerirhynchus nigripectus | reverse complement strand
CAAAAAAACCACCAGAAAATCAGTGACTGATTCTTCTGAAGGAAAATTCCCAAGGAAGAAAAAGAAGGTAGTACCTTCTTACTGGGAACAAATCTACTTCTGCTCTGTCTGAGTTTGTCATTGATCTTTGACTAGAGAACTCTGTATCTCTGAAAAGCAGAGGAATAACTAATTATATGCATCATTAGAAGGTGAATTCGTCATTAGAAGGCAAATTCAACTACTGGGATACTTGATGATCAGTACTGTTCAGGGTCACATAATCAAAGAGCAGGGAAGGGATTCATCTTCCTCCCTCCCTCCCTTCCCCCTCCCAATTTGCATCCGTCATATTAGACAGGAAATAAATGTAAAAAGAGATGAGTAAATAGGGATAAACTGTCTCTCACTATCAGCTCTAGGACAGGACAAAAATAGAGTCACGACAACTATAAATATTTTAAGGTTAAATAGGTGCATATTCCTTTTAGCAATCTTTCCACATTAGTCTGCCAAAAACTGAGAGCATCCATAGTACCGAACAGAGGATAAGTAAGAAAAGTTATCAGGTGGTAGGAAGCCAGATTACAGCCTTCTCTGATGACCAGAGCTTGGGCTTTGTAAGTGGGGTTTCACAAATGTGCCTTTTATTGACCTGTGCCTGACCCAGAGGACTCAGAAGATGACAGCTGACTTCCACTGGAACAATTCTAGGCCAGTGTCTGAAAGGGTTTGACTCTCACCAAAGAACTTCCTTCAATGAAATCCTAATGGGAGAAGTATAAGGTAACAAAACAATTTGTAGGGTTTTATTTTTCATTGCTAGAGAATTGTGACCAAGTATAACAGAACCAACTACAAGCAGGTTTGCTGTATTCAAATGAGGAATATGACAAACCACTGATTCTAATCTTATGAATATTTTGATCTGTAAAAATTGGGAACAAAATATCCTAAGGGATTACAAACTCAGGATTTAAATGAGCAGAATGTTAACTGGAAAGGAGTTGTGATAAGAGGTATAAAAGTAACAGTCTAATTCAAATTGCATGGCTATAATACAGTTTCATCATGCACATTAAGTTTATAGGGATCAGCATATATACACAAAATCTCTGTCTGAGGACAGCTGTTCATGCCTTTTATGAAGTGCCCTTGCAACACTGAACTTTCTCTGAAACTCATATTTAATATATGACTTCTTTTTAAGAAAGTTTTAAGAGGGAGAACCAAAATTAGGCATGATTTAGGAGTCAAAAGTATTAATTCAGTTTCCATTATGAAGGCTTTGGGGAAAAGTGTCTTAAAGCATCTTCAGATACTGAAAATAACATTAGGAGGGATAAAAGGAACTTATGTTTAAAACCGTAAGTGGGCTCTACCATTCTTTGTTTGGGATGAAAGGTAAACCTGCAGAAACATTGCTAAACATATGAGTTGCTCCAGATCACACTTTTAAGTCCCAACTCTTATTTTCAAATAAAAAGAACAATATATTGTAAGTACATTAGTAAAACGTTAAGACAGAAAACATACTATTGAATCTATTTATTTCCCTTAATTTAGTTAAGAATTAATTGTGGGGAACACAGCAGTTTCTGTTTTGTATCCGGATGAAGAGAAAGGCTGACTGAGATTTCTTCAAAAAAAGACAGCACCTTGAAACATCCATAGCCAAACACGCAGATGGGAAATGAGAATTTAGTTTCAACACCATGATCTGAAGCTGGCTAAGCAGGGATATCAGTCAGGTTATGAAAGCTACACGTGTGGCCTGTACAGCAGGCTACACTAATCTAGGTGGATTTTCACTTTATGTCTTGCCTCTGCTGTGCCCATTTTTAAAAAAATGTGAATCTTAATCATCTGTCTTTCAAAGTCAAGGAGAAGCTCTGCTAGAGCTAAAAAAATACTATAATTTGCTGTATGCCCTCGACACCTTGATCATCACTTTTGAGAAGGACACAGAGGTAGATAAAATACAGTGGTTGCACAGTTTCTGCTGGAAGGGCTGCGATTTCCCACCCAGTGGGTACCAGTATTTGAGCACAACAGGCAGAGTAGAGAGCAATTCCATCAGGATATAATTAACAATTACATATCACTCTGTGATATTTTAAGTTTCAAAAATCACACTGTTTTAAAATAGAGGGATATTTTTCTAATTATGCTGCTTGGTAAGATACATAGTATTGTAAGAACTCAAAATGGGTATATAGATGTATAGACAGTAAATGAGGCCTTGAGAATCCTGAAGAAACGTGCAGGCTAAATAGCTGGCATGAATCCTGGAACTCTGAAAACACAAACTGTCTCCTATAGATTGGTTTCTCTTCTCTTCAGAGAAGCAGGATTTTCACCATCCTTTATGGCAGGATCAAAGAAACATCTGATTAGGGAACTATTTTCTCCTTATCCAAAGCCCACAACTACATGTCACATTCTGACTGCTAGAACAGGCCAACTGTGAAAGAAGCAAGCTTGGACTTTGAAGCGCTTTCCACCTGTGCTCTGCAAACTTGTGTCAGTTAGAGGAACACGTAGAGTGTCCCGAGCATACCTGAGCATGCAGGCCTCATGTGGCACCACTCCAAAGTACATCAATGGAAGAGTCGCCAGGTCAGGACTACTGTTAGTGAGTACAGCAAAAAACCATTCTGTCAATGTTCTCCTTAGACTGCAACACCTCATCTTGCTTTCAAAACTTTTGCCTATTAGGGCCTGTCTTCATTATGATGTTTTCCAAAAATGGCTGATACTGCACTGGCAATTCAGTACAAATGTCAGGTCCTAAGAAATGCTTTTAGTACTTTGAGCATGACTGAAAAAGAGAGGCTTCTAAATTTTCAGTTATTTACATTATGCATTCTGGAACTTTTAATATTTAGTATAAACTCACTGAATGTACTTATTTCAAAAATCCTTGTGCTCCCTTGGCAATAGCTTGCCGCTTCCCCTTCCATTTCAGCTGCACTTACAATTTTCTGCTCCAATTCTGATACTTCAGCATGTACTCTGCTGCTGCCAGAAACAGAATTGAATCCTACCAGCTGCCTGTAAGGCTTTAGCAACAATATCTTTTAGCATTGGAAGTATTTTGTTAGTAATGTGTATTAGCAAAGTCTTTGTTGGGCTTAGGTTGGTTTGTTAACTGAGAACTACAACCCCTGTTTTAAAAAGAACATACACTGAAACAAAGTGGGGTTTAGTACCCTGTTAATAAGGAATTTTAAGTAATGCTATGAACCTAAGTCTAGAAGTGGCTCATTTTATTTAGAACAGATCCAGGTTAATTTAACAATGTCACATGGGTGAAATTCCTTAACAAATGACAGCGACTTGGAGGTCAGGGAGGTCTGAAAGATGCAGTGTCCTTAGATATCCCCAGGTCCTTTCCTTTAAGGAGATTAAAAAAAAAAAAAAAGGAGGAAAACACAGCAACTGGGATAACTGATGCTCAATAAAGTATATTCTTAGATGTTGCAAAGACTTATGCATGATAATAATTTAAATAGAAGCCATGTGCATTAGCATCTGTGTAATTTTCCCCTACTATCTCATTAACATCACAAAGTGCAGACCAATGGGATTTTGATAACCAGCCAGCTCATGCATGTTGCAATTACCCTTCCTCTCATATAACTTCCATACTTTTCCTCACATATCTGAGCAAACTAACAGAGTATCTGTGATTTAAATCATTAACATCTATAAACAATATCTATATTATCACACTTTTCAAGGAGTGTGGTATTTATTGCATGACTAAGTTAGCAAATGCACATTTGAAAAGAAAATAGTTTCTAATCTAAGCATTCATTTGCTGATGAATTAAAATCACCAAGTTATTCAGCACAATTCAAAATGAAAAAGCTGACATATCATTTATTGCAAAGGCCACAGCTATAATAGGAACGTCATTGTTTCCCTTTCTGCTGGTCTCACACATTCTTTTTAATCTTGATTATTTGTCATCCTGTTAGGGACTTCTTATGGTAATGAAATCCTTTGTCAGTGATGTAACCAGAGCCTTTTGCTGCATTTTTCCTTCCTACATAAGTTACAATTGCAGTATAAACACTGTGGAGGTTTTTTCTGAATCACACAATTGCAGATTGTTTGAAGGAAACACACGTTCCTGGCTGTTGCTAGGTGGCAAATGCTCTTAAAGATTTTTCAGGCTAGAGATTTCTTCAAACCTTTAATCCTTCATATTTATTTTATAACCCATAGGAACTGTTAAAAAAAACCAACAAAATACCACTAAGTGCCAGGATGATCACAGATTTGAAAGAGATAAAAGATTTGGCATCAAAAGCTTATTCCCAATCCTAGCTACAGGTCAGTTTAAGAGTTTCATCAGGGTTGATTATCCTGAATCTGCATATTGCAAGGCTGCTCATGCCTTCTTGTAAAAGTGCTAGCTCCTGTTTAGAACAAGGTCCTTGATGTAATGAATAAGCCTCAGCCATAGCCCTTTGAAAAATATATATGTACGAAAGAAGAACGTCACAGACTGCAAGGAAAGAAGGCAAAACTTTTGCTTAACATGTAGGAAGTGAACACCTATGGGATTTTGCCTGGTATGTTACAGCAGCACTGAGTTTCAAAGAGTATAGCAATGCATTGATAAATCTATATAGTGTTTGTTTGAAGAGTCCTGCTCTCTACCATTCCTAGGGTATGATTTTACAAAACTGCACATTAATTCCTGCTTACAGTTCAAGCTGAAACTCTATTTTTCAGATGTCCTTTTGAAATAAGGCCAAATTCACAGCTGAAGCTAAACTAATGAGACTTTTCACCTCCAAAAGCTGTCACACCAAAGTCAGTGTTAGACTCAAGTCTATATACCAGTAATTTGTATTAAAGGACAGCCCAAGGAAGCTCTAAATAAAGAAAAAAATACCAGGCTTTATTGCAGAGCAGCTTCAGCGTCTCCTGCAGTACATCATACCTGTTTTAAGGCTCAGCATATTCATATTCAGCCCCAAGCATGGATCTTACAAATGGAAAGTCTTAGTTAACTTGAGCAGCATCCATTCTATATTATCCGCTACATCTTTCCTTGCCAATAAAGTCTCATACTATCATTAAAAAAGGAAATTTTTACAGGATTGAAAATTGTTCCCTTGCTCTTCCCTACCTCAGACGCACATCTTCTACACTGCTTTTTCACATCAGTGAAAAAGTGGGATATAATCTTCCGACTCTGACTTTAATGATCTTTCTTTAATTTTGATTGGTTGATTAAAGCTTCTGCGCTCTTTGTGTTCAGCATGATACAGGAAACATTTGTTTCGTGCCTAGATGTATTCTCAAAAACTGCTACTCATTACAGAAGTCTCTTGATGGTGCTGGGATAGATGAAAACTACTTGGTCCTTAGACTTCCTGGAGAACTAGCACAGGTAACTGTGTTCTTTTGAGCTCTGTAGAAGAGCCAGTGAAGCCATGATGGGCTGTCTGCATCAGACCATCCAAACAAGGTTCCTCATTTTCCACAGTCACAGGGAACAGAAGTGTGTTGGAGGTGTACCACTTCTGTTAACATGGCCATACAGCTGTTCCTTGCTGAAGATTTTGACAGCTACCACCTTGTAAACTCAAAGGGAGAGAGTGCTTGAAATCACCCTCTGGCTGTACAGGCACAGATATTATATACATTGAATATATATATTATTATTATTATATCATTACTCTGGATAAATATTCAGATAAAAATAGAGACTAGCTTGCACTCCTTCAGATATGTCTATCCATTACTTTTATAACACCTCTTCTTCATAGTGTCTGTAATAACTGTTGCAATCCCACTGTGAAAGTAGTTAATTCACAAAATGACAAATATAGTCACTGTAGAGTCACATAAAATGCTCTCCATGTAAAAAAAAAAAAAAAAAAAAAAAAAAAAAAAGCAATGAAGTCTTTGTAAAGAGAAATATTTTACTATGGGGCATGAAGCAAACAAAAGATTGATTGTTTTTATAAAGAAGTAATGTACTTTGCAGTTAATAACCACTAATAATTGGGATTAGATATTTCACGCAATGCTTGTCTCCCATCTTTCAACATTTCTCAAAAGCCTAACATTTTTAGCCATCTTGAAAATCACTGATTTCACAACCTGCCTGCAAAACATCCCCACTGAAAAAAAAAGAAATATGACTTTGTCAAATTTTAGAGGAAACTAGAGGCAATCAAGGGAAAAGCTTAATCTTAAAGTGGATTTCTAAATTTCATCTGGAAAGATGATTGATGTGCTTTCCCCTCCCACACTGCTATAACTTTAATCTCACCTGGAGGAAAGAGAAAGGGAGCAATCTGACATGTAGCCCACTCAGCTCTGCTTTCCAGACTGCAGCTGGGAGATAAGGAAGCAATGGAAGCACTGCCTCCTCTCATCCCTGGATATTTGGGATGCTCTCTGTGGGAGGATAAAGACCAATTACCCCTTGGAATTCATCCTCAAAGTGTTATTAATTTAGCTAATTTTATGTCTTATTCATTATAAGCATGTGTGGAAAAGTGCTCATTATCAAAATCAACTAAAAAGCCCTCTGATCCTGGTAGCTGGCCTTTACTAGTCTTTCCTTGTTTTCCCTGCAGTTTGTGCTTCCTAGACCAACTGCTCGTTGCGGACAGAAACTGCTAAGCTCCTCTTCACAGCTCACAAGTTCAAACCCGTCTTGACTGGATAAATGGCATATGCTTACTGCATGTGCCTCAGCAGCACATACGGAACAACTACAGCCTGCTTCCTAAGGAAGGCTTCTTAATGTGGAAAAGGCTTCTGGCTTCACTGCTGACCCTATGCTGGACAAAATGACCAGATTAGCAAAAGCATAATTTAAACTTTTTAAGTGTTACCCATCTTGTTTTACTTTAAACAGACGAGGGAACGCACACAGCTAGAAGGTAAGAGCAGGTGCCAGCTGCTCCATCAAACTGAGGCTGACTGACAGCTTCTTCAAACAAGCCATGGCACAGGTAGTATAAAATATGCTTAGTACGCTCATTAGTACGTTTCATATAATTCTCATCAAAGCTAAGTGGCCAGCATCCATGGTGAGAGGCCTAGCTACACATAAAGGCTCAGAACAGCCATCCTTGTCAGAATGTCAGTGTGGGGAACAGCACTTTTGTCCGAGAACTTTGGCACAGCACTGTGCTGGGTAGTATGTTGTCTCCCACAAAAGCAACTTCAGATAGGAACAGTAAAAGTGAAGAGCTACACGAGGGAAAACTGGCTTACATTCTGTGTTGGAACCTGTCACCACTCACAGAACCCAAGCTCATGGGAGATCATGGACAGAGGAGCAGGTGTCACCTCCTTGAGTGAAGTCTGGAAACAATACAAGGAGGACCAGATTGACATGTTCATAATGCTACAAGGATATGAATCACTTCCTTCCCCTTGACCATTGACTAAGTTATGAAGTTAGAAATATAGTCTATTAGACATTAGTCTTGTCCTCCATACTTCAGATGCTTTTCAGGTTCAATAGCAGAGTTGAGCAATGGTAGCTCAAGTAGTAACATGAGACTGCCATGGCCAGTGGGTGGTCCTCACATCGTGCAGCCACGAGGGACGTTCCTTCTGGAGTGACGGGCTGCTGCTTTTGTGGGCTGAAGATGATCGTATGCAAAATATTCTACTGCTGTGCATTGCACAGTGTGCTCCCTCAGAGGTATGTGTTGGCATGCCAAAGGTGTGGTTGCAATCTATCACACTGGCTCATTCAAATTGTCTTAACATAATTAAAAAGCACAATTAAGCTCCAGGCTATGATGTTTGAAGATCTCCTCAAGGTGCCTTCAAAGACATTAGTCTGCAGCATGCTAGGCTTTTCAACTGTTATATTAAAAACATCACAATGTGCTTTCTGTCTGCCTAGTACAGGATTCCAGAAGCAGAGCAGTGGTTTCCATGCTTAAACTGGAAGCACGTGAGAAAGAGACTTGGGGGAACTAGACAGTGCTGTCACTAGAACCACCCACTAATGCTACTTCTCAAGTGAAAACAAAATGCAAGCAGTAAAAGAAAGTGGTAGATTGGGAACAGGACTTCTGTCTGCAGAAAGACATTGCAAAGTCCGTATGATTTGTCCAGTAAGTTTAATAAGCTATTTTTAAACAACTTTCACCACTTTTAAACTCATTTTTTCTTCTTTTTCAAAAAAAAAGTTACAATCTGTAAAATTAATCATTAACCTCTGTTATGTTACTAATGCTGCTTTGAATTAGAAAATGTTATTCCTGGAATGTCTGATTTGTTATTGCGTTGAAAACGACAGGCAGCTGTCTTTGAAATTAGGTGACACGAATTGTCAAATTATAAACCACGTGGGCATTCAAGTGTTCGTGTCCTTCTAGTGCATTTCTGATGTGAATCATAGATTTGTATCTGTAGATGTTGATGACACTTAATTTACATTATGGCAATATTCATAAAATAGCCAGTAAGAGGGAATAGCAGGGGGAAGAGGGAAAAGGAATGCACTTCTCTCTGGTATTACTGACACTTTGTCTGGTGGATGCTTCAGCTCATGATCCAGAAGTTTCTTGTACCAGTGCAGAGGAGGCTGCAACCATACCTGCCCTCAGCACTCTATCAAGGGGTAAAAAAGCAATTGTTACCAGGGCTTAGAATCTGGCTATTGAGAAGTAAAAGAAAAACAGGCCTGAAAAAGAACGAAAGATGTTGCAAGAAAATGAAAAGTTTTGGAGAAAAACAAAACAAGAAATCTCAAGTGTGCTCTAAACCACTTTGATCAAGCATGACTAGCATTTATTTCAAGTCTACACCATCATTCAGATGTTTTTGTACCATGGCAGGTTTAAGCCTTCAGTTGTCTCCTGAAACACTTGATGTTATATAAGATGTCATTTTAGAAAATATGAGACCATGTTGGAAACCAATTTCCTGAAGAGCTAGGAATAGGGTCATATCGTTATCTAGTGTTATACTTGCAGCTCTGGCAATTTTCTTTTTTAATAAATATGGATAAGTCCATAGGACTCTAAAGGACAACAAATACTGTTCTTTATCTTGTCTGTGTTTGAAAATTGTGGAAAAGATGCTTTGTGCAAAAAGGGTCAGAAATCTTTTCAAAGACACAAAATGATACAAAGTCACTGATCTAAAACATAAAAGAAGCCAAAGACATGATTAGAGAGTTGTGTTGTGCAAGAGCTGAGCAGTCTAACACAACTCATCACTTCTGACCAGGAAACTAAGTAGTTATGTTGAAGTGATTTACTGTCCCAGACCCTAGACAGGGCTTGCTGGCTCCCACACAGTACTGCACTGAGTGGCCCCAGTGCTGGGCTGGAGCTGCTTTGCACCTTGGTAGTTTGGGTCACAGCCAGAAGAGCTCCGTTCCCTTTCCACAATTTTGGGCAGACAAGCCTGTAGAAGAATCAGCCGCACCAAATACACACAAGCCAACTCAGACCTGTAAGCATCCATGTACGGATGCTTTTCAAATACAGGTTACTAAATAAAGTGGAGAAGTGAATATAGCCCATAACAAACTCCACAACACATACCAAACCACTTTTACGTCTTTGAATTCTTTTTGCCCTCTTTTAGCTCGATCAATCACAGATGTTCTTGCTTTAGCACCAGGGCTGGGTAAACCCGGAGAAGCTCGATAGCTGTTCTTTAAGAGCAGCCAAGTATGGAATACAAATCACCCAAAGCCAGAAGCCGTTTTTTCCCCTTCGCCGTGAGGCTTCTAAGGGAGAAGCTGACGGCGTTTAGTTTGAGACATCTCATCAACCCCCCAGATGCTAAAAGCAGGAGAACCGTGACTGCAGCCCTTCCCAAGAAGAGAGCGGCTCCTCGGCTGCCTCTCCTTGGCCCCCACATCGGCGCGCCGCACTTCCCGACCGGGACCACCCTCCCCGGGGTCCGCGCCAGCCGGTGCCGCTGCAGACCAAGGCCGGTCACCGGCCCGGACTGCCGCCTCCTTGGGGCCCCCCGAGCTCCTCAGCCACCGCCTGGTCCGGCCTCCCCCCTCGGGTAGGGACCTTCCGCCTGCCCCCGCCCCGAGCGAGGCTGGCGGGGAAACTCCCGGTGG
>VZRQ01011066.1:472907-555249 GCA_013397975.1 Machaerirhynchus nigripectus | reverse complement strand
GGTGGGAGCGGTGGTGGCGCGACCAGTCCCGGTTCCCTTCCTCCGCCGGCTGCGGGGTTGGGCGGGGGGCTGCGGGCGCGGGAAAGGAGGGACTGGGGAGAGTAGGCGGCGGCCCCCCGGCGCTGGCTCCGCGGCGGGACGGGAAGCGTGCGAGCGGGACCTGCCGCTTTAAATCCATCNCGTGCAGCAGCAGCGGCGTCTCCTCGTCGTCCTCGTCGGGGCTGGGCGCGGACGCGGGGCTGGAGATCCGCACGCGCTCCGTGGAGCAGACGCTGGTGCCGCTGGTGTCGCAGGTANAGAGGCAGGCGGTAGCCCCGGCTCCCGCCGGGAGGCTCTGCCATCCCGGGACGGAGCTCGGCCGCCGCCGAAGTTTGCGCGCTCGGGTCGCGGCGCTCCGTAGCTCTCTCTCTCCAGCCGCGCCGGCGGGGCCGGCTTTTCTGAGCCGCGCCCCCTCCCGCCCGTCCCGGGGTCCCGCCGGCCGCGGGTGGCTGCCGGAGCCGGCGCCGTGTGGGTGATGCTACTCGCACGTCCCTCCCCGAGAAAGACTCCGAAGTTCCCCGCAAGGTCGCGGGGGAGCGTTGCGTAACGCCGGGCGCTGCGGTGCCGCCTGCGGTCCGAGCCCCGGGACGCCGCGGTGGGTGGGGGACCGAAGGACTGCCCGCCGCCCGAGCCCTCCCGGCTTCCCGAGCCTCCCGCCTGCGCTGGCTGCCCGCGTGGGAGCGCGCTCCTTCCTTCCCGGCTCGGCGCTGGAGAGAGCGCTCGTCTTCCAGGGGCTTTGGCGGAGCTTTGTGTTTTCGCGGTCTGGCTTGAGAGTTGCATTGATTGGAGCTCCTACCGCACCCCGGGGTAGTGCCCGATTTTTAAGAGGTTCCATAATAGACAAACTGTCTTGGTGACCTTTTAGCATGTCCCGCACAGTGCCCAATGACCTTAAAACCCCCCAAATCGGGCTTTTCAATAGTCTGCTAAGTAATTATATGCCAGTCATTTTGGCGTTGATGTTTTTTGTTGTTGCTGCTGTTGGGTTTTTTTTTCAGACATTTAGTTACAAAATTGGCGTTTGACATACTCATTAGAATTTTGTTTATTGAAAAATAATGTCTGAAACAGCACAGCGTTTGCTGTATAGGGTTTTGTACTTTGTGCACTGACCAATGAAGTTAGCAAGTCAAAACCTATCTGTACAAAATCTTTAAACAATATGTAACAGCTATACAAAAATAACTAGTCCTGCTGAGGTCAAATTGTGTTTATACCATCATAACCCATCTGGAAACAAACTGTGGTAAGCCTTGTTCTGCATTTGTATGTCTGGGCTTCAGGAAGGGTTTGTGATGGGTAATTGTGTTTCTGTACTTATCATGGTAATGTGTATTTATTTTTCTGGTTGGAAAAATCACAATCAGTACAGCAAAGCCCTTCAAAGGGAGTGAACCACTTGTTCCAAGGCAAAGTAAAGTTAAATGGATTTTCTAGTCCTGAAACAACCGAGAGAAAATAGGGAGACCTCTTTTAGGAAGCCTAAGAGCAATCAGAAACACATCCAGTTGCAAAAGCCAAGTTAAGTTGCATATGTTAAATTCTTACTTTTAACCAATTTATGTGAAGATGTTCTTATTTCTCTGGAGTACTCTCTAGTAACAGTGATCTTACTACACTTGCAATAAACCCATAGAGAAGTATGTCATGTATGATTTTTCATTGACCACAAAGCCCGTGACAGCATCTTCCAGAAGGGCTAAGCGGCTTTCACTTCCCTGTATACAGCGTGTCTGAGCATTTGTGAGCACTCAGAGCTCACTGTTTCCCTGCTAAGGCACTCCAGACTTGAGACAAGCGCGTTCCCTTGAAGCGTGAACGCTGAGCTCTGTTCAGATTCAGGCTGAAGTTGCTGATGGTGTCAGCAGTAGCTCCCTACACCTGCCTGGGAAAATGCCCCGCTTACTGTAGTGGTTTATCAGCTCTGCCTGTACTGTGCAGTCTGGATTGCTCCATTGAGATCTCACTGGCTAGCTTTGTTCGGAAATTTATGCAAAATGGTGTTTGTAGAGTACTTCTTAGTTTCAGAATTTGCTTTTAGATTGTGCATAAGCTGTGCACGAAGTAACCCTCAGGACTTTGTTTTTCTGCTTGTACAAAATACACTTGCAAAGGGCTTTGTTCCTACTGTGAAGTTCACAGTTTACCCTTTTGTTTGAATGAGAAGCGCTATGTGATACTTGTATACTACTGAAAAAATAGTCAGAATGTTCCTGCTGCTTTTCACTACTTATTTTAAGCAAAGAGGAAACAAAAGGTGCCTTGTCTGACAAACTCACTTTCAATCTCTCGTGTGGGGCTAAATCTTTTCTTTAAGCAAAAAAAAAAAAACAAACCTGCAGTGATTCTTAATTAAATTCAGGTACTGTAAAGTACATCGTTCTGATTGTAATATTGTAAACGTGTTTGCGTGCTTGTTCTTCCTCAGCAAATGTGAGGGTTGGTTTTGTTTGTTTTTTTAATTGCATTTTATGGCTTGTTTTTTTTTTTCTTTTAGACTATGTTGTAACGGAGTCAATTTGCTATCAGCAGTGGTATAAGATTCCTATTTTTCTAGCCGGAGAAATTACCCTTAGAGTCATTGCTGCATGTTCTTATTAAACCAATTAAAACTTAGAGTATTTGCAGAGTTAAACTAGACCTGTTCAGACCCTGATGTGGCCCATTTTTAAGAGTGCCACAAATGACAAAGACGACAGATTTAAGCCACAGTATTAAGCATTTTTGCTAACACTTCTTTTTCACTATCTACGTAGCTGTACTGTGAAAAGAATCACTGCACAGTATTTTGCAAAGCATGTGGTATGCAGTTCAGAAAAAATGGCTTCTAAAATCAAGCACCACAGTTTTCTTTGAAATAAGTAGTATTTTCTTCTCCTGGATAGGTGTCTTTAGTTCAGTTTTCCATGCTTAAATACTATGGTGTTCTTTAAAAATCTAGACATCTCCTTCACTGCTGCTACCATTTCTAGGCTAATTATTTTGGGGTTGATTTTTTTAATGGAAAGTTTTTGGCAACACACATCAGGAAGGGTGTTTGAAGTGGTCAGTGCTGACTCATTTAATAACAAGTCATTTAAACAGTTGAGGAAAAGCAGAGACAGGGAAAAAGCACTTTTCAGGATGTGGCTCCACCAGTGGCTTCCGCAGCTGCCATTCTGTACCTGTTTGCTAGTCTAGCAGCAGTTGGGTACCTTCACAGCTGTAGGAGTTTGTCTGTCTAGATCTGTTCCAAGGAGGCATTCTGAGAAACAGCAGAATAGATATTTGTCAACCTTCACAGTCGGGTACTTGTGGAAAAAGAGGGAAACTTTGAGATCTGTGTTTGCCTGGAGAAGAGAAGGCTCTGGAGAGACTTGTTGCAGCCTTCTAGTACCTAAAGAGGACCTATAAGAAAGCTGGAGAGGGATTTTGTAGAAAGGTGTGTGGTGATAGAGCAAAGTGGAATGGTTTTAAGCTGAAAGTAGGTGTGTTTCGATTAGATGTTAGGAAGAAATTCTCCTCTGTGAGGGTGGTGAGACACTGGAATGGGTTGTCCAGAGATGCTGTGGGTGCCTCATCCCTGGAAGTGTTCAAGGCTAGGTTGGATGGGGCTGTGAGCAACCTGATCTAATGGAAGGTGTCCCACCCCTTGGCAGCACAGGAGAGGAACCAGGTGACCTTTCCATCCCAAATCATCCTATACTTCTATATTCCTGAAGGAACAAAGTCACTTTTCACAGTTGAAGGTGACCTATCCTCCAGGATCCAGAGTACAGACCAATGTGATTATAGCTGTTCAACCTTCAGAAAGCCCATTTTGTCATAGGCACATAGGAAAATGATTGTGTGCCTATGTTACTGAACATGTTTTTCCATTTTTCTTGGTGTAGGAGATCCTGCCAGAGGTTTTGGAATTGGCTTGACCTGTATGGTAAAAAATAAAAGCTTTTAAGCTTTTCTTTATTTTAGCTACAAAAAGCCTACGATACCAATGCTTCTGAGTGTTGTTGTTGTCAGTCTTAGATTCTACATAAGTTAACAGTGGTACATGTCTGGAGGTGAATGAAACAAACCTGTTCTTTACTAGGGTATTGTTTCCTTGCTTTCTCTGAAGGTAGCTAAAATAATTCCCATTTGAGTAGATGTTATATAACATTACATAATGTTCTGCTAGTATTCTGTTTTTCCAGAAGTTTCTGGAGTTGTATATTAGAGCCCAAAGAAGAAGCCACAGCTGGTGTTTTCCTAATTATGTGAAAAGCTCACTGATATAGTTTTCAGACTGAAGGTATGACTTTAGAATAGCCGTTGTGCATCAAGCTAGAGGTCTCTACATAATCTGTAAACTTCTCTTTGGGTTTGTTTTCTGGTCAATCATCAGGGACTGATATGGGGGCCAGTACTGTTTAACATCTTTATTAATGATCTGAATGTTGTGGTGAGCATGGGCCAGCATGTTCAACAGGCATGTGAACTCCCCTACAGCAAGGTGGGGAGCGTCTGACACTGTGGAGGACAGGTCTGCTAGACAGAGGGACAGGCTGGAAAGATGATATGACAGGAAGTTTGTGAAGTCCAAGTTGTACACCTAAGCCAGGGTAGCACCATGCAGCAATACAGGCTGGGATCAGCTGTCTGCAGGAAAACTTTGCATGGGAGTCCTGGTGGCCAAGTTGAATGGGGGTCAGCAGTGAGGGCCAGCTGCACCTGGGGTTGGTAGCAGGAATGTGACAAGCAGACTGCAGAAGTGACTCTTTTGTTTGGCACGTGTGAGGCAGCATGGGGTACGGTACCGTGTTCGGTTCTGTGCTCCTCAGTACCAGGGAACACACTGACATAGTGGAATATGTGACATAAAGGGAGAGGTTGAAGGAAGTGGGCTCAATCCACCTCAAGAAGAGAGGTATAATGGTCTGTTGGCTTTCATATAGAAAGCTAGGATGGTACTTTCCTCTCTGTGTCACTTGAATCTGCAGTGATATTTTTTTTTTTTGTCTGGACAATGGTAGAATTTACCAAGGTCTACAGCTACCCACCTAATAGCAGGTATGGAGAAGACAGAGACAGACTGATCCCAGATGTGTATGGTGACAGAACAAGAAGCAATGGACAGAAGTTGGAACATGAGAAAGTCTAATGAAATACAAGAGAAGGCCTTTTTCAGTGTAAGGGAGACCAAACGCTGGATGAGGTATGCAGAGCTCCTGCAGAGTCTGCAGTTCTGGAGATGTTCAGAATGGATAAGACTGTAAACAGCACACTCTAACTGGACTGGAGTAGATGACCCTGGAAATTGCTTTCATCATAAGCAAGCCAGATTTTTTCATGGATGTCTGTTTTGTAATCAAAAGACCTTGCTGCTGAGGAGTAATGGTCAGCTCAGACCTAGCTTTCATAAGGGAAGGTAGGATTGTACTTTCCCTTCTGTATCACTCTCATCTGCAGTGATTTTTTGGTCTGACATTTTGTTCCCTAGTCAGTGCTGCAAGATGTTTCTGCAGTTTTGTAGTCAGATCTTATCTTTACTGTCCCAGATAAACTGGGATCACCAACAAATTTTCATCATTTTACTACTTGCTTATCTCTCCTCCCTCTTTATGATTGTATATAATAGTTCATGTTACATTACAGGTTTTTGTGTAACTCTGTTAAAGTAAGTAATCATTTACTTTCTGATGTCGTTCATCTTCCTACTCATCATTCTGTCTCTTGATGAGTTCAATATTCATACAAAGGGACTGCTGTTTCTCTCAGAGAGTTGCTTGATTGTCCTTTGCAAACTGTGGTGTGAACTTTGTTTCTTAGTTTTCTTTCAGCCGAATGCCTTCTTACCCGTGTAACTGGGTGGTGTCTACAGAGAAATCTGGTTGTTTTATGAGGCAGGAATTCCTTTAACAAACATCTTTGTTAAATCTTTGTCAATGTCATATTTATTTGGATGTCTGCCACTTCTTTCTAATGTTTTGTATTGATTTGCCTTGTACAAGTGTCAGGGCAACATTTGTACCTCAACTGTTGATCTGGTTTTAAGCAGGAGATTGCATGAGAAAGTTGACACAATTCATTGTATCTTTGAGCCCCTTGAAATCTTAGTGAGTAACATCTGGCAAGTTGTTCCAGTTATTTTTATCTAACATTTTCATAGTGTGTTCTGCAATCACTTTGATTCCACACAGATTCTCCAAGTACCTCACATAGGTACATCCTGGAGTAGGGATTACTTCACTTTCTTTTGCACTGGAGCACAATTATGAATATCTGCTCTGCTCTGTTCTTATTTTCTGTCAAAAGAAGAGGGCAGAATTGTGGTAAGGAAGTAACTGAGTACATGAGGGTTATAACTCCTGAAGAAATGGACTGAAATAGCTGGTACATTACTGTATCTTTGGTGGAACTGATGTTATTCTCCATGGAACTGAAAAAGCATATACTGCCCGAGAGAGGTATTTAAGAGAGGTGTAACACTGTAGACATGGAGTTGAGTATGCTGCTGACACTGGCCTTTGGATTTTGTCTGTAGGCTAGCAGTGTCTTTGGGGAAGCTGTTTTGTGGATTTGCTGGCTTGAAAGTCCTCAGATGGCTTCTTCAAATACATCAATAACAAAAGAAAAACTAAGGGGGATGTGGACCTGTTGCCAAATGGAGGGGGGACCCTGGTAACAGAGGAGGCAGAGTTACTGAATGCCTTCTTTACATCAGTCCTCACTGACAAGACCAGCCCTGAGGGATCTCTAACTTGGGAGACCAGAGTAAAGGAATGTTGGAAGGAAGAATTTTCTCTGGTCGAGGAAGACTGGGTTAGAGAACACACAGGCAAACTTGACATCCACAAGTCAATGGGCCCTGATGGGATGCATCCCTGAGTGCTGAGAAACCTGGCAGATGCCATGGCAAGGCTGCTCACAGGCATCTTTGAAAGGTCAGGGTGATCGGGAGAGGTGCCCGAAGACTGGAAGAAATGAAGTGTCACCCTGGCCTACAAAAAAGGATCAGAAAGGGGAGCTAGGGAACGACTGGCCAGTCATCCTCACCTTAATCCTTGGAAAAGTGATGGAGCGCCTCATTCTGGAAGCAATCTCTATCCACATGGATGACAAGAAGGGATTCAGGAGTAGTCAGCATGGATTCACTAAAAGTAAATCATACTTGACCAATGTGATTGACTTCTGTGATGAACCAGCTACCTGAATGGATGAGGGGAGAGCAGCGGATCTTTTCTACTTTGGCTGCAGCAAGACTTTGGACAGTGGTTTTTTGCAATGTCCTCACAGGCCAACTCAGGAAGTGTGGACTGGATGAGTGGACAGTGAGGTGGGTTGAGAACTGACTGAATGGCAGATCCCAGAGGGTTTGTAACCAGTGGCACAGGTCTAGTTGGAGGCTTGTCACAAGTGGTGTCCTCTAAGGTTCAATACTGGGCCCAGTATTGGTTAATTTGTTCATCAGTGACTTGGCTGAAAGGGCAGGTGCCTCCTCAGTGAGTTCACTTACTGAGTGAAGTGGGAGTAGTGGCTGATAACCTAGGAGGTATCTGTGCAGCCCTTCAGAAGGACCTTGACAGGCTGGAGAGATTGGAAGAGAGGAACCTTCTGAAATTCAGTTGTTTTTTTCCTAACAGCTTTAAAGCAGAGAGTTCTGTATTAAAAGCACTGTTAGGCTTCTAATTTAGTATCACTAGCTTTTTATTCTTGGAAGTCTACAAAAATGGGGGGGAAACAACCCACTGCATTCTCCATGTCTTTTTTTCCACTGCATCATGCATCGGTCTTGTATATAAGCTAATGCTTGAATGTCTGTAGCCATAGTATTGCATTGCAGTACAGGCTCATTACATACCTGCTTTTGAACTTCTTAATCAAATGTGTTCTGTCTTTCTCATTTAGAGTCTAAATAGAAGTGTCTCATATACTCTCTGGACAATATTCATAATATTAAGGAATGTGCATAGTCTCATTCCCTTCCTGAACTTCAGTATTCAGTCCAAACTCAGATCGGTTTCAGCTTACATTTCCCATGCAGCAGATGGACTGACAGATTTGTTCCAGCAAATCCCTTGGCTGCACTGGGCATTTTTTTGGTACCTCTAGGTCTTTCATATGTCTAAGGTGCTAAAGGGTTCTTACATTGTTGGTTGTTGTTGCTCCAGTATGGTGCCAGAGCTTGTGCATTGCCCCTTACGGTTTTTTTTGGAGGATAGGAAAATTGTTTTTTGGAAAAAGTAGGATGATCCATATTTGTCTTTAGTTCACTGCATCTGAGGGGAAAAAAAAAAAGATCTGTGTGCCATCCTTTTAAAATGCTTCTTGGGACCTTATTTTTGTTTTTCAGGACTTTAAAAATCCCAGTAACTCTAAAGCTTTGAGAAACTGGTTTCTCCTCCCTTCCAGAATTTTCTGTCTTATGAATTAGTTTGGTACTCGCTTTAGACTTGAAACTTGGCACTACTGTTGAGTAGTAAAATTATGAATTGTGGTGTAAAGGCTTGCGTTGTAACTTGTATGGAGCGAGGCAAACCTCCTGCTGAACTCTTGTGAGTTTACGTCCTGTATGGCAGAGAAACTCTGCCATGGGTCATATGCTCTGACTGCTGTGGGTCCAGAAGCTTATGGTGCTGCCTGGGTGTGGAGTTGCACCTCTGTAGTTCCAATTAGTCACTAACTCAGTGGCCCTTCTCCCTGTGCTTCCATAGGTATTGTGGGCTAAGTTGTGAGCTTCTGGTTTGTGCTAAGCATCTTGCGCTCCATGGAAATTCTTCTTCCAGCAGAAGCTCAGCTGTTACTCGGCCTACACTTGGTGCTCTGTGCCCCTAAAGGAGCCTGATTGTTTCACTTTGATTTATGCAGAAGAGCTAATCTTAGGAGATTGTCATCTGGATGTGGAAAAGGTGATTATTTCAGTCAAAGTATCAACTGTATTTCTTGGCTGAGGTGGTTGCAGGCTTCCTTTTAATGAGACTAGTTTTTAATTGTCAGCTTTTAGTCATTGAAGCTAGGTCATCATGAAACACTGAAAGAGAAATAGATAAACATTTACAGATGTAGTTTTTAAGGTATGCTGGTGAGCCCAGGAGTACCTTAGAATAACTTAAAGAGGTAAATTATTTTGTTCCATTAATAATTAACGATGTTACTATCACTAATTATATTCTGATATGCAAGGAAAATTACACTTGAACATTTTATCACATAAGCAACAGCACTATCATGAAACAACTGTGGTCTCAGGCTTTTTTTTGTGTGAACCCTTGGATAATAAAATTGGCTCTGAGTAAAGCTTGGCTACTGCTTTATAATGTTCAATACCTTAGTCTTTGATGTGATAAATGAGTCAGAGTAACATTTCAAGGGTCTGAAGGAAGATGCTTTTTACTGACATAGCTGAAAATCGATGGCTCTTTTTCAATGGTAGCTTACCTTTCTTACTTTTGAGATCTGATTAATGACTTTCTTCTACAGATTAAACAAATTTTTGTAGTTCTCCAATAGAATGAGTATTAAATCAAAACTGCCTCTCTGTGATCCTGCGCAAGAAGAATTAGAGCAGCTTTCTTGCTATTCAGCATTGTTAACAGATGGTTTTAGACAGATTAGGTAGGGAAATCCCCAAAGGATGATTTATGAATTAATGATTGCAAACAGCTCTGATTATAGTTTAGTAAAACTGTTGTGTGGTACTATGAGCCTGTGGCTTTCTGCGTGGATTTATTTTATGTTTCTTAATTAATTGGAAAAGTATAACCCTTGCTAGATAGAACCTTAAAGTCTATTTTTTGCTCATTGAGCTGTATTGCATTTCATTAATAGCCTTGTTTAAGGCTAATGGGGTAAATGAGAAGTGATATAGACTCTAGAGCCAACTTATAACTGTTACTCTACTTTAGATACTGAATTGGATTGTTTCTTAGTTATATGCTTAAAATGAATTCTCAAATGGTAAGATAACTCCTAAGCACAAATTGCAAAAGTAATGTATGAGCAAAACCTAAAGTTCTTTCAGATGTACATAGAAAAATAAAAAATTGTGCTGTTGCTTTTGTCTTACAGAAACATGTTTTTATCAAGCAGAATGAATATAACTGTTTAGAACCACACAAATCCTGTATTTTCAAATAACAATAAAACAAAATTGTTCTGTAGTAACATAATCTTTTCAGCATGGGAGTTGTGATAGTATTTTTGTTTGTTTGTTTATTCACAGGTATGAAAAATGCTTAGAAGGGTCATACTGTCCAATGTTGCAAGCACTTAACATGTTGGAGTTAGACCAATGCATGGAGCATTCCCTTTTAATTATCAAAGATTCTGTATTGTGTCTCCATGTTACATTTAAATATTCTTAAATTTTCTGACTGAATGAGTTTTTATTGCCCTGGAGCTGAAGCAATCAAAAGAACATACAGGCACTTTAGCATAAATAAGGTAATAGTTCCTGGATTATATGAAGTTTTTGTTTTGTTTTGCACTCCTGTAGGTGGATAGTGGTTGGATTTGCATAGCCTTTTCCAGAGCACACTGTACTTCTCAGTTAATCCCTAGAGCAAGTATGTGCTTTTCAAAATGGAATACCAGGTGTCACTGAGCTGAAGTGGGATGGCAAAATGCTGCTAAGGAAGCCTTCTCTGAAAGAGGCTGCAGGAACTCTTCTGTCGGGAACATGCAAAGCAAGAAGGATTGAATAGCTGGTATTCATGGCAGGGAAGCCACCTGCTTATGGAACCAGCAAGGAACATTTTCTGCATCTTCAGGAGCCAATCCTGGTTTGAATTGAGAGAATTCTCACTTGCAGGTGGTATAAGTGTGGTGTCCCTGCTACATCCTTTATTACAATATCTGAATTTTTAGTTCCACTACAGTGGTGTTTTTTTGAATAAGCAGCTCAGAGCTGGCTCAGGCATTGTTTGCACAAGCAGTACAAGATTAGGTATGTTAACAACAGCAATTTGGGTTGAAAAGCTAGAATTATTGTTTGCCAGTCTCTGGTTTTGAGGTTACCTGATTATGCTAGTAAATTGAGTTATTTCTGATACTTACATCTCTCTGGTGCTGAAAACATGTCTGCATCTGTTTTGACCACATCTGAAAGTACACTTTAAACAATGATCTTCCGTCTGAGTTAGATTTTCTTAGGCTTAATCCTGCCCAGGATTTCTAGGTGTGGAATGAAAAACGGGGCTTGCTTTGTTTATGAAATCTAGCTGTTTGGGTAAGAAAATACTGAACTGAAGGGCAGCAGTAGGGGAGGAAAATGTACTGCCTTGTATGCCCTGAAACCCAATTATTTGGTCTACTAGCTTTTTTTATGCTCACCTTTTCTAGTGAGGTAGTTGTGCATTTCAAACTTCAAGACAGCAGTTGAGTTAGAAAGCCAGTTTTACTTCTGGACGCATTTTGTAATAGGTAAATGTTTTTTTTATGATGTCCAGTATGCTTGTTGAGACACATATTGTATAATCAGAAGAAGTTAAGTTGGACCTTGTTTGAAAAATGGTTTTGCCAACTCATGTCAAGTTGCTCAAAGGTACAAATTCTGGTGCCAGCTCAGTCTGTGAGCTTGCATGCATCTCTCAAAAAAGCGAAGAAAGCTTGAACTTGAATTTTCTGAGAATGACAACCTTTTTCTTGGTTGCTCATTTCTATAGAAATTCTGATGACGCCTTTTTTGAGTGGAAGGTGGGGCAGTCCTCTGACTTGTACAGTGTCGTGGATTGAGTTGGCTAAGCACCAGGCTCCCACAAAATCTGTTATTTTTATAAGGGGAAATAGGATTATATTGAGGAAAACTGGAAATTTGCATGGCAATAAGAGTAAACAAGGTATCTTTGATCAGCGGTCAAGCGTCTCTGAGAGGTTTTCAGTGATCTGTCTCCTCTTCCATGGGTGGAAAAAAGAGGAGGGGATAGCAGCAGTGCAGGTCAGTTTTTGTGTACTTTCCTGCTTCACCCCTGCAGATCAGTGGGGATCCCTGGTTTTAAGGAGTCTGTGGAAAGAGAACATTAAAAAGAAAGCATATTTCTCTACAGTAGGGTACTTTAATAACATTATTAAAGTAATTCAATCCAAGAATCCACAGGCTGCAAGAATAGGGAGCTGTGTTCATTCCTTTTTTTCCCCCTCTGATGTTCCTTTTCACAACTTGAAAAAAAAAAAAAAAGAAAAGAGAATTGGAAATAATTTATTCCCACGGAAAAAAAATGTCCTGAAGTTTTCAGAGTTCTTATTGCTTTGGGAAAAAAAAAAACAAACCAACAACAACAACAAAAATCCAAAACAACAAACAAAAAAAAACCATCAAAAAAAACAAACAAAAAAACCCACCAAAAAAACCCCCACCACGCAAATCCCCAAACCCAAAATAACCCACACTGGAGGAAATAAAATGGTGTCATCAAATTGCTGCACTGCATTTGAACGTGTTCATCTATATCACATTTTGGCTAATCATTTTCTCAATGGTGTTTGGTTTGGAACTTGAAATTTCAAAGTTCCTTGGTTTTCTAGGAATGTGTTCAGCACAAAGAAAGGGTGTTCACTGCTGTAGTACAGTCTTGCTCTGAGTTGAATCCTTTCTTTTGATCTCTTAAGAATTCCAAGAATGTCTAACAAGTACATAGCAATGGTACTAATAATCTGAGGTGCGTATTTGAATTTGAAGTTGTGTACTCTTGTCTCTCCTGGTGAACTTTACAAAGAGCAGATTTTGAAGTGTAGATGTAAAGGAGGTGAAGAGGACTGTTTTCATCTCTTCCAGATAATATTTCTATCTGCTGAATCTATTGTGCTTCTGAGAAGCGTACAGTTAGGCATCTTATGTTTTTATTATCATTATGTTTTAAAATTTAATGTACAGTTTGCAATTAACCAGGAGGAAATCTGGTTATAACTGCATTATAGCTGGTGTTGCATTTGCGTGTTTAACTCTCATGATCTTTTCTAGGCAGGCATATTTGGGACTATGGGATATAAGATACTAGGTTAGGCACACCAGTGATGTGAGCTAGTAGGGCCATTCTTGTGTTGCTTGGCAGCTCCTGCTTGTCACTGCAGGTCATGGATTGTTCCTTCTTCCTTTTCAGAGGTGGCTTGCCAGCTTGTTAGACACTGCGTGTGAAAGATTGCTCGAGGCTCTGCTAAGCGTGTTAGCATTTGCCCACAGATAAGTGAACCAGCCTACAGGTTGTTAAAGTTGTTTATTTAATTTGCTTCCCTGAAGGTTTTTATGAAAGATGTGTATAAAACCAGTGAGAAAACACTTTCTTAAAGCCTCCAGGTAAAGGTACAGATACAACACTCTCAATGCCACAAGTCTAACAGTACTCAGTTGTCTTGGGTATGCAGTGCATTTGTACTGCTCTTCTAGACACCAGTCTAGAGGAACTATGAGGGAAATTCATAAATAGGGGGTAGCTGGATCACATCACCTCATGGAAGCTGTCTCAAAAGTGTTGACTCGGCATCCTGAATGATGTGTTGAGGTCTGTGTGACTTCTGCAAGAAGGGATTGATTGCCCCTTTGGATATATCACGTAGAAGATACTGTTCTGGTTCAATTGTCCATAAAGCAGGGGCAATCGTCTCAAATAATATTTTCAGCATAAATAGAATATGGATTCTTACAGTTAACTAGTGCAGTAGTAGTTAGTTGAATTTCATTTTGGTTAGTCTTTTCCAACCTTTGAACACTCTCAAAACTGAGTTTCAGCAAAGTTTATTTGTTGAATTTTTCTACAAAATTCAATATGAGTAGAAAGATAAGGCTTTCCAATTCTGAAAATCCACACACTAGCTGAACTTCAAAAAAATACTTAGTGCTTGAAATTATACAAAATGCTTAAGATTTCCTTTAGTGCCTGAAGAGGCATCTAATCTTAACAGACCTTTGTTTTCTAGGACAGGTAAATAGGTAGTCCTTGCTCACTTCATAAGATGCCTGAGGCTCATCTTGTGATGAGAAGCCTGTATGACAGTTCTGCTTGTAGCCCTTATGGACGGGATGTCAAATGCCATCTGCTGCTTTCCGCTCTCTCTGACGCATGGTTGTATTCTGTAGCAGGTGTGGGTGTTGGAACAACGTGTGCTGCTGTCTGGCTAAGGGAGTCTGAAGACCTGATTGTCCACAAGGAGTACACAAGACCTAACGAGAGACAGTACCTAAAATGTAATATTAGAAGTTCCTCTCTGCCCCTGAACTCAAGATGAACTAATGAAAGTACAAGCAGTTTGGGAAAGGCCTTTTTGACCAAGATTTCTTCATGTTGTATTAAATGCAACTTAAATTTACCTTACAGCACTCTTCTGTATGGGTTTGTAACTTTTTTCCCACTATGTAATGCTATCACATTTTCTTAGCAAAGGCTTTCCATTCCTGGTATTACTTTTTTTTTTTCTTTTCTTTTCAGAAACAAATTTTCTCCTGTTACAAAGTTAATGGAAGGTAGGAAGTCGAAAATACACAAAATGGAACAGGAGCTGTTACTCTGAGGCAGTTAATCCATATAGCATAGTGATAACATCTTGAATTTTTTCTAGCAGGAAAGCTGATCAATATAGAATTAAAGAATCAGTGGCCTGGATTGGAAGGGACCTTAAAGGTCATCTAGTTCCAAGCCCCCCTGCCAAGGTCAGGGACACCTTTCTTTAGATCAGGTTGCTCAGGGCCCCATCCAGCCTGGCCTTGAACACTTCCAGGGATAGGCCATCCACTTCTCTGGGCAACCTGTTCCAGTGCCCCAGCATCCTAAGAGTAAAGATTTTTTTTCCTACTATCTAAGCAGATTCTCTTTCAGTTTGGAGCCATTCCGTCTTGTGCTGTCACTACATGCCCTTGTAGTGGACCCTTTCCATCTTTCCTGTAGGCTCCCTTCAGGCACTGGAAGGCTGCAATGAGGTTACTCAAAGCCTTGTTTTTTCCAGAGTGAATTGGGTTTGCATGGCAAGGTTTTGGTAGTGGGGAGGCTACAGGGGTGGCTTCTGTGAGAAGGTGCCAGAAGCTTCCCCCATGTCCGACAAGGCCAATGCTAGATGGCTCCAAATGGACCCGCTGCTGGCCAAGGCCAGGCCAGTCAGGGATGGCAGTAGTGCCTCTGGGATAATGTATTTAAGAGGAGGGAGAAGGTATTGTGCAGAAGTAATTGCAGCCAGAGAAAAAAGGAGTGATAGTATGAGACAAACAACTCTGCAGACACCAAAGTTGGTGCTCCAGTTGCAGGACTAGAGATTCCCCTGCAGCCTGTGGTGCAGACCACGGTGAGGCAGCTGTCCCCCTGCAGCCCGTGGAGGTTCACAGGGATGCAGAGATCCGTGGTGGAGCAAGTAGGTGTCTGAAGGAGTCTGTGACCCAGTGGGAAGCCTGTGCTGGAGTGGCTCCTTGCAGGAGATGAGCTGATGCTGGAGCAGGTTTGCTGGCAGGACTTGTGATCCCAAGGAGCACCCGTGCTGGAGCAGCCTGTTCCTGAAGGACTGCGCTCCCTGGGAGGGACCTATGCTAGGGCACTTTGTGAAGAACTTCAGCCCATGGGAAGGACTCATGGTGGAGAAATTAATGGAGGGCTGTCTTCCATGGGAGAGACCTCATGCTGCAGCAGGGGAAGGAAACCTCTTGCTGAGGAGGAAGCAGCGGCAGAAACAGCATATGAGAAACTGACCACAGCCCCCATTCCCTGTGCTCTTGTGCTGCTGGGGGAAGGGAGGTAGAGAATCAGGAATAAAGTTAAGGCTAGGAGGGAGGGGTAGAGGGAAGGTATTTTTAAGATTTGTTTTACTTCTCACAGTCCTACTCTGATTTGATTGGTAATAAATCCATTTCGTTTCCCCAAGCAGAGGTTACTTAGGCCATGATGTAAGTGGTGAGTGATCTGTCCCTTCCTTATCTCAGCCCACAAGCTTTTTATTATATTTTGTTTCCATTTTCCTACTGGGGAGGGGGGAGTGAAAGAGTGGCTTTGGTGAGCACCTGGCATCCAGACAGGATCAATCCACCACATAGGAGGCAGTAACAAATACTACTCTTGAGAGTCGACATCATCCTGAGTACAACGTGGGTACTTTCCCAGGAAGGGAGGTGGGCAAGGGTATCTTCTAACATGACTTGTCAGTTTAACTCTTGGTGTTTGTAGCAGGGGCTGTGAAATAGCTATGTTTCCTCTGGTTTTATTTATAGATGTCTATAAATACTTCCTGAAACCCAGTCTCTTAAGTATCACTTAATTCTGTCATGCAAGACTTAATTACACTGACAATAAATAGACATTAGAATATTTTTAGCTAGGCGTGCTGTCATGATGCTTCCTGAGCATGAAGCATATAATGACTTAAATGTCAGTATCTGAAGGCCCTCAAAAAGATCTGAAAACAGCTACTCAAAAATTGCTATAACTGAGCTTGTTTCCTTAAATATGAAGTGTGCCTTGATACATTATGGCTATATCTGTTAGTTTTGGTAAAGTACTTGAGAAAAGGCCATTATTTTTCTGTGGCTTCTCATAGCAAGTGACAAAAGATTGTAGCTGACAGATTCTTGAGACTGTACACTCCTTAAATTGATTGTCTCAAATCTCAGATAAACATTCCCTGAAAATAGTGTAAGAGCTCACATTGAACAGAGGGTGAGTACCATCAAAGGGACTGTTTCCTTTCTAGCACCTGATGAGTAAATCCTTAAGTAAACAGCATGTAACGTATTGCTCTTGTTCAAAGAGACTTGCAGGTAATCTTTTCAGCTGCTGACTCCTGTCCAGACATCACAGATGTTGGTGACTGGCAAATACATGATCAGAATATAACAGATTAAATATTTGGGAGGTGTTAAGCTTGAGGGAGATCTTAGATGATGTTCTTGGACTCACAGGGGTTTCCTTCATTTAAAAAAAAATTAAAACATAGTAATAGTTCTAGTCTGGTTGCAGCTGGGTGGGCTGCAGGGGAAAAGCGGTTTTGTGTAATCTGAAATATATCTTAAATATTGCAAGTTTTACTAGTCTCATTTTTTATAGGCTCTTAGGGTTTCTTTGGCTGGTTGTTGGGGAGAAAATGCCTTATTAATTTTCTTCTGGGTCTTTCCTTTTCTCCATTTAACTTGTCCAATTCCTTATCTTTGTTTTAAATGTTGTTTAAAAGTCAGGAGCAAAACATGTTCTTATTCATTATTTTAGAAACTTTTCTTACTGGCCTTTTATTGCTCACTGCTGTATTTGTGTTCTGAGGCCCAACTCAGAACTGTTTCCTTCACTTTGCCACTTAACAAACTAGTGAAATTCCTCTCCTTGCTAAGTTAAGGTCTTGTAATTTTTTCACCCTGGTAATTACAAGCTTAATTATGTCTTGAAAAGAATCCTAAACTGCAGTTGCTATTACCTCTGCTTTTTCAAAACTTAATTTGAAATGGAGGATGTACCTGTCACTCTTAAAGCTCTATGAAGGAATGAGAATGCGCAATTCTGAGAAAATCTTTCTCCTTGTTCGTACAGAAGTGTTTTCTGCAAGTGGCAGGTTATGGGAAGCCCATCTTGTATCTGAATAGCTTTCCACATGACGTTGACATTATTGAACATTTTGTGTTTGGTTTATGTGTAACTGATGTTTCTAGAACCAAACCCAGCCCTTTTTTCTTTTAACTGATCTATATTTCATATCTTTCTCTTTCTTTTATCGTGACCTACCTAATCCTATTTCAGGGCTGTTTGTTACTTAGTTTTTTATAGGAAACATCCTGTGCAAATCTGATACCAGTACAGGCTGCATTTGCTACATAATGTTGATCACACTTAAAAGAGGTGTTACACAAAGCTGTTCACTGTGATGTTTCAAACTTCTTGACCAACTTCTGTTTTGGTTCTCTCACAATGGTTGTTTTTAACTGTCAATCCATACAGTCTTTTGACTTACCTGAAAAGAAAAATTACGGAGTTCAACAAACTTCCCTCCATTCCAGTGTTAATAAGATAGTTGCTATACTGGCCTTAAGTTAGCCAGTCTGAGAAGAAATTATATTACCCAGCTAAGAGTTCATTATTACAGGAGGTATTTGCAAAGCCTCAGCTGCTGTGTACAACCGTAGGCTGAGCTTAATCTTTATATGCAAGCAACTCAAGTGGGAGTCCAGAGCAGGTCATAGAGTCAGAGAATGGTTTGGGTGAAAAGGGACCTTTCAAGACCGTCTGCCCCCCCGCCATTGGCAGGAATACCTTCCACTAGACCAGGTTGCTCAATGCCCCATCGAAGTCCCAGGTTGTTCAAACTACCTGGCCTTGAACTTGTAAAATGATGGGGCTTCCACAGCTCAGGAATATTGTTCCAGTGCCTCACCACCTTCATGATAAAAAATAACCTCTTTAAGTCCAGTCAGAATCTACCCTCTTTTATTTTAAATCTATTGACCTCTCTACTGTCACTATAGGCCTTGGTAAAAAGTCTTCCATAATCTTCTGCTAAGCCACCCTTATATATTAAAAGGCCACTCACAAAATATGCATTTTATATATTATAATGTCTCTCTGGAGCCTTCTGCAGGCTCAACCACTCCAGCTCTCTCAGCCTGTCTTCAGAGGAGAGGTGCTCCATCCCTTTGACCATCTTCATGGCCCTCCTCTGAACTGTCTTTGACAGGTCCATGTCCTTCTTCTGTTGGGGACCCCAGAGCTATACACCCCACTCCAGGTAGGGTCTCACCAGAGCAGAGTAGATGGGAAAAATCCCCTCCCTCAGCCTGCTGGCCACTCTGCTTTGGATGCAGCCCAGTATACAAGCACGTTGTTGACTCATGTCCAATTTTCCTTGCACCAGTACCCCCAAGTATTTTTCTGCTGGGCTATTCTCAATCCATTGATTCCCCAGCCTGCATTGGTACTGGGGATTGTCCCAGCCTCAGTGCAAGACCTGTGTTTAGCCTTATTGAACTTCATGAGGTTAAGGTGACACTGGTGATGGACCTGTCAAAACAGCTGCTTGTTCTTGCTTAACCTTGGCTGGCGTAGTAGAGGGGTTTGTTCTGCAAAAATTATGATGCCCTCTGAAGAGAGTGCTAAAGAAATGATAAAATTGTAAAAGGCACTCATGTTCCTGAGAGTGTTTTGTAAGGCTTTAATAAAGCAATTTAAGCTGTGATAGCTTCATGATTTTTATTATTTGCATACCTCTGCAGTAACATGGGAATCAAAATAAATGCCCTTGATGATTTGTAAGAGACAGTGGGATTCCTTTCACTCGGCTGTGTTATTTGCATATGCACTTATTTCAGGGTTATGCAGAACATGTTTAAACTTTTACTGGTGTAAAATGCTGTGGGAGGTAAACCTGCAGCCAGTATGTAAACTTGCAGTTTGTTTTAGGCCAGTGTTATATATACTTCGGAGAAGTCAATAACTGTATGAATGTAGTAATAACCCAGCACTTGCTGTTTGCTTAAAAACCAGTTGAAGAAACAAAGTTGTGACCCTCTATCAATTTGGTTTTCCTCAGCATTTGGACTAATGCTCTCAGTTGGCTTGCTAGCCATGCCTATTCAAGAATTCACCAGTTGGCCCTGTTAGATTAGCTGCTGACAGGTATTTGTTAGTTCTGTATACCTGAAGTATCTACCATGCAAGAATTCAGGAGAGCTGCATAGTGCAGTTGTTTTTACTATGAATTTCATTTTGGTCTAAATTTCCATTGAAGTGATGCTAATTTTGTGTTTTGAGGAATGTCATTCCTCATCTAAAATGAATTTGAAGATGTTCAGGTGTTTACTCTCTAGTAGGACTCTGTTTTCATCGTAAGAAGATCTTTTCACTGGAAAGGCATCCGGGGTTCATGGGCTTTGGAGTTGAAGTTTGGTGATCCAGGGGACTCTTACAGGAAGAGATTTGTTGTATGAATTACAGAAAGTGGCCTTCCTTTAGACCTTGTGACTTAGGTACAAATTGGAAAAGTAGGCCATGTATAAGAAGGCAGTGGGCAGACAGTGCATTTCTGTACTGATGTTTTGTACCAGAACAAAATATTCTTCTATTCTCATAGCAGTTCTTCCGTAGGGCAGCGTTGGTCTTAGTTTTTTTGGTGTTTTTTATTTTTCTTGTATGTGCAAAGTCCTCTATGAAGTGTTGACATTTCCTATTGCAAAGGGTTTAATGCTGGAAACTTGGCTAAACCAGCTCCTGGTATTCAAAACCAGCCTCAGCAAGGTGTTAAACAGCACCACTCTTTTTTCTCCAGAAAGATGACTCAGTGATATCTGAAGGGTAAACCTTGGGCATTGATCAAATCATGATGCAGAACAGTTCCCACACTGCTTCCTGCTATGTCCTTGAGTCTGAAGTGAGCATTACAGGTACAGCTTGTGTGCTCTTGTCCCACCACAGGCTTGACTGGTAGGAGAATGTATGAGTGAATGATGATTTGTGTTTTTTTGATGACTGGCAAAGACATCTGTGATCACTCTGATACAGCTGAGATGTTCAGACACTTAAGTAATTCATGTAATTCTGCAGTTCTCTCAACTGACATCTTTGAGCTCCTGGGGATGTGGCTTACAGTGGAGTTCTGTGATATCTAAATGTGAGCACTTTAAACGATACTGCTGCTAAAAGGAGCATTTCTGCCCATCTTTCTCTCCCCAGGCTGTACTGTTTCCCTTTTGCCACCAAAAATGTTAATGAAGCTATGCAGCGAACCAGACTGGGGACCTGATTATGGGGAAAACTAAAATAACAAGCATCACCTTTTCCACAACTAAGGTTTAACCCACATCAGATGAATTCATTGCAAACATGAGAGTGGGAGACACGGACAAGGCAGGACTATCTTTGTTGGGTTTTTATACTGGTTTAGGATGTTTGAAACTATAGAGTTCAACTTCTGTCCTGCTTCTCACTAGAAAATAGTTGATTGTAGCAAAAATCTAAAGCTCATGTTTTAATGCAGTTCATAGTTAATTGTGAGTGGCAGGACTGCATACTGTTCTCCTGCTTACCTAATGTCTTGGTTGAAAAGCTGCTTCTGCAATCCTGCCTTTCTCCTCTGTGAGTGGAAAGGATCTCTTTGTTTCCTCATGTTTGGTGTTTTGGACAAATCTTTGGTCTCCTGCAGCCAGCATGCAGCTGATCTCCAGTCCATATGATCCAAGAGGGAAGGTATAGTGCTGTGTAGTGGTCAGAAAAGCCAAGTGAGGAGTTCAAAATAGGAATGCCCTCACAAATTTTTGTTACTGATAGCTTGTATCTAAATGGCAACCGTTTTCTAAATTCTAGGAAGCATGTAATTGAGGATGTTAAAGTTATGAGTATGGTGGATATTTTAATTGGGGAAAGGGCTGTGTCTGTAGTGTTGAAAAGGCTGTTGAGACCCAGGGCAGCTTATTTTAATACTGCAAATGGAATGGGAAGAAAAATAAAAATCTCTCTGTTCATTTGAGAAACTGAGATCATAGCAGATGAGCAACCTTAATTATGCTCCAGATTTTTTTTCATTCTCTGAGAAGTTAAATGGTACCTCATGACACAGCACAACACTAAATTTTATTAGTGAAGTACTGTAAAAATCTGTTACTGAGTTCAATTCAAAACTTGCCTTTAGTATTAAAGTTAAAATGTTCTAATGAATAACTCTTCCCGTTTGCAGATAACTACTCTTATTAATCATAAGGATAAACCAAAGCGTTCAGACAAGACTCTGCAAGCAATTCAGCGAGTGGGCCAAGCTGTTAACCTGGCAGTTGGGAGATTTGTTACTGTGGGTGAAGCCATAGCCAACGAAAACCATGAACTGAAGGAGGAAATGAGTGTTGCTTGCATCGAGGCAAGGAGAGCAGGTATGTAGTTACTCATTGAATTGTACTTGTGCCATTTTTGGCACACTATTTTTAGTGTCAGGCATAATGTAGGAACTTTATTATTTAATTGCTTAACCTTCCTCTGCTGGTTCATTCAAGGCCTGATCTGTTACCTGATTTTGTCACTTACTTAAGTTACTGACATCTTACGAGTAGGGAATGGAATTGTGTGTTGGCTCTGATTATTATAGGATCATTTGCCACAAGGAATTACCTGACTGCCCTTTTTTTTATGAGATTACTACAGACAAAGAGCAGAGTGTTGGGAATACAACTTTAGAGTTTATTGCTGCCAAGTTAAAACAGTGGAGTATTTAAAGTTATTTGAGTATTATTCTATTGAGGTCACTGCATTCCAAATCTCAGTGTCTGAATGAAGGTCAGTGTCAACCCATATTTCATCAGGACTCAGTAAGATGACTCACATCAGTCATCTGATGACTCCTCTCAGTAGAATGAAAATCATATTGTGCTTCCCTTTTTGCTGGATTCAAGTTTTGTTGCAAAGTTGCGGTGTGTGTGAACTGAATGTGAAGTGTGGATAATTGAGTTGCCTGCTGCCACTTTCCTTCCCCCAGAAGACTCTGTGTCTGTGGGCGAACAGGGGGTTGCATTCTCTGATGCTGTAAGAGAATGTTTGTGTCGTGCTAGAAACTACTTTCCTAGATACTAAGTACTATTTCTTGCATAGTATTTCAGTGGCCCTTTGTAAGTGCATATTCTTAGATGTGCAGTGAAGCCTTCAAGACAACATCTAGTAGAATGTTCCTTTTGTTGTTAGTGGGGTAAGGTTTTGGTTTAAGCTTTGAAATACTTTGGGATGATGGGAAATTCTACTAGAAGTTTTCCCAGTTTGAGCAGGTGGATGAACCTGCAAGTGTGACAGACATTCTGCTTGCTGTGGCATCAGGGAGACAATCTTGAACTTCCTTTGTGGAGACAAATAAATGACCCTTCAACAACCCTTCAACACTAATGTCTTGATTACTGCAGGATGGAGCAGTAGTCCAAGACGTGGGTTACAATACTTAAAACTGATATGTTAAGTTAAATAGGGGGCTTGGGTGGGCGTTTGGTTTTTATCTTTGAAATTACCTCAGAGTCCTGAAAAATTTGTCTTTGCTGTCCTAACTGGTGTTAAATGTCTTGCTGAAACTCTGTTCTGGCCTCATACTTTGGGGATGCAGTTCATACTATTATTTGTGATGAAAAGAAAAAAAGAAGCTTAGAAATTGGGCATGGTGCCGTAAGAAATCCTCTGAAAATCCCTCAACAATGAGTCACAATGTCTAGAAACATGCTGATGATGAATGATTGTTCTTGTGATTTGAAGGACTATTCTGGATAAACTTTAGACAGAAAATTCCTAGTCGCTCCAGTAAACTTGGCTGCAAACAGACAGGTCCTAATTTAAAAACATTCCGTTTGTTATGTGAAGCATGTGTTTTCTCTTCGGAGATCCAAGTAGAATGCTGACAAGCCAAAATTGCCAAAGTTCACATCGATAATCTCAGCTGCTGGAAGAGCAGTGCAGTCTGAATCTCTCTTTCTTGACTTGCCAGTTATGCTATGGTTAAGTATTTTTTTTTATCCCTATCACTGTATGCAGGAGGAGCTCAGAATCTAAAAATAGTCTGTGGTATTTTATCCCAGCAAAAGACTATAGTTCTTTTGCATTGTAAGTTTTATTTCCTGTTACGCAGTAATAGCCTCGGTCTAGAGGAGTGAAGATATGGGCTGTTTACATTTCTGTCAGCCTCACATTTACCTTGGCATGGCTCAGTTGTTCCCTGCATTTGAGATCTAACTGAAGACTTACATGGAAAACTCAGAATAGCAAACATGTTTGCTGCTGGTTGTTTGTTTGGTGGAGGGGTTTTGGTGCCAGTATTATCTCTGTGGACTGTTCAGTGTTGGACAGAGTAGCTCAGTCCTTTGAGCAGGTAAATTCTTATGGATAAATGTCCTCTGAACTAGTTTCTGAACACAGTTGCTCAAGTGCCATTTTTAATAACTTTGGTGTTCCCAAGCAAGCCAAAAAATTTGCTGGACAATTATAGCCAAGAATATTGACCCATATTAAAGAACCCTGTGTTCTGAGGGCATAGGCAGCAGAAAACCTTCGCTCTTTAGGGCAGGGAATCTGGTAGAGCTGTTCATACTTCTTTTTAGCCAATGAATTAGATTGTGTCTCAGAAATGGAGATTTTGTTAGGCATAGAAGATAGATTTCAACACAAAAGGATTTAAAACAGTAAGCATCTCAGTTTCTAAGAAAAGTAGGGAGTCTTTAAATCAATTGCATATCCTGCAGAGGCTTTGAAGGATGACAGATGTTGTATCTGTCTCTTGTGAAGGGTATAATCAGTGATCTGAAGTGTTTCAGACTTGTTATGACTATTTCCCTGTAATAAACCTTGTAATTTGATTGACTCAAAATAGAATCCTAAAACACTGCAGAGGGTCATGTAGCAGATTTTGCCTAACATTATTCTTGCACTGTGTCAATGTTTACAATGACAGTATAGTAGTGGAATGTAACTTAAAGAAGCACATTTTAGATGCCCATCTGTGATTTTTTAATCTTTTTTTTTTCTCTCTAAAACTAGGAAAGACTGGCTAATTTAAAAGAGAAAGCACGTGTCAGGAATGAGTTAGTGTCATAACATTTCCAGTATTCTCTGCCAGTTGACTGTGTAGCCCTAAAGGAAGACATGGAGTAAAATAAAAGCAATAAATAGCTCTCTCCTATTTTTGCCTTGGGTTTTAGTACAGAGAGGGCTAAATTTAAGAAGGCTGAAAAATGGAAATTTAAATGGGTAAATGGAATCACGGAATAAATGAAGTTGTAAGGGACATTTTAATTTCCAAGAATGGAGATCATGCAATTTCTTGTCCAATTCTCATTTCTTACTTCTTTCCTGTACCCTTGCTTAAGGGTGTTTGACCATGCTTGCCGTGGCAAAAGTATTTTCTTACATCTTGTTCCTTGCTTCTTGTTCTATCACCGTACGTGCTGGGATCAGTCTGTCTGTGTGTCTCCACACCTGCCCACCAGGGGGGTAGATGCAGACCACAGAAAGCTCTGCCACTGGCCTCCTCCTCTTATGGCAGAACCAACTCTTTCCCTTCAACCTCTCCCCTTCTGTCACTTGCTCCACTATGTCAGCTGACGTGCTGAGGAGCCCAGAAGTGGACATGGTACTCCAGATGCTGCCTTACAAGTGCCAAAAAGAAGGGAAGAGTTATATCTGCAGCCTTCCAGGTGCAGCTGGCCATTATTGCTGACTCCTGTTCAACTCTTTGTCTTCCAGGCCCACCATGTCTTTCCCCACAAAAGTTCCCTGTTGACAGCTGATCTCAGCACGCAGGGCTGAGGGGTGTTACCCTGGCCTAGATGTGGTATTTATGGCCCTTACTGGACCTCACAAATTGTCTATCAGATCGGGTTTTTTTCAGCCTGTCCCTCTGCCTAGCAGCCCTGCCCTCCACAGTATCAGACACTCACCCAGTTTGGTATTGTTCACACACTTGCTACATGCTGAGTCATCATCCAGGGAATAGTTTGGATAACTCCTGTCGATCCTAGAGGGACGCCACTGGAAGTTGACTGCCCGTTGACCTTTGTACCCATTATCAGCATCCCCAAGCCCAACAGTCAGGTTCATTTTCTACCCAAGTTTTTGTTCACTTAGTCCATATCTCTTGATGAAGTTATCAGGACACTATGGGAGATCGTGTCAGAGGCCTTGCTGAAGCTGAGATGCACAGCATCCGTTACTTTATTTTTTTAAAAACTGTCATCTCATCATAGAAGGTGTTCAGATCAATGAGGGACTATTCACCCTGGCAGGTCTGTGCTGGCTCTTCCTGATTGCCTTTTTCTGCTTCACGTGGTAATGACTTCCAAGATCATTTTAGTGATAATCCTGGAGGCTGATGTGAGGCTGACTAGCCCACAATTGCCTGCATTTTTCTTGTTAACCTTCTTGGAGATGGATGTGACAGTTGTCTTCCTATCATTGGAAACATCACCTAATTGTCACAATCTCTCAGTCATGATAGGAGAATTACAGTGACACTGAACTGTTTCTTTGACGTGCTCAGATGTGTTTTATGGACTGGAGTATACCCGGCTGGGTATAGCTTTCCTAGCTCCGTCTCTTTACCCTAACAGGTCTTGTTCCTCATAGCTTGCTCCCAGGGCTTAATTCCTGTTCCTGTGGTTGCAGATCTACAGGCAGAGGAGGAAGCCTTTGTTCTGTTACCAGAAGTCTTGAGTTTCTAGGGCTGTCTGGAGCTTTTGACAGGGAGATGTTGCAGGTCTTTCAGTGTTCTCTAAACACTTTTATGACTAGCTGCTTCACCTGTGACTTGATTCATCCTCAAGAAGATGAATCCCACAGCATAAGAAACAGGATAATGATGTGCATCCTTTCTTGGTTACCGGAAAAACTTTGCATCTGCTTTAATTGTTCTCTGTGTGTTTCTACAGCATTTTATGTTGTCACTGATATTGTGAGGTCAAAGAAATAGATTAATCTGCTGACAAAGCAACAACTAGAGACTGGCATGAACTGAAATTAATTGAACTGTGGAGAAGGCAGTGGCCAGCGTGTTGTGCTGTTAAATGATCTCCTTGCCTGACTAGAGACTTGTCCTACAGCTTCACTGTTAGTGCATCCGGCTGCCCCTCACTCTTTGAATTGTAGCAGTACTTTTATAATTCCTCTTGCTTCTATTCATTTTCAGGCCCTTCAGCTGTGGAACTCACTGTCTCAGACTGTACTAGAGTACAGTATGTTGGAGTGACCCTCTGATTATTTGGAGCATGCCTTTTGTGACCTGGCCTGGTCCCAGCAAATGTACTGGAAGTTCCTTGCCATAATGCGATACCTATTTAGGCGTCTTAAGAACCCAAGGGATTACAATTATCAGAGTAGAGAAATCTGTACAGAAACACTATGAAATGTGGAGCTCTGTGCTTTGAAGGACTGTCAGGCTTTCCTTGTTCTATAGTGTGTGGTATTTCTGGAGTACCAGAATAATGCAGGTTCTTCATATGGGAGCACTGGCTTTATCAGGCTTTTGGAGTATTTTGCCTGCTTGGGTGAATTACCTTAGTTGAGGTTTTGAAGATGAGTCATAGGGAATTTGATCAAATCTCCTGGATTTTATCTTCAAGGACAATCTATAGGTCAGCTGTGTGTTGATCATCTTGTCTTGCACGCTAACAAAAATCATGTCACAGGGCTTGCCTGAGCTCAGTCTCCCAGCAGCCCTTCTCTGGTTATGGACTAGCAAATTGCTCTGTCTTTCATCTATTGTACTATTATCTAGGTTACTCCAGAAGATGTAATTGGATAGAGTCTGTGTTTCTTTCTCAGGTAAGGAAATCCATTAGCTGCATTGGATATAGAATTTTTAACTACATAAAAAATAAACGTGGTCAATTAAACCTATTTAACTATTTAACTAAATGCAAGTTGAGTAAGAAGATAGTGATGAACTGAAAATCAGCACTTCTATGCCTTTTTTTCCTCTCCTGTCTCTGACAGTGCCCTGTTTAGTGGCCCTCCTTTGAATGTAAAGTGCAGTAATCTCACTATAAAGCTTCAGTCCTGTGAAGTTACTATTTGGAATCTATTTATTATTCATGCCTGGAGACCTCTACAGGGATAGGAAATCTATAAATTATGGCAATGCTGACTGAAATTTGGAAAGTGGAGGGAACTTTGTAGTTCTTTCTTCCTTGCTGCATCCCAGTCTTTCAGTGGATTGATCCTGCGAGTGTGGACACTGGTTTGACTTTTGCTACTAAAATCAGAAAAATGCCTCCCATGAATGTTTTCTCCCTCCACACTCCCCAGCTCCACCCCTCACTCCCCCTCTCAGATATCTGTAGATTACTGTAAGAAAATTAGTGTGTGTTACAGATGGAAGAATAAGGTAGTAGTGAACAGTAATCCACATTTAAATATGGAGAGAGTGCCACCAACAGTCACTCGAAGGAAGTGAAATGAAATAAAAAGAGTTGTAGGTAGCTCTGAAATTGTCTTATCCCTCAAAGGTAAATGTTAAGAATGTGTAATAGCCCAGTATCTTTCTTCTCAGTATGGAAAGTTACTGTATTTTTTTTTTCTTCTAGGTGAAACAATTGCACAGCTTACAGATGTGGCAAGCTTGGATCATCCAGAATCTGATAGCCACATAACAATCTTTACAGACAAAACGGGTGTGGTAAAAGCTGCAAGGTTGTTGCTTTCTTCTGTCACAAAGGTGCTGGTGTTAGCAGACAGAATTGTTATTAAGCAAATTATAACGTCCAGAAACAAGGTATTGGTAGCTTCTTTTCTGTTTTGTTTAACTGATACCTGCAGTCAGTGCAAAAGAGCAGATGATGTGATATTTTCATTGACTCTCTGGAGGAATTTTAAAATAAAGATATAAAAATGAATGTCTTGCACATGTTTACCAACCAGGTATCTGAAAGGGGATGGCTCTAAGTCAGTAGGATTAAAATAATAATTTTCAGCGGCTCTGCATTTTATGTCACCTGTATTGCTTTATTCACTAAGTATGCTGGAGAAGATGCTGTGTTACTGCTTATTTAACTTTAAATTTGCTGTGAGGTGAGAAGTGTGTCTGTTGGTAAAATGGTCAATAAAAGCTTCTACTTGCTAATGACAGGATGTTTGTACTGTCAGGATGAAGACAACGAGAGCATTATGGTATCTAAGGAAAAAGCTGTGAGGAATGCACATAAAATTCTGTGCTAGTGAAGTGAGGCTTACAGACTGAAAGGTTTCTGTGCGGTTTAACTTAGGTCTTGAAACTTAGCATGAAACTACTTGGTTGGTTTAAATAATGTGTGAAGGCCCATTTAACCTCAAATGTAATCTATTTTGTGCAGTGCAGACTTCACTGTCTTACCTGTAGGATATTCTTCCATTTTTTTCTCCACAATGTGCTAAAACAAAAATAGAAAAATCTCATGTTTGAAAAATGAGAACCTGATAAGGCCTGGGGTTTTCCATTAATTTTGAACTTGTAATCCAGACCAGTGCCTCTCTTTCCACTTTTGACTCCTCATGCTGTCTCTATTCCTTTGTCCCAGTTTACTTTCCAGACCCACTGGTCTCTATTTTGCAGTGCCTAGATCCAAGAGACTTAGTTCAGTCCAAGATTCAAAACTAGTGAAATTACCTGCTTCTCTCTGGTTTTAGACTTGGCAGCACTGATCTGCTGTCTTTGTGCTTATTTCTTCTCCCAGTGGTTGATTCAGGTGGCAGCAGTTTTATCAGTAACAGTTCGCTGAAGTTACTTGCAGCTTTGGTCTGTTTTTGCACTGAAGACCTTTTTTGCATTTAATACCTTTTGCTGCTTTTGTGCTGTCGTCAGCAGCCATGCAGTAATCCTAATTAATTTACCTTTCCAAAAGTGGCAGGTGGTAACACAGATTTAGGCTATGGAGCAATTGTGTGAATGCATGCGTCAGGAAAGGATAAGGAGGGATATAGTCTTTCAGGAGCAGGCTAGGTTTCTGATCATTTTAAATATATATGAAAATATCATTATATATACACCAATAAGAATATAGTAAGCATAGGTGCAGCATTTAATTTTGAAAGCATTTCAAGCAATCTCATAGTCTGGAGTAAGTATATCTGACTCTGACTGCCATAGGCATAGAATCATAGAATATCCTGAGTTAGAAGGGACCCATGAGGGTCATCAAACTCCAGCTTCTGGCCCTGCACAGGACACCCCAAAAATCACATCATGTGCTCAAGAGCATTCCACAAACTCTTCTTGAACTGTGTCAGGCTGGCGCTTTGACCACTTCCCTGGGGAGCCTGTTCCAGTGCCCAGCTGCTGGGTGAAGAACCTTTTCCTGATATCCAATATAAACCTCCCCGGCCCAGCTTCAGGCCATTCCCTCGGGTCCTGTCACTGGTCATCACAGAAAAGAGATCAATGCCTGCCCCTCCCCTCCCCCTCACAAGGAAGTTGTAACTGCAGTGAGGTCTCCCCTCAGTCCCCTCTTTTCCCCTCCCTTGCCAGGCTGGCAGTGCTGTGCCTGATGCACCCCAGGACACAGCTACTCTTTGTGATATCTTGGGTTTTACTGCATTCTCCTTTCTGTGCATACTGCACATGTTTGGGAAAGTCTGCTTCTGTCTGTGGTACCAGTAGAGCAATTCACATCTCTAGGACCAGATTAAACAAATGATGGTGTCTGATACAGGCCTAATATTTGTATATGTCCTAATTTTTATAGGGTACACTCCTGAAAAGTGTGTTAGACACCGCTATGATAGATAGCAAAAAGGTTCTTCCTGTAGGAAGTATTGTGGTAGAGGGATAATAATGGGCAGGGACTTAAGAAGTGCCCTTAAATACTCTTGAGACAGTGTAGTATAATGTGGCAAAGAGGATGGAAAGGTAGGAAGAGGATCATCGGTAGTGCCAACTGGAGAAGAGTCTGCCTTCTTGAAATGGGTAACTGTTCCAGAAGATCTCAGCTCCATTTTTACCTTAGAGACTGAATCCCAAATGCTAAACTTCTATTGCCATTCTTTTTTTGCCACCTCTTTCTGAACGTCTTTATTTTTATTGTCTTTTCATCTTCCTCATGTGAATAACGAGTCAATCAAAGGCAAAGGTTAGAAAAACAGATGAGTGGTTGGACATCCAATCCCTCAGACAGATGAGGGAAGTGATTGAGATCTTCCAGGATGGTGATCTGTTCCAGAATCCAGCCTCTGGCTGATGATCCCCAGTGATCCTGTTCTTGCTTCCTCAGCCTCTGCACCATATATGCTGTCCTTGTGTTCTTGGATTGCGTACATTTTCTTCATCCCTGTCCACATCTTTCCTACCTTACAACATCAGTTTCACTGTCCATCAGACTTAGTCACTGCATCAGTGAGCTTAAGGTTTTGCTCCACTCACTGTCACCAGTCAGGTTAGGAGAGCTGGAACAATGAGCAGGGAAGCGGCAGACAGGGGGGGAGTTGCTGCACTGTTCCTTTTGGATCAAAATATGGATGTGCCCCGAAGTGATGTCAGCCTACAACTGCTGTCTGCAAGGCGACATTCATCCTGCAGTAGTAGCTGTGCAATACCTAGTGCTAATTTAGATATTATTAAAAACTTACAGCCCTGGGTTTTTCACATATTTTTAACCTTTTAATTAAATTTGTACATTTTCATTACTATCTGCATGTTTCTTGTTGAAGTTTTAAAATGAGAAATTATGAAGACATCACAGGTATTTTACATTGTAACAGCTTCTTGAATAAACTTTAGACAAATTTAGAGCTGTCTATACAATCTTTTGGAATGTCAGCTCTGCCTGGGATGTCTAGAATTATTCAGTGTAATGGAAATTTTTATTTGACAAGAATTTTGTCATGAGAGAAGCACAGAAAACTGTAACAGAGTTGTTTGCAACCAAGGTCATACTCATAAAGTACTACACTTGCTTAAACCAAGAATGGTTGAGCATCATTAATATTTCTTTTTATCTATTCTTAGAAGAGGAAGTTGGCTTGTATGTTTTTCTCTTTTATCCACATTTACTTTTCTACATTCTCACTTTCCCAGTCCTGTGGTTCTCTCCTTCTTCCACTATCATAATGCTGTTTTCACATCTTTGTGCATCTTCCTTCCAAGTCCTTCATACCCCAGCCTTTCTCATGCACCAGCACCCCAATCAGGAAAACTCCATGTTTCTACAGCCTTTGTGGAACTGGCTTCCCAACATAATAGACAGATGCTGCAGTCTAATATTGCTTGATAAAGCAGTCAGTCCTATAGCAGTTACAGGGTTTAGTGGAACATTTGCTTTACTTAGGTTACAACTGAGATTGAGCAGCTGCTCTACCACAAACAAATGGGTGCTTCTAGGGGAGTTTGCCAGGGTTGCAGGGAAGGGGGAGTTTGTCATAATCAGGTGTGTACTCTGCTTTTGTAGTTGGGGGGAAGATACTTGTGGCATAAGAGAGGAAAAACAAGTTGAAGTTTCTCCCTTTCAAGTATGATCTATTAAATTTTCATGCAGTGTCTTACCTCCAGTCTGAAAGACAATAAAAAACTGCTTTGAGTGTTTTCCCTTCTGCAGACATTTACTGGATTTGAAAGATCACTTTGAGATTAGCAAGTATATGTCTAACCTGAAAAAAAAGCAGATGTTAATCTCTGTTACGATCCATAATGTAATGACTTCACAGGATACCTTCAGAAATTAGTAATTTATAAACTCTATGATAGTCTCTGCTGAATGGTTAAACAAATGCTCATTTTACATGCTTTAATGTATCTTGAGTAAGAGCTTGATACAACTTGGGTATATTTAGTTCTTTGTTTTATATGCAAGTAAAAAAAATCTCCAGAGTTAGAGCAGGTTGTTATTGGAAGTATAAAACTATGCGTTAACTAATTCCTAACTTCTTTGTTCAATTTTGAATTGTTGCCTTTTTTTGTTTTTAATGTACAGAGCCACTGAAACACCTGTCTGTGCAACTGTGATTTTAGACTTTAAAAGTTATGGGTCTGAAATTGAGAGTTGCAACACAGGGATATAACACGGAGATCCAATCTGCTTGTTACTTGTTACTGTCGTATTAAATTTAAAACCACATTTTTTCCTGAATCTGGAAGCTGAATCCAGTAATACTGTTACTCTTGATACTGCGAGGAGCAAGGAAAATGTTTGAGTGCTGACAACAAACGACTCATTTTGAATGAAGTATGATAATTAACTTGCATTTGATTTCCAGCTGTTGAGTTAATAATGCTTAAATAGTAACAAAATATATGCATTTTGAACTACATAATTTAGAAGTGTCTGTAAATAATAGTACTTCTAGTTCAATGATAATGGTTTTTGCTTAGCATCCCGATAATCTACAGTATGTTCCCTTATCTTGCAGGTTCTTGCAACAATGGAACAGCTAGAAAAAGTCAGTAGTTTCCAGGAGTTTGTACAAATATTCAGCCAGTTTGGAAATGAAATGGTGGAGTTTGCCCATTTAACTGGAGATCGGCAAAATGTAAGTATTACTAAAAGGTTGTGAGATGTTGCACAGTATCATCCTCATCTTACTATCAGGAAGATATGGGTTCTTCTGGGATGATACAAGAAAACAAAACAGTTGCTGGTGTCCTGTCTCTGGAACCTGCCCTCTCCTTGCTCCACCCAAAACATGTCTTTTGATTTTAAAGCTCAGCCTGAGAAGTACCACTGCATTGTTTACCTGCATATCTTCCAGAAGCCTGTGTGTGTGTTATTTGCATTGTCCTGTGGCTTCAGTCACTGTCTTTTGGCTCTAACTTTTCTGGCTCATTACTCTGGTGGAGAGTTTATCTGTTGTTACTTGACATAAATATTTGATGTCTGCACATAGTGAAAGGACTTTATTATTTTAAAAAACTCCAAACATTAAATCCTTAGGTTCTAATGAAGCATCTGCTTGGTGTCTTCTTAGAGTTTGTTTTTTTATTATGATTATGGAATATTTTTCTAGGTTTAGGTCGAAACCTCTTATGTTAGGGCAATGAGTTTTAGTTCTTAAATGCAGCTACTCTTTCAAAGCCCTTCATTCATTCCAAAAGCTTTTTTCCTGCTACTTACATGTACATTAAAGGGTTTGATGAGGCTTAAGACTTCTTCTGTGAGCTCTAGTTGCTTTCCCTGGATAATCCAATCCTCTGTTCAGAACTAAAGCAGGGTTTGATATAAATATACAGAGTCCCCAATACCCAGCAAAATTCAGAATTCAGTTTGTATAAACAAATTGGCCAACATTGTGTGTTTCCTTTTACTGTTGATGTGTGCATGCTTGGTGTCAAAGAACCATTATGGGGAAAGATACTTATAATTAAAGGAAATACCTGCTTGGAAGTGAACTCTCCTTGTTTTTCCGTGAAGTATTTTTTTTCCCTGAAGCAGTTGTTCCTCTGAAAGGGAAACATGCATTATTAGGAATTGGTGCTCTCTTCAGCTGTTTTGGATTTTCAGTGTTAAGTGGTCTTCTGCTCTCCCCTCCTTGCCTACTTGACTCCTTCGGAAAGCGTGCTACACTACCACGTTTTCAGTTGTGTCAGGACTTTGTTGATATGCTCAGTTTGCAATGTGTAGGCTGCTACGTGGCACTGCTGGTTTTATGGGGAGGAAACATCCCTCATAGTATTTTTAATTGTGCCATAGCTTCTTGAGTGCCATCAGATCTATCAGAGTGTAACGTCAGGATTTCAGAAATTGACTGTTTTCTTTTGTGGTTGTGTTGTTGCTTTGGAGTTTTTTTTATGTGATTTTGATCTTAAAGATTTTCCGTGGTTGCTAAGTAGAAACATTATAAAAATGTCAAAGCAGCCTGCTGCTGTGATTTATGTGGGTGTTTTTGTTAATCTAGGGTGTATTAGGAATAATTACATACTGTAAACCTTCAGGTGATCCCATTCAGTTGCCTGTTTAACACTCAGCTAGCACTCAGCTGTCTTTGTGAGCAGTGAGAAGATCATAGTTGTAGCTTTCTAAGTTCTTCCCCTTGTTAGAACCCCATGCACATTGAGGGATTCTCTAAACTCTTCTGTTTTGATGAACTTGGCTGGGGGTATAGTTCAGTTTTGCAGGTGTATCCATCTTTCCCTGGAAAGTTCTTGGTAAGTTGCTGTACTCAGCGCAGAGAAATACAGAGGAATTGCTTTTTCAGCCTGTTAAGACTTTCTTTATTACTAGTATGTAGCAAATATAACACTCAAGTAGAAAAAAGATGTAGTTTACATTCCCTCCGCTGCAGTACAGTGAAAAGCAGGTGTTCTCTGTCTCTACCTTACTCTCCCCTCCATTTCAGAAAATACTTCTTGTCAGCTATTCTTTTCACCTCATTTTTCTGTTTTATGAATAATGCTTTATGATGAAGGTATCGAAATTGGCAACAGTTTACATAACATGCTCTGTACCTTGGAGATCCTCCTTCTTTGAAATCTGAATTGAATAGAGCCAAGAATAAATGCATAAATTAAAATCTGTCTGAAGAGTAAGCTCTAGATCATGAGTTAGGCTGAAAATAGCAGTTGTCAGAAATTAGGAAGCTCTCTCACAACCCATTCACCTGCAAGAGAGTTTCCTTTTTCCAGTCTCACAAGCAGCTAATATTTTAGATACTGTATAATATTTGGGTCTGGGGTTTTTTTCCCCTTTTGGTGTTTAGGATTTGAAGGATGAGAAGAAAAAGGCTAGAATGGCAGCGTCTAGGGCTGTTCTTGAGAAGTGCACTATGATGCTCCTGACTGCTTCAAAGGTGAGTGAGTATATGCACCCTTACACAACTTGGCTAAATCACAAAGCATGGCATCTGCCAGGAGAGCTGACTCTCCTCTCTCAGCCCCACTTCAGATTTCATGCTAAAGAAGGGGGTAAGTGTAAAGAATGAGGAAAGAAAATCTTTATATTCTGAGTAACGGTGTGAATTCTACTTAACAGCAGTTTAACTGCAAGAATTCACCATATTCTAACACATTCTTTAGACTTTCCTTAGCAGGTAGCATTCATTTTCAATATACTGCTTTCATAATGGTTACTTTACTTTCTTTAAAAAGACTTGTCTCAGGCATCCAGACTGTGAATCTGCTCGTGTTAACAAAGATGGAGTTTTTCATCGGATGAGACTAGCTTTGGAACAGGTAATAGAAATTGTAACTGACTCTAGACCAAATGGAGAAAATGAAATGGCCCCCATCAGCATATATTCTGGCATCAAAGAATTCAAGGTAAGAGTAGAAATAATACTGTTTTCTCCAGCCAGTAAAGTACCTCTTAACTAGGATTTTGGGGGGAAAAAAAAAGTGGGTTTAGATTTGAAATCATGGAGCGGCATCTCTTCAGCAGCATTGACTGTCCCAAAACGTTAGAGAATCTGACAAGAGGTGACTATAATTTAATAGTCATTGCCAAAATACACCTCCTGGTACTTGCCATCTCCTTCTGAATCAGTGTGCATTCAAAACTGATGTTTTGTTGAGGTGATGAATTGACAGCGAATAAACTGAAGTATCAGGATCTGATACGACCTTCATTAAAATAGTTGTTGTTTGAGAATTCTTGCTTTGTAATTGTTAGTGTTTTTAAAACTGCACGCAGAAATATTCATACAAACATTGGAAAGAGCAAACTGTCATTCAAAAGAAATGTTCTGAATTGAAATTGTATCCTGTAGCTCAGTTGACTTTTCCCTCAGTCTCAGTTGGCTTTTCTAAATTTCATATTCCGTTAAGAACAGTTAATGAGCAACCATGGCTTACTGCTTTTGAGCCTGTCACATTGATTCAATTTACTTGTTTATCTATTTCCCCCTTTAATTAACTGAATTTTTTTGAAAGTGCCCCAAAGTATTCAATTTGCTACATACACATTTTTAGAAAACTACTCAAACTGGATTACATGGATGTGGAAGGATCAAACAAAAATGGAACATCTATTTACTTTCTGAAATGTATTGAACTTAGAAACTTTTTACTGACAGCAGTAGAACAATGATGTATTTGCTGTTATTCCTGATAAGGGGCTAGTAACCTGCTGATTGCATTATGACTTTAAAAAAAACCATCACAAACCCCAAACTGCAGGTCTGGACACAAGCAAATTGTTGGATTACTTTGAAAATTAGGGAATCATTTTAAAAAGCACTAAGGAGAAAAATAAAATGTAAAATGATGGATCTGCTTTCTGCATTTGCATCACAACTAAATCATCACGTAAATTCTCAAGGAACTGATGTGCTTCTTTTTCAGAATAAGGTGGAAGGCCTCCGTGAGAATCTTTATTTTCTCTCAAAAGAGAACCTTTCAACAATGCTGGAAGTTATCCTGGAACATACAGAAGACTTCACAGACTCTGCCTATACCAGTCATGAGCACAGAGAACACATTTTGGAGCTGTCTAAACAGGCTAAAATGGAACTAGAGCAGCTGGTTTCAGTGTGGATGCAAGCTGTAAGAGCTTTTTAGCAAAGTAAATCTTTTCACCTCTACTTTGAAATGAAATTTTTAATGCAGTATTTCTTCTGGTCTAGGAAGAGAGAACTGAGTGTATTCCTCACAGTGGGAGCTGATCAAGGAAGCCACAGTTTGTTCTGTGCTTCTGCAGCTTCCGAATGTTCTGTCCTCCCCCTACCCCAGTGGTACTGCTTCATTGATTCTCTGATAGCTAAATTAGGCTGCTGATGGTAATAGACTAATTTTAATGAAGATGTGAGTGGAAACAAGGCAGTGAACAGAAGAATGATTACGCAGTCTTAAACAGTGAGGTCTTTTGGTGGAGTAGTTCAGAGATTCCAATTGTCTTGATCCCATAGCAGTGACCACAGTTTTGTTTCTTGTTTTCAACAGAGTATTGAAAACACTTAAACCATTGGAAAGGGAAACATTCTAAAAAATTGACTGGTTTTTTTAATATTATGGAGAGAAGAGAGAAACAATAAGACAGGCTATTTTTGTTTGTCTTTTTTTACATCATTTAAATGATGGTAGCTTTTAGAGAAGAAGCATGTTAAGCCTGCCTCTGTCATTTTTCTTACTTGTTCCTTGAAAATGATAGAAGATACATGCAGAAGGGGAAGCGAAAGCAGAAATAGGAAATGCAGCTTCTGGTTTTGATGCTGACTTGCTTTCAGGCTTTCTCCTGGGGAGATGTATAGCACAAAATCTTATCAACACTCTGAAATATGGGAGATGTGTCCTAGTATAGGGTATTTACTTAACTGAGTGTATTTCTTACAAGAAGGCATTTTTGTTCCTTTTTCCTCTTTGAATCAGGTACTGCAGTCAGGTGTTTTTGATGCAGTAGTGCAGTTTGAAGGGCATAAATCTTACTGATAGTACAGAATATTGTTATGACAAACAAGACACATATAGAATATTAATTGCATCGAGTCCCTTTAACTATAGGAACTAAACCTTAGCTTGTCTTAGCTTGGTGTTGGTGGTTAGACCTCATAGGCGTCTGTGTAAACACTGCTCAGCAATAACTAACACCATGTTGTCAGCACTGCTTTTATCACAGATCCAAAGCAGCAGTGTGCCAGATTTATGAAGAAAATTAATTCTATCCCAGCCAAAACCAGGACACTTGGGTATTTCTAAGCTCTATTACTGGTGGAAAATAATCACCTCTAAATAATTTACAGGCTACATTTCAAGTGATAGAAATGTGAGCCTAGTACAAGATTATGCATATATATGATCTGTGAAAATACTTGGGTGTGCACATGCGTGCTTATGCATTAAGTATTTTCATTAATAAATAACCCAGCCTAGCTGTGACTAAAGACACAGTAGCAGATAAAATAGTAACAGCTCAGTGAGGTGGATTTTTGGTTTCAGCTCAACACAGCTTCATTGCAAGGTGAATGTTCTGAAGAACCATTTTATAATTCAGTGTAGAACATTTGGTATAACATTTTAGGTACCACTTTATTTTAAAAGGGTGTTTATATTAAAAAAAAAGAAAGCCTTAAATGCTTGATTTACTTTAGGATGGTCAGGCAGAAGATTTCTGGCAGTTGTCAAGCTGAAGGAAACCCTTTTCCTGAAAAATGTTCAGTGAGGTTTAGAAATAAATTCCTGTTGAACAGAAGCAGTCAATTAGATTGCATCACTATTGGTTTTAGATTTAATTTGGTGATAATGTTTCTATAAAAGAATTTTTCAAGTAGAATATACACAGGCTCTGCAAGTGAAAGCATTTCATCTAGAAAGAAAAGGCTGTCTTCTAAAGCTTCTTGAGCTAATGACACGATGTGAAGGTGGGGTTTGCTGGGTTATTTGTGTAATGTCCTGTTGGTTTCTTTCTTTGGTTTGTAGCAAAACCAAAAGACAAAGGACCTCATGGAAGACTTGGAAGTAGCCATTTTAAAAACGTGCCAGTGCATGAATGAACTTAAAAGAGAGGTAAGTGCAGCCTAAGCGACATAAGCTGAGTAACAGTTTGAATTTCTCACTTTTTCTACACGAAGTTGTAAATGGGATCCCGTACCCAAGAAGACGAATGTCTATTTGGAGACAAGAGTAACCGAATCAGAATTACATCAGGGAGCTAGTATCATCTTTGTCCTTACTGATTAGAAATCTGTTGGATGCATAGGCTCATTGCTAACCCACAAAAAAGAAGTGTTTGGAAGTAAGTACTGTGTATGTAGTCATTAATTTAAATGTAAAGGCAAACTTCCCTTGGGGATGCATACATCGCTGTTTGTAAATACATTTTCTTCTAGTGTGTGCCCCAATTAATAAATTACCTTTGCAGTTTATTTAACCTGTCTTACTGATTTCCTTAGCAGAAATATGTCATGACAGTGCCTTATACTCAGGATTTTCTTCTCAGCAGTTGGCAGCTGTGTATGTGTCTGTGGTAAATCATTATTCTTTTCCTAAGTGCAGGTATGCTGAGGTCAGCTTGCATACACACATGGAATAGCTGCCTCATTTGGTACATGGGATGGACTGTACTTGCTGCTCAGGGTCTTCACCTTTCCTGTTAAGGATAGCATTGCTGCCTTGTCTGTTCCACAGAGTTGAAGCAAGTACAGAATCTGGTTTCTGGCAGCTTCCTAAATATTTGCACATCATTCAGCTAACTTTTCAACTGCTTCAAAGTGCTGTTCTTCTAAACAGATGGAAAATGAAGATTAAGAACAGCAAGAGTTTCAACAGAGAGCAGTGCAAAGATGTCAGAGAAGTGTGGTGAACTTGCTTAGGCTGGGCTGTCAGCTGCTGTAACTGGAAAACCTCAGCTGCTCAAAAAATCATGCTCCCCTTTTTTACCATAGGCAAAACGAGAAATTTTGTCTTCTGGACTATAGTTCCTGCAGCTGTCCTGAAGATTTGAGCAGTGCTTTCAATCTGTTTCAGTTCAGGTGCACTTCTGCTTTCAGGCAGAGTGTTGGGCTCCAGAAAAGCGAGGATACACAATTTTTGGACTTTGATTATGTGCTGGTTTGTAATTTGGTCACCATTACATAGGAAATGAGTAGCAGAGCTTTTCCAAAGTGGCATTCAGTTGCTTTAACTGTAAGATTATCCCTTTTGAATAGCATTGTTCCCAGGTGCTGAATAAGGTGGAGGAGTTCCCAGTCAAATTAGGATGTGACTATGTAGTTGCATAGATCATAAAGCCACAGGTGGCTGGAATATGGTGTGTGAAAGAAAGGATTCATGCTCTAAGAAGTAAGTTCAGAGAATTATGTCGTTTTTGTTGTTCTCTGTGTAGTGATTGAATAGATCCCAGAGTGGCCATGCTTCTGTACATGGCTGAGGGCTGTCCTGTCAGTCTGACCTGGGGGGCTGCAGTGTATCAGTCAGCAACCAGGATTTCTATTGGTAAAATTGAAATATGCTGACTATAATTAAAATGTTTTTGAGAGCCTGAGTGGCTGAGACCAAAAGACGGCCTTGTTAAAGTAGTTCTCCCCCATCTCTGTCTTTTTATGGAGGAAACAAAAGTTACATTCCTTTCTTAAGATGATTTTACTGCTAATGATCAGAGACAGCATTAAGTAGAAGTATATTTCTATTTCAGATCAGGATGAAAAGAATCTCTAATGAAAATGTAATCTCTATGTAGTCTGTATATAAATGAGAATTGCCATTTCCTGCTCCAACATCACAAACCTTTCAGATACCCTTTCTTCAGAGCTGACTTCATTTCTGGGATTAGTGATCTGTGCTGATTTTTAATGCCATGTGAGCAGCTTTATATAAATAGTTTATAACAGGTTGTCATAGCTGGTTTTCCCCCCTCTAAAAAACAATTGCAGCAGGTTTTGAGGCAATAATTCAGTTGTCTTACCTTTTGTGAAATTAAAAAACAAATCTAGAAGAACTTAATTCTGGATGCACAGGAAGTGGTGCCAGAGGAAAGGGGTAATAATAGATTCCAGTGGAATTAAAAACCCCAATATACCATTCCAGTAAACACTGTTCTCTACAGAGTGAGTTCCAAGCTCACTGCATTAGTACGAGCTGGAAAAATGCTTTCTCTTGAACACGAAGTTTGTTCCGTACTCAGTGTAGTCTAGCGAAGTGAGTGCAATATTACAAGACTTAAAATAGTCCTATGGGCATACTCTGCTATTTCTGAAGAGGTTGCTATTTTGGTTTTACCAATGTTCTTAAGATGGGGCTGACTGCAGGGCACAGGCAAACCTAGTGACTAGTTACTAGTGCTAGCAGCAGCTGTCACTGATAGCTGTTGTCAACCAGAGTCCTTCAAAGCACAGTTTCTGAGTGTGTGTCGGGATTTAGGGATGTGTTTAAATGAGAAGCTTCTCTGGCGTGTTGGGAGTGTAGGGAGACTGTTGAAGCTTTCAAGACCCATCTCCTTGCAGAAAAGGTGCTTTATACCTTCCTAAGGCTGTGTCAGAAGCTGATTATATTCAAGCTTTTCTTTGCATCACTGATAATTCTAATTTCTGATATATTATAAATTCAGATTTGTGTGGCTTCAGTCTGATTCACACAGTTTAATGTGTGTTCTTTACGAGAAGTGGAGTGGCCATTGTACTTTGCTTATGCTGAACTTGGTGACCCACAGATTAATGCACCTGGTTTTTCCCTAGCTGTAACATAATCAGAAAGGAGTGGTGTGGTAACTTCATGGCCTCATTTTACCCAGCTGCTCTTTTGTTTCTCTCCATATTTGGTTGTGGATTTGGTTTTTCTTGTTTGTGGGGGGTTTCTTGGCTTTTCTTCTTTTTTTTTTTTTTTTTTAGTTGTAGTGGATTTTATCTTTGTACTTTGAATAGTAATTGAAAAAATAAAACTCCAGATAATAAGCAAGCTGTATATGAGCTTTCATGGCAGTAAATTTTTTGCTTCTTGAAAAATCAGTGTGACTCTTAGGCTTGTTTGACTTGGTACTGGATACGTTTTGTTTTCCTTGCATGTTTTATCTCTCCTTCTTTTGATGCTATTCAAGGTCCACAGTGCAGCAACATCTCTGGCAGCAGATCTTCTAAAATACCATACAGATCATATGGTTCTCAAAGCACTAAAAATCACAGGAGTAGAAGGAAATCTTGAAGCTGTAGCAGAATATACTTGCAAGCTATCAGAGCAGAAAGAACAGCTTGTTGAGGTGAGTTCACAGCTGCTTTCATTGTGTAGGACACTCAGAAAATTAGTGGCTGGATTTGCATAAATCTGTTCTTCAGGAAGGCTTTGGTCTGTGTTTTTGTAATTTATTTTCCTAGTGTGCTGTTGAATCTTGCGTTGTTCTTGGCAGGGTCTGAGCCAGAGATGCCACTGTGTCATGCAAGTGTTGTAAAAGGGATATACATTTGTGCCCAGGTCTCCTCATGGATCTACACTCAGTCTGTATGTAGACATTGGGCCTAAAATATTAATAAAAAAGTAAGTTTCTAGATCCAAGAAGAGATGATAACCCTTCTCTTTCAATCAGCAGGCATCCAGCAATAGCTGAATCTAGGTATGCAAGAATGCTGGAGATACACAGTCAAGTTTCTTAATGAAGTGAGTTTGATTTTTTTGAAGATCAGTCAAAAGGGCCACTGAAAATCTTTCTCCTTTGTGAAAAGCAGTGTGTGGAGGGGATGGCAGCCATGTGTACCTTGTTGCTGTCTCGTCTCACAGACAAGCAGAGGTACTTATGAAAGCAGGAGACATACAAAGATGGATCACTTTGATGTGAAACATGGTGATGCCAGCAGCTGTACTTGTGTGATGTCCAATACTCTTTTCTAAAAAATTATGATATACAGGGCTTGGGGATTCGTCCCAGAAGTATGAATATGCAGAAGCAACACCTGTGAACTTCCAGGATTGGCAGAACAATGCTTTGAATTCTTAATTTCAGCTTTAATGTCCCCTTGATCTGTGACTGATTTAGTGTTCCAGTGGGACACTGATTTTTTTTTTAGGCATAACCACCAGGTTAATAGTGTTTGTGTGTGAGACCTTTCAGCATTTCTGATGATGGAAAGTGCAATAAATTTCATACGTGCTGTATCTGTCTTAAAAAATTCTTTTTGATCTGAAAACCTCCATGTTCCTTCTCGACCCAAAGTTCACTCTTAATCTTACTTTAAAAAAAAAAAAAAGAGATTAAGGAAACAGTATCACTTCCTAAACTAATTTGACACTGATTTGCTCAAAGATAATTCAGTCCCCTGGATGATGAAAGCCGAAATTTTCCACATGGTTGCTAATTGCTGAATAAGCCTGTTCTGGTGAAGTTACTTACACTACAATTTTTCCAAGTTCTACATTGTGTGTGTTAACTTCCAGTTTTATTCAGTCATAAATGTGTGAAATTGTTTTTGTTTTACTTTATTTTATTTATTAAGACTTTCCTTTTCTTGGTGGTTTTCCACACCTTTCAAGTCAGGATTTAGCCCCATTTTTATTGTTAATTCTCCCTGAGAAACACCCAGCTGTGCAGTCCCCAGTAAATTTCTCAAAGAACTGTCAATAACTTTGAGTTTGTTTGTGTGTATTTTTGTATGTACACCTTCTCTCACTAATAATAAAAGCACATTTTTTACGATTCTTTTGATATTTTTTAAAATAATTCAGATGTGTCGCTTACTGAGGCATGTTTCTGGAACTGAGCCCCTTGAGATTACTTGCATACATGCAGAAGATACCTTTCAGGTCACTGGCCCACAGGTATGTTCAGCTTTTAACTGGCCTCTTCTCCTGCACATAAATCAATAAAAGTTATGTGTGTGAATTTTTAGGAGACCTAATGTTGACCTTTTCAAAGCATTCATTGCTAAGAAGGAATTATGCACTAATGCTGACTGGTAGCTGAAAGAACACAGGAGTAAGATCATCAAGCCTGCAAATGTCAGATGAATACACTACAAAGACATAATAGTAGCAGTTTAATTTTGTGTTTTGCCTGTGGAGGCATTTGTGAATTCATGTGGAACAGTATGTACTAGGACTTGCAATAGCAAATGCTTTGTTCTTTGTCCAGATAATTTCTGCTGCAGAAACCCTGGCATTACATCCATCTAGCAAGATTGCAAAAGAAAATCTTGAGGTGTTCTGCGAGGCCTGGGAGTCTCAACTGAGTGACATGTCTTTGTTGTTAAGAGAAATCAATGATGTGTTTGAAGGAAGAAGAGGTAAGAATGCTGTGTAGAAACAGAAAAACGTAGCTTCAAATCTAAGAATTTTAAGTGTGATTTAGGAAATTCTCTTTTCTTAAGAGTGGAGTGCAGGAAACAGTTCCACATCCCGTGGGATCTAGGTAGTAATACACAGATATATTGTATAGATGTCAAATCAGGCTGCTTATTGGATTTTTTTCAAATAAAAGCAGCCAAATATTTAAAGGCCTGATTTACGTAAGATTAGCTATGTTTATTTTTCTGCACTGGGATTAGTTCTAGCAAAATCAAATGGAGCTGTTCAAAGAACACAAAAGTCTTCGACACAGCTCTTTGCCAGCAGTGTCCAAATACAAGGGGTGTAGGGCTTTCACCCACCCTTTGTTTTATCTAGGACATAGCAATTCATGACAGTCAAGATGCAGCTTGAATTGTGACATGTTTAATGATTGTCCTGTATTTGTGGAAAATACGTATGTACATATATATTCTATATTGTCAGCTTGCCTTTTATTCACTTCATAATGTAGTGAATGTAGTTATTTGATTTTTAAACTGCTTTCCTTTCTCCTGGATGGAATTTCTGACGATGCTGCACAATCTTGGGATATTTTCTCTGGTTGGTAAGTTTATTGGTATTTGTACAACATGTAGAAGAAAAGCTTGGAATCTTAAGGAAAAAAAATTCTGTGTCTACTTTTAGCATAGGATAATTTACCTTTAAAATGGAAGGCATTTTGGTTTTCATTTTTATACCACATAATTTTCTTCCAGATTACATCTTTAGTGTAGCCTGTCATACCTCTTATAGCTACGTGTTTGTTTCAGTCTTTAAGGTATAATTGCATACAGATAGAATGTAATATATAATAATACTGAATGTCTTGTATTTTTAAGAAAATTGCTCAGGTTTAAAAGCTTAGATTTAGCTAAATACGGGCACTTAATTTTTTGTATCTAAGATACAGAAAAAGTAAATCCTTTTTCAGGTTAGATGACACTTTATCAATGATACAATACTTCATCTTGCTATTGAGACCTTTTTTCATTTTTGGACTTTATTTTGTAGTTTAACTTTCTGTTCTTGATTTTTTTGTGTAAGCAGTTCTTTACTGCCAGCATTTTGAGCACAGTAGCAACCAATCACGGGGTGTTATACCTTAAATTGTTGCTGCTGGTTGCTAAATGAGTGTGTGCCTGAGCCTCAAGGCTTGTAAAAAGAAAACATATGTTGAAATTCTGAGTGGGTTTACGATAATTGTGTGTAGTGCAGGTTATTGGGAGTTTGAGACATTTGAGGAAAACATGATTGTTATCCCAGCTGTTCATCCACCTTGGTCTGGAATACCACATAAATATGTGCCGCAATCAGAGATCCTGTTTATGGGCCTTTTAACTTTCAGCAGATTTGTTGTGTTTGTTTGTTTTGAGAGCCAGGGTCACACTTGCTTTCCTTAAAGAGAGAATTTTATAAAATGAAACTTAAATTATGGTGTTACTCTACTGTTAATGTGTTAGAATAAATTTGGAATCCTTAGGGCTGATCATGCAGTATCTGATCTTTTCATATTCCTACAATGGTCTAGCAGGGTTGAATGATAACCTTTTTATATTTATACCTAGCTGTGCGTGTGTGCATACATATATATATATTATGTATTTAAAAATATTAGGATGAGAATCATGCTGGCACAGCAAAGCATATACTTGGCTCTCCAAACAAATTGTTCTTGATGTCAGATGCCCAGCCTCGTCTATAGTTAATAACTTTCTCTTGGGGCTGCTGATGGCAGATAACACATTTTCCATAAGTGGTATTTTCCACTTTCTTTAAAGCATCATTTCTCAAGGGCAACCCAATGTCCTTGCTTGAAGGAGGGAAAGGAGAATGGGTAGGTGTTGCTGAGCAGGTTGGACACCGTTGCGTGTGATGCAGTGAAGACTTCTCTTGTTTGGCATAACCACACAAGTGTGTTTTGTTAGTGTCTCTCATTTCCTCAGTCTTTCTTTCAGCATAAAGTGTTCTGATACCACCACTGACTGGTAAGATACTAAGCATAGCTTGTGTTCTCTCTGTGGCCTTGGGTGCATTAGGTCTTGTATTGCCAAAACAACGTTAAGAAATCTCCGTTTTCCTTATCTCATGGCCCAGCCTAGTAAGAGCCTTTCCTCTGAATCTGGATTGTTTCATAGTAGCAACCAATTATCTCCTTAGAAGTAACTTGGTCTCTTATATCCACCCGTCTTCTACAAAGTTTTCCTTTGTATTGTGGGCTAATCTGTTTCTGTTGGCTTGTTGAACTTCAACTCTTCTTCAGCTCACTCTGGAGTTCAACTCTTGTTGAACTTCAGAGTGACTCCTGTCATTAAAAAAACAAAAGGGAGGGGAAAAATCTCCCCCAAATACCCCCACCTTTTTGCTTCCAGAAAATACCCTGAACTTACCTTGCCACTTCTAACGTTTTTCTTCTCTGAGAAAACGCAACTGGTGAGCCAGTAAATAAATGAAACTAACACATTTATTTGCTAAGAGACTACAGGAGAGGCATTTACAAAACTTTTGCCTCCAAACACAATGAAGTTTCACAATATTTTATAAGACTTTCTTCTCGTAATTCATGATACCTGTCTTAATGTTGAGGTTGGTAGAAGTGTCTTTATTTTACAGACTAAAATGTATCAAGTGCTTTATTCCTAGTAAAATTGTGACTGTATGTAACAAGAGATAGAATTACAGTAAGAGGTATATTTTTTTTTCTCCTCAGTTTAAAAACTTGTATTTTTGTACTACCAATTTAAATGTTCGGCTTTGTTAGAGAGTTCAGAATACAGCTTAAGATGCAAAAACTGAATGGTGACTAAATGTGCTGGACACATCAAATAAAAGAAGCATTTTTCGGATTACACTAGATTCACATTGTTTATACTCATTTCTTTATTTTTACGAGCAACTGCATAGCTCCTTATCCAGTGTTTTTTTCATAACAGCAAATGAGGTATTTCTCATGTTGAGGTTCCAAACGCACATGGGAGGAGCTGGATTCAGCTTGAAAGTGAAGGAATATTTTACTGAATTTTAGTGAGATTGTGCCAGACCATGCCCAGATTGAAAGGGGCTTGTTTTGGGAGCAGGATGCACAGGCATGACGGGGTGGAGGAGGCTGGTGAGCACACCACAGCCCAGTAACCCTCACGTGTATTTTGGAAATATTCCTGTGCTGTGCAGAACTGTACAGCAAAGAAGAGTTGTGCTTTTGCTCAATCCTAAACCACTTTTTAATCCAGTGGTGAGGAGGCCTGTTCTCCACAATGTTGGTGTGTCCGGGCTGGGATGAGGAGAGCGACGGGCTCCTCGAGAGGGTGGCTCCTGCCAGGTAGGGGAAGTTTGGCTCTGCCCAGAGAGGGATCGTTTGGTTCATTTCCATTTGATGCTTAACTCTGAGGCTCTTGTATTTTGAGATGGACCACCTGACCAAAGTACCTCTCATCAATCCAAGCTGCTGGATGTCAGCCAGTCTCTTGTCTAATGGTTTGGTTTGAACATGCTGGAGAACAATGTCAGTAAATAATCCTCTGATTTGCTCCCTTGTAACTTGGGTCAGAACTGAGAGAATGGTTTCTGAAGATAACATACTTTTCTGCCTTCCTCTTTTGTTTTGCCCACTTGATTTGAGAGGAGTTAAATGACCATGAGGTGTTTGAAGGGCTGTAGTTGATGAATAGGTGATACAGGAAGCTGAAATTCTAGGAAGAAGAGTGAAGCAGGCATGCTGCCGTACTCTCAGAGAAGAAGTGACATCAAAAGCAAGACTTGAAAGTTGAAATAGGGGCATTATGGAGGGAAAAACATGATTGGAACTAGTAGAAAGCAGAACATTGGAAGACAAAGAGAATGAAATACTGAAAATTAATTTTAAGTGAAAAAAAAAGGAAAAGGAAAAACATGTTAAAGAAAATGCATTAGGAAAAACAAAGGCAGAGTCAAATAAAAAGAAGACCATAATGTGGTAAGAAATACCATGGTCGTGATATAGTAGCAAAGATCTGACACACAAACTAAGGAAATTAAATACCTAAAAAAATTATATATGTATATTCTGTTAATGGAATCAAATAAAAGATCTGTGGTTACACTGATAGAATTAAGTATTTTCTGATTACCTAGGATTATCTCTGATGTGAGTCGATCGTGCTTTTGAAAGGTCTGGTATCTGTGGGTTCGGTGAAGTGTGTTTTTTGTGTGCGTATTTTGTGGTCTTCAGGGTTTTTTAAAACATGCAAAGAAATAAATAGGTCTTTCTTCTCTCTGAATATGGTGAGCAACTAAACCTTGCAAAGCCACGCAATGGGAATTACTAGAAGAGCAAAGGCAATTTCTTTTTCTTCTTACTTCTGTTTGCCACTACTTTCCTTTTGGTTTCCATAATTCTGAACGCCTGCCTTTTGTGTGCAAGTACTGTGTCACTGCAGTGAGTGTTTGTATTCCATTTGTTATGTCAAAGCTTTTTGTGTTTGAACTGTTTAACAAGACACAACAAGTTTTTATGTAGCTCCAAGGAGATCTCTTATGCTGCAACATTTGAAATTGCAAGTTAGCTTTTGTTCCTGGTATGTCTTACATGCTTTCTTACATGCCCTTTAGCTGATGTGTTGATGTATAGGATGTTGTAAATGACTTCTCATAATTTGTATCAGTTTTTAGGGAGAAATCTTGCTTGGATTCATGTTTGGGCAATTAATATCTGAATAACTCTGCATTCTGAAAAAAAGATAGTTAGGCAGCTTGCACCCTATTAGCTCATTCATCTTTTGCAAAACTGGGTAGGGTAAGGAAGGAGGTGATCTTAAAAAGGAAGGTTACATTTTTCATGGTTTTCAAGAGGGTTGAAGGACACTTGTTGGCATCCTAAAATTTTAGGAGTCAGTTGCCTAGACACAGAGATTATCGTCTTCCTGAGGTGTCAGGAGATAAAGGGCTTTCAAAAAATCCTGGATGTACAAAAGAACTGTCTTCTGAGGACTCGGAATGGAATTTCTCTAGGAGCTGATACAAGAGGAGGAATTAGCAATTGTAGAGGAGTTTGTTGCTTGTCCTTTGTTGTGATGCGTCCTCTCTATGTAAACCTGTACTGACATCCGTTGTAGTAGCTCTTGGGTTTTGGTTGGTGGGGTGGGGCTTTTTTGGTTGTTTCTGGGTTATTTGGTAATACAACTTTCTTACTAGCTCTTCAGGTTTTTACTTATTTTAATTTGGTTTAGCAGACTTTCCTCTCGTGAATCTATTGTAATAAATGCAAGTCTTCATAGACCATTATGTCTTCTGGTAATTGAAACTCTAATCTTAGGCTGTTAGCCCAGGCACTGTTTCTTCTTGAAAATAAAGTCTTCTTATCAACTTTCAGGTAACACCCAAAAAGGATTTTTTCTTTCTTGATTTGTTAGGCTCAGACTTGGAATATTGTAGGCTCCTGGCAATACAAGAAACAATTCAATAAGTGTGTGAAATGCTGTACAACTTCCTTCTTTATAAAATACAGTACACATGGGAGACGTAGTACAGTAGAACACGAGAGTTTTATTTGCATTACTTAGGAAAACCTGCCTAGGTATGTCTCGCTAGTGGTACTGTCTACTCCAAATTTCAGACCATCCAACCCATGCCAAGAAAAGCCATGCATAGAGCTGCAGTTTTATGTTCCATATTTTGAGACAAAATGAGTGCGTGTAGCTAGTGAGTCATTGGAGAGACTTGCTTTACTTCCTTGTGAAATACATTCAGGGGACTAGAAATATTTCTGAAGGAAATTTTTCAGAGAAGCTTTCTTAATTGCCAGTTGCTGGGAGCTAAAATCTGAGCAATACAGAGCTCTTGGCCTATCTCTGAAAGCATGAGACAGAGGATCTTCTGCAGTATTTAGAGAGGAGGAATTAAGGTAAGTAATTTGCTTTTATAGTACTGCAGTTTAAGGAAGGATGAAGTAAGGCATTTGATCCCACTGATTAAAATCTGCATACAAATTTTGGTATAAACCTGTGTGTTCTTCATAGGAGAGAAGCGTGTCTACCTATCACTGCCCAGACCAGGGGTAAGTTGCTTTTGGGTTTGTTGTGTTTACTTCTTACCTGCTGTTCTCTTTGGCTTCCTTCCCTGTCACAACTTTCTGGGGACATAGCAGTATCTTGGTAACATACATCTCACTGGATGGCTGACAGTAAAATATCAAAGTTTGTCAGTTTATTAAGTGAATAATAAACAGACTGAAGACTAAGGTAACTAGTTATGTAATGTGCTTTAGTCACTTTGATTGTACTTAAACTTTAATTCCTGTTCATTAATTTATTACCACATTCCCTACTGTCATGCTATATAATAAAAAGTGCATTGTTGCTATTAAAACAGTATATCCTGTTTTAATATTCTGTTTTAAACAGAATATGCTGTAATTACTGAAAACTAAAAGAAAAAGTAAATCATATTACCAAGACTTAACATTGTAGCCTGAGTTAACCTCTTTGTACAAAGGGTTGTGTTCGAGCATGTTGCAGGCTCTTTAAATAATGGGTTCTTGTTTCCTTCTTTGATCTTAAATGTGCTTAATGTAGAGAAAAAAGTTACACTAAATACCCAGTTCTTAGGTGTGAGTTATTTAATATCCTTAGCTGATTATAATTGATATTACACTGTTTCTGAGAGCGTCTGTGTGTTAGGAAGCCTCCTAAACCTTGTTCGTGTCATGTAATCAGTCATTTGATTCACTTGCTATGAACTGAATTTTTCATGAGTAGGAAAAAGGTGAAAAAATATCTCAAAAAGTACAGTAAGCTCTAGCTTGTTTCTTTCTCTCCTTGCTTTCTTTCCTTAACCTGTACTGGAGGAATTTGAGTTTGAAATGGTCCCCTGTCTCCATGTCTTCTGTTGTGCTATTCTATGGCTTCAAACACAATACAACTTCTGGCCCTAAATGAAAAGAAAAGAGCTTTATAAATCCAATCTTTATAAAAAAGCTTTATAAATCCAGTCTGCAGATTTAAATAGAATATGTTAGACTGCATGAGAGTGGGTGAATTTCACAGTTATGGAACTAAATGTTGAAACTTAATAGGGTTTCTGTCCTTTACCAGTTAGACTAAGACACATAGCTTCTGGACTTTATAATTTAGAGATTAGATGTTTGAATTCAGAGTCCCACTTACGGATTTGTATGTTTTATAAAATACTTGAGTAAAAACTTTGTGCCCAGCATTTAAACAGTTCTGCTTTGTTATTGTTTGAAAGGTTGCCGCCTTCTTTCTGAGTTTTGCAAGATACTTACCATTGTAAAGAGTTACAAATACGCAGTTTGAAAGTAGACAGGAAACTGTAGGTTTCATCCACAGGACACCAGAGTTTCTTCACAGAGTAATTTGTTTGCCTACTCTGAGCTTTGGAACTGCCTCTCTTCCAGTGCTGTTCCTCTCAGCAGAGCCTCTCCTCCCCCTTACTGCCACCACAGATCTGCTGTGCCTGGCTGATGCCCACACTGTCCCTGCACAGAGGCCACACTGTTCCTGCCAATCTAATTAGATTACATATTTTGTTACATCTGTTTAATTGCCGCTGTGCTGTTTGCTGGTAATGAGTGGCACCCTAGACCATGCTGTAGATGAGGACCAGAGCAGCAGTGATGATTCATGTGTGTGCTTAATGCATGGGTATATTTTTTCTCTGTAGTATTAACTGTCAAATCGTGTTTTAAAAGCAGAATAACCTGTCTACTGATCTGACTTGTAACAATAGTACTACTGAAATAATGCAAGTGAACACCAGAGTGGAGAAAACCACAAAAACATTCTGAGCTTTCTTCAGTTATTTGTTAATAGAAAAACTTAACCTGTGCTAGAGTGCTGGTTTTCTTGAATACCCTATACTCTGCAGCTTAAACATTCGCCATACCTTCTAGGCCAAAGTTTGTGTTTACAAGCAAGTCTAGTTTGGTTTTGTCTTCCTTTCTTCTTTTAAGACACTGTCTTAAATTTTTTAAATTTCATCTTTCATGATGATGAAGATCAATTTAAGACATTTCATAAATTGCATCTTTAACATGCAATATAGTCAAACAAATCACGATTAGGAGTATCAGTTCTTTCCCTTTGTGCTAAATCTTTTGATATGAGATCAGCATTTCTAATACATAGGCACAATTACAGTGTCTAATCTGGGTAGACATTCATAAGATTCAGAATATTTAAACACTTTGGGATTGGAAAAGAGAAATGGCATGAAAGCTAAACTGAGCACCAAATTGCACTAGGAACTTCAGCATGAGTACTTTTGCTCAGACTCTTGGAGTGAGAGATGGAGATGGCACCTGAATCTCATTTCTGATGCTGTTCCCAATGAACAGTGTTGTTTGTTTGTTTTCTCCCCTGCAGGCATTACTGAGCCTAATTTGCCTGAGTACTCCCACTAATGAATAGCTGCAGCTTTTTTCAGAGTCTCAGACAAGGCTCTCAGTCCTGTGCTGAGATCATCCAGCTTCCTCCTGTGCCTCACACCTCTCTAAGTTATGACACCAACTTTGTACTTGCCATTCCTCTGCAGTCTGGTGGTTTCTGAATGTGGACTGTGGCTCCCATGTCTGGTGGTTTTGCTGTCTTTGCATAGTGATAGCACCAGTACACGAAATTAAAGCCAAGAATGGCAAATTAATTTGAAATAAGTGATGAATAACTGCATAAGTGTGTCATGTAGTGGGCAAGCACTGCCTTACCAGGTAGTCCACTCACATCAGTACTACTAATTATTGTTTCCTAAGGGCCAATATTTGGCTTGCAGCCAGACTGGTATTTTGGATAGTTCGTGATTTAAATAAAAGAAGGAAGCTGATGAAAAGATCAAAGTGTCAGTATTTGTTTACAGCTGCCTCTACAAAGTGACACAGAATAATGGGCTGCCTCCTCACAGCAGCATTCATACGGGTTGTAGCCCATATCAGCTTGCTATTAGCCAAATCAGCGTCCTTGTTATATCAGTATCATCAGTGATAGAAAAATTGGTGCAGGAGGACTTGGTTAAGGCTGTTTAGTCCTGAGTATTATTGAAGATTTACAGGGTAAAGGGAAGAGACTGTACTGCATTACAGTATTCATTTTACATTCTACATTTCTGCTGAGAAACTCGTTTGAACCTCTGGAACTTTCCTGCAAAGTCTTTCTCTGAATATAGAGCTACCTCTTTAAGATTTGCTGGTAAAATTATTATCAATTCCTTTTATTTAAAAATATTATTTTTTGTTTGAAACAGAAGCATAATGCAAATCTGAAAGCATTAAAGCCAGTCAAACTAGATACTGAGGTAAGATGCCATCATTTTACTAAAAAAATTCCTTTCATATTGATATGTTGTCAGAAGAATGAGTTTTTAAGTGCCATAAATATGGTTACCATTTACAGGAACAGGCGAAAATTGCAAAACTTGGATTAGAATTGCATCTGCTAACATCTGATGTGGATTCCGAGACAGAGAAATGGGAGGATCAGGAGAATGAGATTGTGCAACATGTGCAAGGCATGTCAAGTATGGCCTACTCCATGTATTTATTTACCAGGTAATTACACTGCACACAGCAAATTTTGGTGGGGAAAAAAGAGCATTAACAGTGTTTATAAGAAAAAACGAATTTTCATTTTAGAAGTATAATAGTTGGAACCCATTTAGAAAGGAACTTGATTCAGTCCCTAAGCTGTTTTAAAAACCCCCTAATTTTAAATCCCCCTTTATTTTTAAAGGGCTAAACACTTGTTTTGTTGGAGGGCATCTATTTAAATATCTCTTGGCTACGGAAAACATTTTAAGAAGTATGTTCATAAATACTTGGAAAATTAAGGGAATTAAAGCACAAGTATATACCTGTAGATGAGACAAAACTGTAGATGAGAATTACTGATCCTTGCTGTACTAAAAAATGTTGTTCTGAAACTTGCCTGTGCAATGTCAGCTTTCTTACTTGAAGAATTTAGGTTTGCTTTGTTTTTTTTTTTTTTTAACCAGAGTTGAGATTTTTTTGTTACCTACTAGTCCAGTAATACTCAGTATGCCACAGACATGGATTTCTATTCTTGTTCAGCTTGTGAGAACTGAGCCATTGTTAATTCCCCAACAGTGCTGTAGCTACTGAGGTGTTTGTGTAATATTTTTTAATGCAGTTCCTGTAGTTATTGTTGTGTCTAGTATCTTCTGAAAGACTGATGTTTACAGTTCAGTGGTGTAAACTGTAAAATGTTCAGTGGTGAGACTGTAATTTTTGTAAGTAAGCAGGCAGAATAATCTGCAGCCCATAAATGGCGTATCTTCTGCTTTTGTCATTTCCCACAGAGGAGAAGGACTTCTGAAAACTACTCAAGATTTATTTCATCAGGCAGAGGTAATGTATTTTTAACAAAACAGGACACAGACACTCTGAGTGAAGCCAAATTGGAACTTCAGTGTCTGATTCCTTACATATAAGTACAGTGTACCATCAACTGACTGGCAGCTGTAGATTTTGAGCAGCCTAGCTCTGGTACACATTTGGAAAGGAACTTCCCAGTGTTACCAGTAGTAGCTTTAGACAGGATTTATTACACAGATTAGAGTCCAGCTAGGAGGAGGGATAGCAAACTGGCATTATGGCAAATACAGTGGACTTCCAACACATTTGTAGTATTTGTGTGTCACTTAACTCAGTCCCTGGTAGTGTTAACAGATACTAAATCCTAGTCTGAGCAACAGGGTTTTCATGGGAAAGAAAGATGTAAAAATTAGCACAATGCAAACAGAAACAAGGGCCCAAATGAAGGAATGTGGGAGGCTATTTCCAGGATGCATGCCTGTGTGTAATAGGACACTGGTTACCTTTGAAAGGACAATAAAGAAAGAGGGCAGGTGTCATCTACCCACGAAACATCTGTGAGCTGCCACAGTGCAAAAAATAATTGGAAGTTGGGTTTTTTTTAATATGTAAAGGGAAAGCCTTTAAACTCTGCTTATCTGTGAGGATGGTAGTTTGTAGTCAAGCTTGTTATTTCAGAAGTCACTGGAAACTGCTGACTTGTGAATTATAGATGTATACAATTATTACAAGTATTTCCTGCTACCTTTTTACTTAAAAGCACACTATTAAAACAGGAGGGAAAAAGCCTTATCTTCTGTTATGATTCATTTTTTCACGTGCTTTTTCCCCCTTTCAGATTTTTGCCACAGAGGGCACAAAGCTTGCTTCAGCTCTTCATGCTCTTTCTGATCAGGTGATGTATCTTATGACACTGGTGATACTGCTTAAAAGTTGGTTGTGCTGTCTTCTCTCTTAACCTAACGCTGAAGTCTTTAACACAGAGTTGTTTTGTCTTCCTGATCCATGTTCCAGGTGCATGATGATGACAAGCCTTTGCTTCTGTTGGAGGCTGAAAAACTCATCTCTATGTGCAAGCAGCTCCAGATAACAGCTAAAGGTTCTGCTCAGGGAAAAAGTGCTACATTTACAAAGGTAAGGTAAAAATTATATATTTCTCGAAGTAACACCTAACTTGTTTTGAAATAATGTAGTTTACTAATTTATGCCCCAGTTAAAATACGGGGTTAGATTTGCAGTAGTACTGTAATCCACTAGAATTCCATTTGGATAAACAGGAACTGTAATAATCAGTATGGATTTCATGTACACAGCAATAATAGGTTCTCAAACTAATGTTCAAGGGCTCAGAGTTGTGACGTGTGCTAAGTTTTAAGATTAAAGATAACTTTTAGTGTAACATCAAACTATGGCTTAGATGATGCATGGCTTTCTAAATCATGCTGGCAAGACATAAAACAAAAGGAAAACGATGAAGAATTGGGATGATTCATGCTTAGATAGTAAGAACTCCTTTCCAAGAGACTTCTATTACTATTTAATGTAATATTACTAGTAGTTCATTTTCTTGGGATGTGTCTGCATCATAGCTCAAGTTGTGCTTAACAGAAAGGATGCTCTTGTTTTACATGTACTATACAGAGAAAAAAAAAGTGGGCAAACTCATTTGATTAGGAGATATTTCAGAAGGACGAGTATTACTTAGCCCAGCTCGAAGCAGATCACCATCTCATGCCAAAAACCACTGCCTAACACAAGAATTGAGTGGTATTATTCTACTTGTTTAGGTTGATGCATGCATTCTCAAAACAAGGAACGTGATGACTCTGCTATGCCAACTTCTTCCACTTTGTTGCAAATTACTGAGAAAGGTGAGTAGTGAGTACTTGGTTTATGTGCACTGTTTTGAAGTTTCGGGGTTTGGTTGGTTGGGTTGTTTGTTTTTAATAAATCTTTCTTATATATATACACAGAATAAAGCAGGAAATGGTTGTCTTAAGCCTGCTCCACCATGGAAAGAAGACAGAATACGGACTGGTCCAAATGCACGTGCTCCAGAAAGAAGAGTGGACACATTTGGCATCAAGTCTTTAGAAAATCATGTAACAAACATGACATTTTTAGAGAGCAAGTAATCACAGCACTGAGAAATGTAGGAATTCCCAATTGAAAATAACACTTGCTGAAGTTTCAGTATTGCTTTCATTTGTGGAAAGTCAAGCCAGGTTAATTTGACATAAAACTGTTGACCTTTTGTCACATCTAATAGATGTCCCATTACTTAGCCATTAAAACACCAGCTAGTCTAAATGTTCTGTATTTTTATAATGTGAATGCTTTTCCTATGCTCACTATTGATACTGATTTTGTAATTAATGCTTATGAATGTCTTAATGGATGTGTCAACCCAAAGATGCTGCTAATAGACATGGTATGTAAAGACCCCTGTGCTGCATACGCTATATGTAACACTACTGTTGAAGTCTGTAAACTCATCTCTGGCCTATTTCAGTCTATGTATTTGATAAAGCAGAATCAGGAATATAGTCTGAAAGGCTGTGGCCTGAAGCACTGAAATGTCACCTTAGTTACAAGTTATACCTGCAATGAAGTAGTCCTAGGGAAAAAAACCCTCTTTCAATAGCTGCACCCCTGAATTTTAATCTTGACAACATGATTCATCTCTACAAAAGTGTGTTTCCATGTGATTAATAGTCTTGACTCAAACTCTTTTTCTTTTACCCTATTTGTAGATGGTAGTTGTTGCTTTCCTTTTTATTAAAACTTACTGAGCAGAATTTGAGTTGCCTGTAGAACCACTGAAGTATTATGAAGACTTGACATTATGCCATTTAAAATTGAAGAAAATAGATGCTGATTATTACAAAATTCTGTACAAAGGGCATTATTTGACTTCAGGATACCATGAAAATACAACTTGGTGTGAAATAAGTGTTTTCAAGTTTATCTGCTCTTTGTACATAGGCTTTTGTTGCATTTTTATTTTCCATTCACCGTGTCAAACTCCATATTGCATTAGTTTAGCTAAATTACATGATAGCCAAATGCTATGATTTTTCTATATGTACTATGCTTGCATTAAGCAGAAGCAAAGCTGATTGTGGAACATAAATAATCTCCAATGTGTCATTCTGAGCCTTTTTAAAAACCTGTAGTGCTAGAATTCAGAGAAAAAGAAAAATTTTACGTCAAGTTTTTACATAAATTTTAATATACAAACTATTTGAACTGGTTTATTCTTTCATGAATCAAGCAGTTTAGTTCCACTTTCAAAAACTGGCACTGGGTCTTTTCAATACTACAAAACTCACAGTGTACAATGAAAGTTGCATATTTAGTATCAAATACAGACAGGAAGTGTAGGATTGATTTCATGAAGCGGAACTGCGGCGTTTCAACAAAACTTCCTCGTACTCCTTCTGCGTCAGAAGTCCCTGAGTTATACTCTTGCTTTCTTCAAATTTGGGTAGAACCACTGCGATGTACCCCTCAGTTGATGGCTAAAAAAAGCAAGACTGGAGTTAGCAGTGAAATAAAAGCTGGAAAATAAAGAACAAGAAAGTCTCTTACCTTTTCTTGCAGAAGAGCAGGATTACTAAGAATGTTCTCGTTCACTTCGATCAGCCGCCCTCGTATGCAACTGCAAAAGTGTTTAAATTCAGTAGATGTGTGTGGTATGTCAAGGTAAAAAGAAAAATGGAAAAGCCTTACCTGTAAATGGTGTATTCCTCTCCATCTGATGAAGATATCCTGCACAGAGGGGCAAGTTCTGTTAAAAACTGAGCTCCCTGCATTTGGAAAATAAATAAATGTGTATGTAGTTTTAATTACACAGGGCTTGTAAAAGTGTTACCATCAGCAATGTCTAAAAGGAAGGGTAAGTGATATTTACAGGTCAGTGCAAGTTCCAGAGCTGTGCTTCCCTAGAGAAGGGAAGATGCCAACTTAGTTATGTGCACAAATCAGACAGAAGCTTGTTACAAGCTTACACAATTTAGTCAAAATTAAGTTTCTTGCAGACTAGTAGACTTATATTTTCATGAGACTAAAATCAGGGGAAAGAGGAGAGAAACAGCACCACTGATTTCGGTGTCAGCAAGTTGAACTGCACTTTCAAAACCCACCACACTGAACTGGCCCATCTGCTATCTAGATCGGCTTGAAAAAAACAGTAGTCTCCTAATCTTTTGCCTCTTCTTGGAAACAAATTTTTATCATTTTAGGGATGTTTATGTCCCTCTGTGCACTACCAAAAAAACTACTGGAAGTGAGTGGGTTTGACCAACACTGGAACCCACCAGTGCTGTAGGAGCACTGCAAGACCCTGGCTGGGACGGGCAGACAGGCACCTCTTGAGGAAGTCTAAATTCTTGAGGGGCAGAGGGGCTGGCTTAAAATGAAATATGAAAGTAACCTGCTGGGTTTCTATCCAAGAAAGGACAGAAGAATCTCAGGCACTGTGAGAGATTAAAATAAAAACTAACCAAAGCAAAAAGCCATACCCTTTTTGACTTCCCAGAGACCTTATTCTGAAGTCTGCTACAGTTTGCACTGATTTGGTAATTAATGTTTTTAATTGTTTTCCCACTTTGAAGAAGAGGGTGGGCTTCTGCCAAGGTGATGACACAGATTCTGAAAAAAAAAAAAAAAACCAAACAAAAAACCAACAGTTATTCCACTGTAGTTATAAGAAGCCACACTCCTTTGTGCTCTAAGCAAATTCCACAACCACCTCTGCCTATCTTATTTGACATCTGCTGTACCAAACTGAATAAAAATGGCTTTCTGTCCTAACACCACTCCCATAGAAAATACTTCATTTTGAGATACCAGACTCGATTGTCAAAAGCTCTACACTTCTTACTGAAACAGAACCACTGCTTTTAAATAAGCCAGTGCTGTTCTACCTTCTGTACCCCATGGGAGCATGGTTGGTTCATTTCAGCCAATGGCTGAAGTAGGTACTCATGTTAAGACAAGTGAAGCACAGTGTACTTTTGTTACAAAACGTAACAAAAAGCAGCGCTTCTCAACAGCTGAAGGCCTTTTGTGGTGAAGAGTTACAGCTGATGAGTCCTTCCTTTGGTGATCTGGGCCTTAGTTAAATTGCTGCTTGCATTTCATTTTTTTCTAAAGGAGGGTTATTTCTTGCCATGAAACTGGACAGTTTGAGACAAGCCCAGCTGAAGAGACTAGGCCTGCCTGGCCTAGCACCATGCCTAATGCACAAACATGAACTTGCCAGTAAATGAAGAGAAAGGAATCTATTCTGTTTGAGAGTATAAAACCTAGAGCAAGGACCAAAAATAACAGAACAGTGACTGCAGAAAAAAAAACAGGGCACAGAACCAAATCTCTCCCTGGGGATGCTGTATCCATCTCCCCACACTCCTCCTGGGGAGTTCTGGCTGCGCAGCTCCCACAAGAGGGAGCTGGATCCTGGTGAATGCACCCAGCATGTCGTAGCAGCAAAGCTACCTCCCTTCACCCTAGCCTCCTTCTAAGGGGAAGATGACAAATTATCTGTTTGAGCTGTCATCTGATGGAGCTAAGACTTGGAAAAACAAAAAATTAAGAGACAACTTTTCTGCCTAGAAACGGCAAACTTAGCCACAGCCCCATACATAACAATGGTAAAATAGTTAATAGAACATCTGGCTAAGTTGCTGTAGAATCCAAGGGTCCTGATATTTCAAATATCAGGTCCTGAATTCAAAGTAACAAAACAGTCTTCATAGACAATTGAACAAATCAAGAGGATTTAAACTATTGTTTCTATCAGACACCTGAGATTAGTAACCTCACATGTACTATTCAGTACAAATGCAAGGGTGTCCTTTCTTGCTGTTACTGTCACACCTGTTATTTGCAGGTACTCTGGTTTCCCTTTTGAAAGAATGAGGAAGAACTGCAGGAGACAGCCACAGACAAGCTCCAGCTCCCAAGGCTGCAGCAAGGTGATGGTTCTGCCCTGTGCCAAGCACACCCTTCCTTTTATGCTGAATTCTTAGAGCAGGCAACTCGATGGGAACACAAATGCTGCCTCACCTTCCCTCAACACATGAGTCCCTGGCCCTGCCAGTTTTTGTGCAGACAGTACTTAGTTTAGGCAGTGGTTAGGTTTTGTTCTTCCCTCTGGGACCAAACACCCCAGAAACACTCCCAATGCCCTAACAGGCTGCCAGAGGGGAAGGTAAGGTAAGGAATGAGACTCCACATCAGGTACAGGTTGATGTACTCCAAATAACTGGACATATCCAAGCAGAAGCAAGACACTTTCCTATCTTGCCTTTACCATCCATTAGTGCACAAATGCACAAGGAAAAGCAATTACGTTTTATCGAGAAAAAGCTGAATGTTTGTTCAAACTGAAGGAGTTAGAAATCAAGTTAAACAGACTCCTTCAAAATGTCATTATTGAAAACCTTTTGGAACGTTGCTCTTCTGCTACTGATGATCACAGAATCAAATAGGTTGGAAAAGAGCTCTTGAGATCGAGTGCAGCCTATGACCGAACACCAGTGTCAACTAGAGCATGGAACTGAGCGCCACGTCCAGTCTTTCCTTAAACACCCCTAGGGACGGTGCATGTGGCCCTTTCAGCTGGCGAGCGTGCAGGGAGCGAGGGCAGCACCACGGACACTGCCGAGCAGTACGGGGGGCGAGGGAAGGTGTCGGGGGGGGGAAGAGTCCAAGCCCCACTGTTTCTCATTGGAGCAATAATTAAAGGATGGGGAGGCTGATTTGTCGCTCTCCCATCCTCCCACCTTCCCGGACAACGCAGGCTCGCCTGGCGCTGTGTCCCAGGCCAGCCCTGTCCGCATCCCGGCTGCTGCAGCCACCGCCGCTCCCTCCGGGCGCAGGGCGAGGGCCGAGGCGGCGGCAGCGCCCTGGCCGAAGGCAGCCCAAGGCCTCCGAGCGCCGGCGGGCAGAGGCGGACCCAGACCCCGCCGGCCACTCGCCTGTTGGAGTGCTGCAGCACGCAGAAGTCCTCGCACGGCCGCCCCTTCACGTCTGCAAGAAAGGCNGCGGCGCGATGACGGCAGAAGGGCGGCTCTGGCGGGGGCGGCCCCAGCCCGGCCCTCGCCCCGCCCCGACACGGGAAACCCTAAGGAAATACAGTATTACCTTTTTTTTTTCCCTCCCTCGAGAAGGTAAGCGAAAGCTGTAACATCTTTCTCCGTAGCTCCATCACTGAGAAAAACGCTCCATCACTGAGAAAAACGCTCCATCACTGAGAAGAAACGCTCAAACGCCTGCGGTTTGGTTCAGTGGTTTATTTTCTCCAGCACACAGCAATACAGTAACAGCTACAGTGACCGTATATATATATACACACACCAGAAACGTACCTCAAATTTAAAGAAACCTCAACAACCCACATTTCATTAAAACATCTTTTTGTTTCCTGCTCGTGGAAAACAGAACGACCCAGTTTTTCCACCGTGATTTTAACTGCACTGGTATCTCAGTTCAGACAGCAGGAGAGGCTTTGTGAATTCCATGTCAGCCTTTGAATTCCGTTTCACACAGCCTGGGCTGTGTTTTATATAAACATAAATGAGCTGCATTCCCACAACACACGTGGCATCACATTTAGGCACAAAGGATGCAGAGAAACCGTACCAGCACCTGATCCCCACCGGCCAGGCAGGTGAGAACTTGAGAACCTCCACACCTTTGCTCTGACTCCTGCTGCACAGAGTAAGTACACATGACACCTTTTCTGTACAAATACAGGCCCAAACCATTAGAAGAATATGTTACAAAAAAAACCTAACCCCAAACAAAATTGATTCCAGCACTGTTTGCCTATTCTGTTTACCTGCATCTAGCACAGGCACTAAAGGCAGCTGTAACAGCATCTAAAATTAAGGTCTGTACCGTTATTAAGCTACAGCCGGACACACAAAGCAGACACTTCCACTTATTATCCAGAGTAGCCAGGCACATTAAAAACTGCTGCAGAAAAATATACACATAAAAATAAAGGGCTACTTAGAGGCTCTGGCAAATACCAGTTTGCCAAACCATGAGTATTTCCAACACAAGTACATTGCAACAGATGCAGATTCTACTTTATAAGGCTGACACAGAAAAACAACAAAACAAACAAATCAACAAAAAAACAACCAACCTTTTGTCATCCTGCTGATACAAAACTACAGCAAGTTTCAGTCTATAGTCTTCTCAGTTATTAGTTTGGACAGCTGCCCATCAGGGACATTTCTCCATCAGTGACTGGAAGAGCACTGAATGGATGGAATATGCTTGTGTACAGGATAGAGACATTTCTGCCCACATGCTCTTAAAGGCAATTCATTTTTCATATTGTAAATTAGTTGGGGTTAGGGTTAGGGTTGGGGTTACCCTAACCCTTACCCTAGCCCTAACCTAACCCTGAAATACCCCAGGACTACAGAGATGCCCGATTACTGTAGCAGCCAAGCCAGGGGTGTGGTGCAGAAGGTGGAAGCCCCATGGGCTCAAGTGCACTGCATTTATGCTATTTTCCCACACCACGGGTAAACACTGTGCCCAAGCCCTACAAAGCCTGCTAGAACACACGGATGCACTAGGAGAGCTGAAGGAAGTATACCTTTCTCAACCCCTGGCTTCAAAGGAGGTGCAGAAGAGGATTTCATCACTGTGAGCAGAAGAGTAAATACCAATTTTGCTAACATGAGGAAAGGCTGAAGAAGGAGAAGCTAATATTCCACTGGCTGCAAAAACTCCTGTGGTACCCATTTCTCAACTCCTAAAAAACCCTCAAATCTCTCAATTAATTGAAAACATCTATTTCTCTGAGGTGATAGAATGGTTCCTGGCTTCTACTGTATGACAGACCCACAACTGTTTTAACCTGTCATACACAGCATTATCAAACATTTCTCTGTTGTTCAAGCATTTTATTCAGCTGATGATTTGAAGCAGTGGATTAGGAATAGGTTCTAATTGTTTTATTTCTGGGCTTTTTAAAGCTAGCTAGTAAGACAGCATAATTATTTATTCATCATTAAACAACTTTTACATGTTCACCTTCCCTGCAAATGCAGAATTTATTTATTTTGCTATTGTTTTTTTCAACCTTTTTCCTTCAGTTACATTCAGGGTGGTTAAACATATTAAGACTGTAGGCTCAAACTACATATTTAAGTATACACTTACTATCCTTAACTCACTGCTTCCCTAGATATGCTACCAAAGAAATTTTGCTGGTTTGGATTTCTCAGCTTTAGTTCTTGCAAAGAATATAGCACAGGTTTGTGTGCAATCACACTGAACTAGAAGTAGGCAGCTCTCCCACTCAGCTCATTTTCCCAAAGTAAATCAACACCTTGCTTCAGGAAGCTGTTGTAATAAATTACTGTTTATCTCGGCCTGTAGCACTCCGCCCCTTGATATCAAACAGGCTTTAATAAACCTTTGTCACTTCAGGCAGTGTAAGCGGAACACAGCACTGCTTTTAAAGTCTTTTTGATTGAATTAACATATCTTAAAGCTTTTGCAGTTTAAGAGCTGGACTTTTGTTGCCAATCTGAGAAATCAGTGAAGAACAATTCATATCACAAGGGATGAAACAAGTAAAACATTTGATGTAAACACTTAGAACATGGTTTCATGTTGTTTGGAGTAGAAACCAACTGGAATAAGACACAGGAATCCACCACCTATTGAGAGAACCAGCACCACCACAAAGGATGGAGTGGACTCATCTGCCTTTCCATATATGCAGAAGAGATGAGTTTTTAGCAATAAACCTGTTACCCATAACATGTCTTGTTCTTGTTTTACTTTGTTCACTGTGCTTTGTATCCACTGATTTTAATTGTGCTAAAATAAAAACCACTGTTCTTTTACCTCTTTAAACCAACAAAACCACTGAAGTAAAAAACATTACATATAATTACATACAGTAAATAAATTCAGTAAAAAAACAACCTGACCCCCCAAACAATACAAACAATAAAGATTTGGCACTTTAACCGTGTTTTACTAAATACCACTTTCCACAGTACCATAAGCAATGCTAAATCCCAAGTAAAAAAAAAACACAACTAAAAAAATACCGAACAAAAAAACCCAGTAAACCCCAACCTTTACAGTGTTCCTTTCTATCAGGCAAGAAGGGAGGGAAGTACACAACAACAAGCACACCAATAAAAATATCTAGTCTATATCAAACGTACCTTTCCAACAAGGAAATTCATAGAAAAAAACCCTACCACTTATAATTTAACACCAAGCTGTCTTCCTGGCAACCAGGATTACAAGTTTATGCTGAATACAATCTTATGTTCAAATACTGAGATAAGCAGCATTATTCCAAAACCCAGGAGAATCCCAGCATTCTGTAACAGGAAGTATCCCCACCGGCTACATCCATGGTCACTGGCATCATTGTGGAGCATTTCAGGTACCTAAACAAACACAGAAGTGTTAAATGCCTTCAAAATAAACAGTTGCTTCAAAGCATTAATTCTTAAGCTGTGTAAACAAAATTCAAATAGGTGTAGTCACTTACCATATCCACAAGAGCCACATACATGAACAAGCCAGCAGTAAGTGCAAATATCCACATTGAAACGTTGTCTGCATAATGACCAATAAGGATCCCAGTTGCCATTCCAAGATAGGCCAGCATAGCTGACAGAGCATTATAAAGCACAGCTTGCTTGACAGTCATACCAGCTTTGAGAAGTACAGCAAAATCTCCTAAAACGGGAAAAAAAACCCCTCAAAGTTTTCATTCTCAGGTAAGTATTGCAGTATTTTCTCACTTACAGTTCTCCTACTTAAGAAATTACTAAGCTATTTTTATGTTGTCATTTGCCTTATTTTTTTTCCTTCATAAAATCAGAAATCACTGAGGGACCAAAAATTAAAGGGTGCACATGAACAACAACACAGCAGCAAATACTCTAAGTTTATAACCTTACAGACTTGGCAATTTTGAAAGAAGCAGCTTTTTGCTGAATTACAGAACATCCTGACTTGGAAGGGACCCACAAGGATCGACAACTCCTGGCCCTGCACAGGACCATCTCCCAAGAGTCACACCATGTGCTCGAGAGCATTGTCCAAACTCTTCTTGATCTCTCAGGCTTGGTGCTGTGATCACTCCTCTGGGGAGCCTGTTCCAGTGTCCAACCCCCCTCTGGGTGAAGAACCTTATATCCTCCCCAGGCACAACTTCAGGCCATTCCCTTGGGCCACAGGACAGAAGAGATCAGTGCCTGCCTCTCCTCTTCCCCTCACAAGGAAGTTGTAACTGCAATGAGGTCTCCCCTCAGTCTCCTCCAGGCTGAACAGACCAAGTGCCCTCAGCCTCTCCTCATACGGCTTCCCCTCAAGGCCCTTCACCATCTTTGTGCCCCTCCTTTGGATGGTCTCTAATCGTTTTATATCCTCAAGCAGCTTGCATTTAAACCATCTCTGTAAAATGCTGCAGTACCTGATATACATGAGTGTTTCTAAAATAAAATATTCCCACTCAACTGCATATTCAATTTATTATCCTGTAACTGCTCTTTGTACTTTTAATCTGTTTTATAAATTTAAAATAATTTCTTTATTCATTTCTGTAAATGATCCTTAATGTCTTATTTTTACTTGAAGGAGTGATAGACCACCAGCCAGAAAGAGATTTTCTGTAATTCAGAACATACTTTTTTCTAAACCAGAGTAGTATAAGCTTATTATTTGAAAATAAAATGAATTCTTTACAAGTGATCTCCAGTTAAAATAAATAAAAGCATTTTTCAAAGCTGAATTGAGTAATTTGTTACAACAGCTTTTCCTACAAGCTATTGCAATTAATATGAACGGGTATATTACAAACATTGTTTAGCATTAACAACAATGATACAATGTTAATACCAGCTAACCTCAACTAGTCCCATTTGTTTCAATATTCCTATGTCAATTCATGTCCTCCGTTAAAGAAGGTGTTCCCTATCAAGTTTTCTGTCCTGATTAAAGAAGGATGATTTAAATTTTAAAAGATTTTTCTTATGTCTAAAACCAACAGAACGGCTGAATCTAAAATGATCAGATTCATAACATGAATTTACTTCTTATATCTGAACTAACAAACATTTAGTATGTGTAATTAATACAAGTTCCATGATTAATAAGAACAAGACTCAATTCCTCCCAACCCATAAAATCAGGTATAATTTCTCCACAATAACAAATAAAATATTTTTGTATAACATTACTGTACAAATATATCAAACTGTTTATATAGAGTTCTATGTTTACACATACTGGTTTACAAGCTCTATTAAATGAAACTGAATATTCTACTTTATGAGGAACTAAACCTTAAAAAAGTGAAAGCAAACTGTTCTGTCTTCATTCTATACACCAAGTATGACTGTGACCATGACAGCTAAGAAATAAATGCCAGTTACACATCCAAAATGATTTGACAACTGGAAAGATCGTCGTCTCGAGTTCAAGTAAGCAGATCCATCCTGTTCTCACCAGTTGCCCTTCAAAAGGGCCAAATACTGAACTCATATTGTAAGACATGACAATAATGTCTCATGGGATTGCACAAGAATTTAAATCACTTGAGCTTGAAAGACAAACTGTTTCCAGAAAGATTCTAAGTAGTTTCAATTTTAATTTAGAGCTACAGCAGTTCCTTGCAAGACTTAATGAAAAAGCAGCAAATGTTATGCAGAAAGTACTTTAACTAATCGTGACCTTCCTTTTAGCAGCACAATCACAAGAATAAAATGAAGGGGAGATGTGAGAAAAGCAAATTCTGTCATGCATTATCCTGTAATTCACAACTTGTGTTATATACAAGGAGAATAAAAACTACAGCTAAAGGAGACAGAAAAAGCTGTAACTGCAAGAGACAGTTTTAAACAAAGTAGTTGAAATATTTAGATTTTTAAAAGATTACTTCAATTAAGAAATGGTTAACCAGTCTTCAAGTAAATTAGAAGTATCCTTGAATAGACAACCTGACAAAGATTCGACGAAAAACCTGACAACCTGACGAAGTTTTCTGATCAAATTTTGTTCTCTCACGTGCACCTGTAAGTACATACACATGCAGCATATGGAAATGCAGGGTTCTTACCTAGCTCATGAGGTAATTCATGGCAAAATACAGCCACAGAAGTGCTTAAACCACTAGATAATCCTTCAGTAAAGGCTGCTCCTATGAAGACACAGGGAAAAAAAGCAAACAAAACATTACTGCATATTCAGACATCAAATGCAGAAGCATTGTTGCACATGCTTGTGTCATTTTAGGACATATATTCCACTCAAATTTTTTTTGTGGAAGCATTTCAACTTTAACTGAACAGTTGTTTGCGATTCTGAACAAGAATTTTGTAACTTAAGAATCCTACTATTAAAGAAATCAAATTTCACTACGTTATTTCTGAACCAAGTCAAATACATTTCAACAACACAACCCTTCCCAAAAATGCAATATATGGAAATACTGTCAGAAAATAATTTTTTTTTAAAGATACAAAGGGAAGAAAGTAGCTCAACTGCACCTGAGAGTCATACACTTTAAGAAAGGAAAGTCAAGCCAACAATAAGAGAGGCTATGAAATCAACAGTGACAGACCGACTTCTAGGCAGCTTGCTTTTAAGTAACTATCACAGTTTAAGTGGAGAAAAAAAATAAACTAAAACCACAAAAACCCCTTAAACTAGTCCCAACAGTCCTCATTTTTGTCTTTTCTGCTCCTCCTGTTGCTTGCCATTTTTCTTGTTTGGCAGCAGCTCAGGAGGACGCAGCACACTGCAGGGCTGAGGAGCTGAACCACAGCTCACACACAGCATGTCAGGTCCCCAGCTGCATGGAGAGCCTCTCCAAGGGTGCAGAGCTACATCCAGCTTCCTCTTCAGCTGCTACCAGGAGCCTGCCAGCAAACAAGGTGCTGCCAACCAGCAGTCAAAGAGGCACGAGGCCACGCCACAGTGGCTGGCACACAAAGGACCTAGGAGTTCAGCTCCCAGAGGAAGCACTACAATGGCAATGACTCCACTGGAGACAATCCCTTCTTTTCACTGGGGAAATGTCTTAGGTTACAATGTAAGATGTAACCAAAAGTATGTATTCTATCACCATCTGTTAAAACCAGGTGGGGCAGTGTTCTTTGTCTCTTCCATGACACATCCCTGATAACTCCCTCCGGGAGGCATCTCCTGTTAATGGGCCATCCAGCCTCACTGCGTGACTCATACAATTACATCATCCCATTGTGAGATGCTCCACCCAGGGGGAGGAACCAAGCATTCCTACTTGGATATAATATGAGGTTTGGAACACCACACTCAGCCCTATCCACTGGATTCCCAGAGGACAACAGCTACTACTGGACCTTCAAGGTGAAGACCAGACCCTTCTATAGGATCACTGCTTCAACAGGACCACTTCATCTGGACTGCTACCACCACCCTGACTAACAGGGTATCAGGTTGTATCCTATCAGTGTTCTTGTACTATTGCATTTATTTTAATTTTCCTATTAAATTATAATTCTGACTTGTGATCTCCTACTGGTTTGTTTTCAAATTAGCACAGGAAACTACGTGCTGACCTAACTCTTGAGGGAGACACTGCTGTGGGGGTCTTAATGTACAAGAAATGACTGATGCTCCTCCCTGAAGTGATGACAACATTATGTCTGGGATGCATGCTGTGGCATCCAGGCAAGAGGATGCAGGAAGTGGTGAGCAGGCATCTTTGGATGGGTGATAACAAACAAGATCAAGAGGGTCTTCAGCAGAGGTTGTACAGACACAAGAGCCCAAGCCTCTCAGATTAAAGAGGAAGGAAGGACCAAAGCAGCACTGGAACAGGAAACATGAACTCTCAGATGGATAACATCTGGAAAAAGTAAAGTGTGGCAACAGGAAGAACCTTCTGTCCTCACTTGCAGCTACTGATCTGAAGAACATGGTCATGACCCTGGCAGCAGTGAGAGGATAAATGAGTCCTGCCTTGCCCAGCAGTTCAGTACATCATATTAGGGTCAGCAGTACAAAAAGAAAGGAAAGGGTTTTTTCTACAGATAGGAGATGCCCTCCTGTGCAAGACAGAGACAGACCTGCTGACCTATTGCCCAGGGAAGTCCACTGGTTGCCCAGAGCCTGCCTGAATGATGCTGTGGAGAAACCACCAAAGCTTCTCTGGCCTGTCATGGATAGATACCAACTGACTACAAAGAAAGAATACAACTGACTTTGGGGATTTTTTTGCCCACCTACATAAAGGGGTTCCTTGACCACAGAGAGCTCCAGAACAAATGTACGAACCGCAGTTCCATGTGCCTATTTAGTCTCTTGGCCAAGATCAAAATAACACTAGGAATAAGGTTACAAATCATCTAACCAAGAAAAGGTGGTGCATAAGCCTACCTATGAACACAGGACATCACCATTCACACAAGAGTTTTCAGCTGCGGAGGAAACAGTACTGGGCACACAAACAAGGATGTTCCTTAATTGTATTGTTAATGGTTTCCTACTATAAATGACAAAAAAGCCAGCCAGGATTAGCATTGTAATTGACCTGCTGCTCAAAACCAAGGAAAAACTGATGGCAAATACAGCAAAAAATGCCATCTTCTGAGCATGAGGTAACTGAATTCAGGACACAGGAGGAGTCTGGAAGAGAAAGAAGCAAGATTAGGACTCCAGGCTTTAACGAAGCAGACTTCGAGTTATTTAAGGAATTGCAGTGTAGAATACCCTGGGAATCAGTCAAAAGGGATAATGTGTCCAGAAAGGGTGGCCAGTTTGTAAAGCACGGAGATGCACAAACAAACAAGCTTGTTTGTGCAGGAACACTCGCAGGAGACGTGCCCAGCTAAATAATGTGTCCTAATAAATTAGGAGTCAAAAAGGAAGCACACAAGAAATAGGAACAAAGACTGGCAACAAGGAAGTTAAAAGCAGTGGAACAAAAAGGAGGAAGACTGAAGCCCAGCTAGATCTAGAACTAACAAGACACAAAGGATAACAAGAAACAGCTTTACGAGAATGTTAGCTGAGAAACAGAGTTGATGAAAAATTCGGGTCTGTTGATAGATGAGGAAGGGAAATAAGAAGTAGACATAACAAGAGGCAAAGCATGAGCACAGCCTTCATCTCAGTCTTTGTCAACAAAGCCAGATCCCAGCTCCATTCCAGAAAGAGACAGCAAACACAGAAGCAACAGTTCAGAGAAATGCAGAAAAAAATGGAAATGCTCAGGTGCATCCCAGGATGGGACGCACCTAAGGGTACTGACAGAGTTAGTAGTGTGACTAAAAAGCTGCTGTTGATCATGTGTGGGAAACCATGGCTGTAGAAGGCCCCAGTGGAACTCTGGGAAAAGGATAACATTATTCCCATCTTTAAGAAAGGCAAAGAACAGGATTCAGAAGCGGTCAGTGTCATCCAAGTTCCTGAAAAGATCATGCTGAGTATCCTCCTAAAATCCCTCTCCAAAAGCTGCATCCAGCTTGAGGAGATAATTGACCATAGAGATGGTGAATATAACAGAACTATAGTTGGAGTAACTTTAATAGGATTTCTGACACTATCTCCTACATCAGTCTCATGTAGACAAAGAGGAAATACGGGCTTGCACACTGACTGGACTGCTGGGCTAACAGGGCCTGGTGGCTGGTGAGTAAGAATCAGGAGATCACCAGGACAAAAACTGCAACCCATTTTCTTGAGTATCTTCACTAATGATCTGGATAAAACAGATGGCACCAACAGCAAATTTGGGGGAAACAGGGGAGAAGGTACAGGCTGAGGCGACACACCAAGCACTAGAGCTTTAGACAAGACCATGGCAAAGTTAATTCTTATGAAATTCAAAGAGGAAAAGTAAGAAGTAATCAGAGTATAAGCTTAAATATCAAGAATATCTATTTTTAGTTTTTCACTGCCAAAAAGAAGTCCTGAAATGTTAACAAACTGAAGATGAAATTAATATATCTGGCATTATACCCTCTCAAGACGCTGATTTAATAGCATCACTGGTATCTTAAAATATACTTTTAAGACATGATTTCTCTCAAAAGCTAAAGAAAAAAATATGTATGCAAGACTAGTGTAAAAATAGTGTTCTGCATTTTACTTATTTAGTTGTAATTACACATAAAAGTTCAAATCACAGATGATCCTTTTGCACAAATGAGTCAGATGCAACTGTTCCATGCCTTAATAAAAAATAAGCACTTTTAAATCTTGTTCCTACATAATTAGCACAACAGATTTGAGGAAAAAAGTAACTGATGGAACTTCTGAATAACAAATCACATGAAGTGAATGCACTTAAATGAAGGGTTATGCTGGCTAAAGCTATCTTTACAGAAGCTTCACATCTTCTTTAAAATACAGATGAACTACTACACAAGTAGCCCTGGCATTTTCACAACACCATCAAATTGATATTTTCCCATAATACTTTTAAGCACATACAGAACTGAAAGAAACCCATATTTCCATTAGCCTAAACAAGCTACACAGCAGGACTTCTGAAAGCTATTGCTCTCACTTGCTCAATAAGCCTTTATTAACCTTTCTCATACTTTTCCTTTCATAACTATAAAGTCATAGCTCCTTCACAAATCTCCCTAATGCCAAGAGGTAATTGATTCTGTGTCATTTGTATGCAAATCTTCCTTCTAACACATTTTCACTACTGATCTGCTCAAAAATTTACATTTCATGCTTCAACTTTCATCAAAAACGAGATTAAATCAGAAAGTCTCTTTTCACATTATACTTCGAATTGACTGAATCTGAACAACTGCAAATATTGCTGTGAGAAAATAGTTATTACTGGGTTTCCTCTTCAAACAAGAATGAACTTTTTCCTACAATAAAATTCACAGAAAGACTGATACTGCTGAACTGCCTCCAGTATGCCAAACAACCTGGAAATGAATCCAATACTTGTAAGATTAGTCTTAAATACAATAGTCAAGATCAGGAAAGATTAGCATAAGTACTGAAGATTATTGATTTGACTTCACTTTCTGTAACTTACTTTAACCTTTTAAATTCAAAATACCTGTAATCTAGTTCTCCTTCTAGCAAAAATGTGAGAGAGTTCCCAAACCTGACCTCCCAGACAGAAGTCCAAAACAAAATATTCAATCTACTATTTTTGTGATAAAGAAATATTTCCACTGAAGCATTACCAAAAAAGACTGAGCAACTACACACATTAAGGGAAAAATAGGGGCATGAACTAAACAGGAACAAAATTATAAATGCTTTGCTTACAAGTAAAGTATCTGTTTAAACCTGTCCAAATTTTTTTAAAAGTGGACTATTATGCTCAACTTTAGGAATAAGGTTTTGAGTACACTCTGAAAGAGTATGACCACTCTTTCAGAAAATAAAATTTTCAGGCCAAAACAGGTTGAAACCAGGGCCCAGTACAGGCAGGCAGGCAGATATGACAAGTATAGAACCTGACCTCGCTGCACAACAAGAGAAGATGAAAAAGAAGTCAATGATACCAGTGGCCAGACTGCAGTGAAAAAAACCACAGTTACTTTGTATGTGATGAAAAATACAAGCTTGTTATAAAAATGATTAAAATTTTAAAAATTGCTGAGCACTTGCAGGCAGTGAAATACAAAGCCAATCTTAAGTATTTTTTATAAGCCTAGCTGTAGTTTTGAAAAATGTCAGCTTTAACTCTTCAAAAGTAGGAAATTAAGCCCAGTTTACAGATCTTCTAAAGAAACACAGCTGTAAACACATTTCTGTTTCATTTATCACTGACCTCCAGGTTGTTCAACTGGAGATTTTTCTTACTCACTAAGGTGATGCTCTCAGGAAAAAGTTTAGGCTTCAAAGATCCTCTGCTGATTAGCAAATCCCTAGCAGAGGTAAGAGACAGCTAAAAGACTTCACTGCCTTCACACCCAGGAAAGCTGCAGCGTCCAAGTTAGCACTTACCAATTGCTAGTCCATCACTAAAATTGTGTAGTCCATCTCCCATGATCACCATCCATGCCAGAGTTGCTATCCCCGCGTCCTTCAATTCTTCACGTGAGTAGCGCTGACTGTGACTGTGGGGATGATGGTTCTGATGATGATGGTGATGCAGAATGTGATGGTAGTCATGGTGATGGTGACTAAGATGATCCGTCTGTCCTAGAGTATCATGCAAGTGAGAATGGCATTTGTTTCTACAGCCCCTGGACACATATTCATTGTCAACCTCCTCTTGATGAGAATGAGCTATCATCACTTCTTCTTCCTCTTGTACAGTTGGCTGCTGAGAAATGAAGGTTGATGGATCTTGAGAGTCTGCCCCCAGATAGCCCTCAGGCCCTGTTACAAAAACCCAGAGCATAATGTTACACATTTTAATGATCACCTAGGAAGCAAAGATACAATAAACAGTTTAACTATGTGAAGCAGTAAAGAAGTTTAGAAGTTGAGACTGATAATCCAACTTCTTGCACCAGAAGATTTTTTGAAGGGTTTCCACAACTTGTTCAGATTTCAGAGATACTTCCCAACAGATCAAAATAAGGAAAACTTTTAGTTTCCGTCCCCTACTGCTGAAGCAGGCCTTACATTATGGCCACAAATGCTTCCTAAAAGGCAAAAAAATCGTTTCATCTAAGACCCACTGCAATTTAAACACAACAGAAAAAGGCTGAAAGTCCTAGTTTCACAGCATGAAGACTCTTAGTTCAACTGCTTCAAAAAAACCAACTATCTGAAAAGCATGTGCCATTTACCTATCTCAGGGCTGAAGAAAAAGGATACAGAAGAAGATTATGTTATAGATAATTTTGGAAACTCCTGTATTTCAAAACAAATATAGGCACTTGAGTCTAACACCTGGAAAATAAACACTAAAAAATAAAGTCATCAATACAAACCATGAAATACCCTGATATAAACATTGCTGGCACACCACAGTTGGTTATTTAAACTTATTTCTGAAACTTGCTAAATTCTTCCCCTGCAATTAAATTAATAAATACAGTTCTATGTTTTCCACATTACAGACAAGTATTTCATTAGCTATAAAATTACCCTGAAAAACTGAGCATCTCTTTTAGCAGTAAGAGCTAACAAGAAACTAGTCAGCCAGTTCTGACTTTAAGCATGATCTTGGGGACACATGGTCATTTGCACTCTGAATGCTGAACTTCAAGTATTGTCTAGAATTTTATATTATTACCCTTATACATAAATAATCAATCAAACTAACAAAATCCAGACTTAAGATACACAGAAAACTAAATAATGAGTCATGCATATAACACCTAGCAGTTTAAAGAGAAGTGTAGACGTCAGTAGGTACAGCTGTATTGCAACCTTCACAGAATGACTTCAACTTCTACTGCTAAATCCAGAATTAAAAGGCTTAAGGTTCCAAAACTGTGAATTCATCACTTCTACTCCACTGATCCTTTTATAAAGGCAAGCAGCAAACAGAGCTAGTGCTCTGCTTATCAGCACACAGACAGGTTCTGTTTTGAAAACAATTCAAACAGGCAGTGATCCAACCTACAGTAAGAAGCAGATCTATGAGCTGCCATCAATAAGGTGTTTTTTAAACAGTACTGCCACAAAATAACAACTGAATGATATTTAAGAGACTCACGATCATCCGTATCCAACTTGTCTTCATTTGCTGAAAACTTCTTACTTTCTCCATCATCTTCATTTTTTTTCTTATTCCAAAAGAAAATACTGCAGTTATGAATATTTTACTTATTTTTCAGGGTATACATAAGCAACATTATATTCACAACATTTATGCAGCCTGCACAGAAAGAAGACAACACAGAAGCCATACAAAGAGTGCAGAAAAGGAATTAGAAGCTGAGCTAAGTAAAGTAAGATGACAAAGGTTCCTCAGGCTCCATAGGAGGGAAGAAAAACAAAACAAAACAAAAAAATCACCACAAACAAACAAACCCACACACATAAATGCCCTACATTTTTCACAAGAAATAGGCAGAAGGCTTTCATCTGAGAAGGGAAACACATCAAATGCTGAGTAACTTATTCTGCTAATTCTTTTCTATCATAATGTCAATATAACATTTTTCTACAACCTACAGAAGGAAAACCAAGCGAAACCTCTACTCCTCGCTCACTAAAGTCTGTATCACAACAGTTTATGATCAGTGACTCAGTATCTAGGAGGGCATAATTAGTCTAACAGGAAATCCATTCCTTGTGGCTGTGAGGAGAAAAAAATCTTGCGTTGCTTGAAACTCTTGGTGTTCTTTCCTGTCAAACAAATTTAGCTGGAGATAGGGAAGGCTAACAGTTTAGTTTCCATATAAACCACAGCAACACAACCTCCCATGATCAGAGACCTTCCATGGCATCTGCTCTGCAACTACTGCCTTAATGACCAATTTAACAAGAAAACTAAACAGAGATTATCAGTCTTTGAGGCAGCCTAGCAATTAGCTGGTTTTAAACTAAGTAATTAGTATTTACTAACTTTCTTCAAGCAAAGCTTACGATTGGTTGGAACTGGATGACTTTTAAGATACCTTCAAAACAAACCACTCTATGATTCTCTATCACCAGCTTCTGCTTCATCTTTCTTACTGAGTCAACTTTGATATCATTCTTTATTCCTGGATATCCTGGTCTTTAAAGAACTGTTACCAGTAATTGGCAAGTTACCAACACTTACGACCTGCAAAATTCAGTTATTTACCTTACACATAAAACCCAGTACAATAATCTGAGAGATGCATTGCTCTTTTTGGGGGAGAGAAGGGAAAGCAGCTCCACATGGAATGCTATTCCATGAAGTCACTTTCTGCAGCATATCTGGATGCTTATTTATGTAAGCACTTACTGCCAACCCTTATCTGTCTGCGCACGTGCCCTCCTCAACAGCAGTACAATAACTATACAATGCAATCTTATTACATCCAGAATTGGAATTAAAATAATAATAAAACCAGTTTAGATAGTTATAATTGTCTCAAGATGTCAGAAGGAAGTCAGTGATGAAGTGAGTTCTTAAATCATAAATCACTTTGAAATAAAAGATGCAACTGGACATTTGCTTATTAAACAATTCACTGCAATGTCAAAGCCTGTACTATATTGTCTGGTTATGGAAATAGTTAAGAGCCCTTAATAAAAGGACCACACAAAAAGGTTATCACATATTTTAGAAGTGAATGCGTCCCCAATATAAATTAAATTCTAACACTGATCCAGTCAGCCATTGCTATTAAATCGAAAGATTTATGATATTCATTAAAGGTTTTTTAATAAAGTGTTTTCAGAAAAGAGCATGCAACAGAATAGAGCTTTAAAGTAATAGTCTCCCTACCTTTTTCTTCTTGTCTTTAAATTGCTTTATTAAAGTGATCAAGTGCTCCACTAGAAACATGAAATACAAGCCTCCAAGTGCTGTAAGTCCTTTCCATGTAGAATCCAGGTAAGCGCTCTCCTCTGTACTTTGAAAAACAAGGTGTTTGTACATAGAGCCTTTTTGATCAAGCAGAGGATTTTCCTGGTGATGGTGATGGTTTCCATGAGACTAAGGGGCAAACCAAAAGGGGAAAGTTACTATATTCAAAAGAACTGTAACACAAGAGACACAAAAAGTATTCTACACATCATTTTACTCATGTCTGGAGTCCAGGCTTGACAATTTTCACAGGGGCGAAGGCTCTGCTTTCAGACTCAAACAATTACAAATAACCCCGTTGATTGGAAATTATGTTGATAGGAAGAAATATTGCAAGGCCTGAGAACAGGCTTGGCACTGACCCACACACTGAAGCTGCATGGACACTGCTTAATCCAAGGCGTACAGCTGCCCCCACACAAACTCCTGACACCCTCAAGAAAACCACGTTTTAAGCAGTGGTCACAGCCAGCACACCAGTTAGTTTTCCATCTAAGAAAACTCATAGATGTCAAACAACTTTTTTTTTTACAAGGAAGTTGGCTGTAATTTCCTTCTATAAAGAAGGTCTGAGGTTTTCCCCCTCCTTGCTGGATACTGATATGTTCAGAAATAAAATACCTTTTGCACATCTTAGTCACACATTTTGATTTACATAACCTCACACAGCAAATGCAAAAATACTGAAAGGAAAAAGAACCACCTGATGGATTCCAGGCAGGACTGGGAAACCACATCACCACAGAATCTGCAGTAACTTTTATGCATCCTATTTGAAAGCTGGAACAAGTTACTTTTGGGAGGGGAAGAATGTCTGTATAAAAACCTCAAGAAAGGTAGAAATTTAGCAATCATATGCCCATTTCATTGTCCCTATTACATAACAGCAATTCCAAAATCTATCAAGTAGTATTTTCCCCAGGTCTTCAGAAATGCTGGATTCTGATAAAAAAAAATATCACAATGGGTAAGCCATCAACAGAAGTGGCTTATTTTAAAAAAAAAGTTGATTATCCATTTCACATTTAAAGCGTTCAGTGAGCAATTTCCACTATCTCCAAAGTCAAATAACCTAGGGAAAAAAAAAAAAGAAAAAAAAGAGGCAGCACTGCAATAAACCACTAGGAAAATTTATGCAAAATTCCTGCATGCAAGGAACAATAAAGGGACGTGACAGCACATATGACTAAGAACAGGAAATAGAAAGAGGGATAACGCTGTGAAGTTCTTGCACTTTTAAGGACTGTGACACGAATAATACAGATGTTTCAAATGGAAAACCCTTCCATCAAACAACCTGCATAACAGGGTTGAGAAATGACTCACCAAAAGGGTATCAACTAATAGGGATTTAATTTATCACTAATACATACAGCTGTCAAGTTCTCCACTTCGAGATAATGAATGAAACAGTAATTAATACTTACGTGTGGAAGGAGGTGTAAGAATGCATCTCCACTCAAGGTGCCCACAGCCAGTGCCACAAGAAAACTCAAAAGAAATTTGAAAAATACTCGATTCATCAGTGGTACCAATATAACACCCAGCAAGGAAAGAAAGCTAATGATGGAGATGGATATAAAGCCACCAATCCAAGCTGGTAAAAAAAAAAATAGTAACAACAATAAGTAACAGCTGTACATGATTTTGTTTGTTTAACATTTCTGTTATCAAACATGCCTGACCATTCAATTAGTCAGACGTTAACAAAAGGTATGCCACAAAGATTTCTCTCTAGTCTTGGTGAAGTGCCAAAAGAAAATGGCACTTACAACTATGAAATAGGTTTCTTCAATTTATAACCAACATAAACATTTTTCCATTAAGCTCCGATGTTACGAGAAAATACCAGCCTACCTATTTCCAGAGAGTAACTTTTTGGAGGAGTTTCAGCTTTTTCACTAGTAGCATGGACTATGCAGTATTTACCATCGATCTGATTAATAAGAGCTGGACAGAGATAACTAAATTCTGTAGCAGTCAACAATACTTGAGTGCCTATTCCATGCAACTGCATCAGTCTGGACGCATTGGAGCACTGTGGAAAGAGACATGGCAAAGATTAACCAGAACCAAATTACCACGATATATCTTAAAAGGACTGCAACATCCCATCTTAAATGAAATGCAGTGGCACCACATGAAAACAGCCCTATCAACACTAACTCAAAAACTGGTAACAAACCCATTGAGGAAAAAGTGTACTTCCACCCAAATCCTGTCCCATAAAGCTGGTTTGGGAGTCCAGGTAGCTGATGTGTAATTATTACTCACTCTCAGCACAAATGGGTCAGATGCTTTGATGTATAAATAGAAAAAGCCTACCACTTTTCAGTCAGTTTTAAAGGCCACCTAAGGAAGCATTAACAAGGTCAAATACTGTTTTGTAGCAGTGACTACTGCAGAAAGTCTTGTACAGAGCATCTTGTACATACACTTCTGCCAGTAAACAGCTCCCCACTGTACAACCTACACATGGTCTCAGTGGGTTTGAAGAACAGCAGTGCTTCTGCTCCGACAGTACAGAACATAGCACCAACTTGTGAATTCAGCACCCACCATCGCATGCCACCCACTTGGAATTACCTGGCATGGCTGCCAACATGCTTAAAAAAGCCTTTAATGGAAAAGGATCTGACTGTTTAAGGACAATGTCTGTAACACAACTATACTCTTCATCAGTGCTAATTTTTACTATTTTAAAGTAACAAGTGACATTTTGCCACAATCTTTTTTAGAGCTGTTTTCTACACACAGTCGTAAGATGGGGAGGGGAAGGTGTTAGAGGAGGATGGTTCTACACTATCACAGTGTCAGACAGCTTTGATAAGAATCACAGTACCTTAACCAGTTTTTTTTTTACTTTCACCCCATTAATAGGAAAACAAGACAGATTCCTTATTTAAGGCAAGTTTAAAATTGTAAATGTTTTTAGTAACAGTTTATATTTAGTAACATTTAAATATATGAACCATAAATGTATTAAACCAAGTGTACATTTACACTTAATTTTCCTCTGAGCTTGTGAATATAACACCATATTCCCTCAAAATGTTAAGTTACAAGGAAAACTGTTTCCATGTGTTTGGCTATGGGTATAGTTACACCACAAAGCTTGCACCCAGGTAAATAATAAGCACCTGAAAAATAAGCCATGACAACATTCCTGGTGGATCTGGATTCCTGAGAATACAATAGAATCAGCCTCACCTCTTGAGTATTTTGTTTTTTCAGTTTAGAATAGAGGTAACTCCCTCTTTCCAATTCCTTTGGAGAAGCACGAGATTCATTTGCCTTGCTGGCACCAAGCCAGGTGGCATTGCGGCCCCCTGTGACATTAACAGCACCAGGGCCAGCCGGAGCCGCACGAACAACCGTCTTGACTTCTCCAGGCTGCACGTTCTGGAAGTCGGCGTGGCCGCCTGTGGAAGTGGTGATGACGGACGCCGTGATCTCATGAACCGTGTTCTTGCTGCGCACAAAGTTCTGCTGGCGTTCCACGTTCTCGGCTTTGTGAGGCTCCTTTGCATGACTGTTCCTGTGGTCTTTGCTGGCATCAGATTCATGGTTCGGACAAGCAGTCTTCTCAGAGCTTTTACTCAATGAGATGTGATTATGATGAGAGTGATGATCATGGTCGTGGTCGTGATGGTCATGACTGTGGTCATGATCATGATCGTGGCTTATTTTAATCCTTTTCATTTTATCTATACCTATGTTCTGGAGCAGTTTTCTAAACCCATCAATCGACAGAGAGTTGTTTTCTCCATAACGATTAAAAAGTTCTTGAAGATGCAACTTCTGTATTAGTCCTGCCAAGTCAGCATTAACACCCACTGTCTTTTCTGGAAAAGCTCTCTCTGATGTATGCACAACAGTAGCTGTCTCCACTCCATGGTGGTAACTTTCACACAGCAGTATGGAAAATGATACAAGGAAAATAACTGATACCGTACTCTCCATTGCAGCTCCTTTTCAGTAGTGAAAATAACCTGGAAAAAGAGGAAAATTTAAACAGTTTGCATAAAACCAATCACATCGTCCTCTGTAATGCACATTCATAATTTGCTTAAAGAAAAAAAAAAGTTTTTTTCACAACAAACAAAACCAATCCCTGCTCAAAGTACCAATGCAGCAAGAGATATTCAAATTTCTTTCGAATTCAGCACTTCTCCCAGATGTGCTGCCTCAGGTAACAGAGGAAGCTGAACACCACAGTGAGGTCACTGGCCATGAACACCTCCCCAGGTGCCGGCTTGCCTTTGCTTAGCTCTGCCTGAGTCACTGCCAATATGGGCTAAACAAGGAGAGCCCTCAAGGGTGCACTAACTAAGTTCTAGGTTAGTTTTCTCGTGCTTAAAAGAAGCCCTGTAATTTCTCTCTTAGCAATGAATGAGTAGTAAAAATTACATGCTTCTGCTTAAAAATTCAAATTCCCAACTTTTCATTACTGGATTTCCCGGAGGTTTTGGCAAACCAGCTGGGCGAGTGTTTCCAGCACTCCACAAAAATTTGGTTTTTTATCCTGTCACGTTCTGTCTCTGTTTTAACGTTAGTGTCGCACAGCTCCTTTCACTAGGCAGGCGCACCACTGCTGTGGACCAGATGCTCAGACGGGTAAGCGTTTGTGTGTTTCATTCCATAAGTACTCCAGCAGGGCTGCGAATTAACGCCTATGGAGACTGCGCGCAGAGCTATGCTGCCTCAGCCCTTTTCCAGGCAGACACGGAAAACCTCCGTTTCCAACAATATTAGTCAGCCTGAAAAACCCCCCACCGCCGCTGGAAAGAGACAGCTGCGAGGGGACCTCGTCAGTGTCCATAGGTATCTGAAGGAGGAGTGCCAAGATCCAGCCTCCTCTAAGCGGTGCCCAGCAACGGGACAAGAAGCAATGGGCAGAAACTGACGCACCGGGAGTGTCCCCGGAATATGAGGAAAAACTTTTGCTGTGCGGGCAACCGAACTCAGAATCAGACTGTCCAGAAAGGGTGTGGAGTCTCCCTCACTGGAGATATTCAAGAACGACCTGGACGCAGTCCTGTGCCACGTGCTCTGGGATGACCCTGCCGGAGCTGGCGGGTGGCTGAGGGCGGCTGGACCAGACGTTCCGCCGTGGTCTCTCCCAACCTGTCCCGCTCTGTGGCTGTGACCCGCGGCAGCCGCTCAGCGCCCACGGCGACCCCGCACCGGCGGAGGGGGCCCCGGCCGCCCGCGCTGCCCTGAGCGCCGCGGCTGCGGCAGGGCCCAGGCCCGGCACACACCGCACCACGAGAGGACGCCGGGGAAGGGAACGGGGAATGAGGACGAGGAGGAAAACAAGCCCGAGGTTACCTCTCCCGCCGCCGGGAAGGACTGAGCCACACCACCGCCGCTGCCCGCCCGCGCCGGCCGCGCCGCGCCCCTTCGCTTCCNGCAGAAACTGACGCACCGGGAGTGTCCCCGGAATATGAGGAAAAACTTTTGCTGTGCGGGTAACCGAACTCAGAATCAGACTGTCCAGAAAGGGTGTGGAGTCTCCCTCACTGGAGTTATTCAAGAACGACCTGGACGCAGTCCTGTGCCACGTGCTCTGGGATGAC
>VZRQ01011066.1:421952-472769 GCA_013397975.1 Machaerirhynchus nigripectus | reverse complement strand
TCACGTGGGGCCGGGAACCGCGGCCTCGACGGCGCCCGGTGACACCCTCGGCGCCTGCCGACGGCGCCCATCTCTCCTGACTACGGCCAGCGCCTGGGGCAGAGTCAGCAGCAAGGAGGAGGTGCCCCGGGAGGAAGGCTGGATCCCGAGAGGCTCCCTATTTCAGAAAACGCTGAAGTTTGGATTTAATGTTTCCTGGGAGGTGCGAAATACTCCCCAAAGAGTTAAAAGGATGAGAGTCAGTGAGGTCTTTTCCTCCCAGAAAACACGAGTCATTCAGGGCTGGCAGCGGTGGCTTGGATGATGGCGCTGGGTGTGGTAGCATTCCTTGGAGGCTTGGAAAGGGTTTTGTTCGAGGACTCCCAGTCTTAAAAAGAGTGCGTGTGTGGGCAAGCAAGGGCCGGAATTGGCTGGTTGTAAGCAAGGGGTGCGGGTAAAAGGCAAGGGATGTCGGGTTTCCGCGGCGTCCACAATGCCTTTGCTGTTTGCTGGGCGCTGTTTGGTCAAACCTGTCATTATAGTTAATGATCTGGCAGAAGAATGACTCTGTGCACGAGCAGACAAGGGGCGATAAGAAAGGACTGAGATCACCATAGAGGAAGGCTTGAAACTGGCTGAAAGCATGTTGCTTTCTTCTGGAAGAACATGCTGTACTTTTCAAATGCTGCTTTGCTGTACCCCTTAAGTAGTCACGAGCCCTTCACCACTGTGAGTCCCAGGCATAGGCTCTCTTACATTTCCTTTGTATTCCTCCACCATTTCCACAGGTTTTTTTCTCTACTATTACATGATTATTAGTGCTGGTAAAGTGGGTGCAGTTGTGCTTACCCATCCCCGCTGCCTCTGGATTTTGGCCCCTCTTGTGTGATCAGTTGCCAAGGTTTTTCAGCTTGCTAGGTGAAGGCAGCACTGAGTCCTGCCCTAGTATTTGGCTTTACTGATGACTTCTGAATGTTATGACAGTGACTTAAACTTAACATCCAAACCATTCTCAGCCATCTTTCTCCTGCTGCCTGCACTCCTGACAGTGCCACCTTGCTCGCCAGTCAGGAGGTGACAGATGTCTCTTCTTTATGTCTAATACCTCCCACTCTCTGACTGGATTAAACCTCTTTGTTCATGAGTTCAGCTGACTGAAGGACAGAAGGGAAGTATGCGTTGTGAACAACTGCAAAAAACAGCAACACATCAGAAGGTTATAGATTTGTTCCGTGCACTCACTTTGAAATATTGAAAAAATTCTTTGTCTTTCAACCTTACTCTTTTTTTTTTCTTTTTCCCTGGAGGAAGAGAGGGAGGCTATAAATGCAGGAGTGGGTGGGGTATGTTTGTTTGGGGTTTTTTTATGTTTAATACTAATTCATTTTGCATGAATACTGTTTACCAGGTGCCATGCTATTATTTCAGTAACACAACAGTATGCCTAAAATGGTAGTGTTAGGTGTTTGTTTGTGGAACTTTTTAAAAAATCTTTTGAAATTGCAGCTGCTACATGATGGCAGCCTCTTTTTCTAGCCTCTTGCGTGCATCCACTGTCTCTGTTTCATTGTGGCAAATTTGGAGTTTACCCTCACATCTCGTCAAGGTCATTTACAAACTAAGTGTTGGAGCTTAGGTCACACAGAGCTGGTCTTCAGTGCTCTCTTTTTTAATTTTATTTCAGTAGTTAACACACATCAGCTAGGAAAAAGAATCCATTCCAGTAAAAACAATTCACCTAAAACACTTATTTGTAGTAAAACTTGAGGTCAGGTCTGTTTTACCTGAAATGATCTCAGTATGCTTTTCTTACAGTAAAATTAAAGCACTTTAGTAATTTTTTCCCATTCTGCTATTGAGTGTCTTAGTCTGAATACATGTCTAGCCATGGGCTCTGGAGTAGCTGTGGTTGCATAAAACAAAGGTTTTGGTGACCCTTGTGGATGGCTTAATGAATGTATAAAAATCTCTCAGCCTGTGGACAGATGGGAAGCATTAACTTGAGTCGGTGGAGAGCAAACCAGGAAGTAGTTTGATTTCTGTCTTCGTCTATCAAGTCTCTGCATCTCAACTATAGCCTGTAGCTCCTGGCCCGTGTTACAAAAAGGGTATGTTTGGAATTGAAAAGATCATCTTCTTTGGTATTTTTGGGGGGTTTTTTCGATTGCTTGTTTTCAGGAGGTGACAGCCTTTTCAGCATGGAAAATAGATGGATGAGGAAGAGGAGGATGGAAGTGGAAAAGCTTGTGAAATAATACCGTGTGCTTAACTGATACGATTGGTGTTGCCCAAAAATCTCGACTGCTGTGCTGAGTGTGTGGTAGTCCAAATGCCCCAAGACTTTCCAATTCGGAACCAGTAAGGAGCTGGCTGTTGGTGCAGTTCCAGTCTCTTTGCAAGGCTTTATCACAGCTGTGTTGTGTGAGCTCAACATTACGTGCTTAATGGAGGTGATGATAGGGAAGTGCCCCTGAGCATGATGCTAAGAACCGTTTTTCCGTGGTCCTTCTAAGCTTTTACCCCTAAAAGTTTCTTGAGATTTGGAAAGTTTTTTATTTCCTTGCCTTTTAACTTTTTATTGAGAACAGCTATGTGATTAGAAATAATAAATGTTTTATAAAGTAAATGAAAACCCTGAAAGTTAAAAAATTTGGTTTTAGTTTAAACTGCAAAGTTGTTACCATACAATTTCTAGACAGCTGAAACCTCCCACCAGACTCCCATATCGTTCTTTAAAATCTCCAGTAATCCTTTTATTCTACTAACAACATTTCACAGTTGTAAAGAAATCCCTGAATCAGGAATTCCTTGTTATTGTTCCAATAGGTTCCTCTTTTCAGTACTATGCTGAACAACAAGCTGGCAATTGCATATTTGATGTTATGGTATTCTGAATCCTAAAGATATATTTTAATGTACCAATGTCCTTAGTTTCTGTGTTTGTTCTATGGTGGTTTTCAAAATGCTTAGAATTCTCTCTGGAAAAAAAAAAATTGGTATTACTGGTTATGTCTGCCGAATGGCTGCAGATTTTCCAGAACCTACAAACTGAGTTTTGGAGGGGAGTTTTGGGTTGGTTTTTTTTAATTAGCATATGTACATAACAGATACTTCTTAAATCAAAAAAAACATATATGGATATATAGCAGTACAGAATCCCTTATTTAAGAATCTCCACGACCTGCTCCTGTCTTTCTTTAGTGGCTCATTCTTGTGTCAACAAATTCTTTTCTGAAGACCTCTCTGAAACAGAGGTTTTAGCTGAAGAAATAATTATCTGGAAGCTTCACAGCAAGGGCATTGGATCCTTTTGTGCTGTGCTTCGCTGCACAGATGTCTGGGGAAGCACTAACTGCCAGGGTGGGGCTTTGACTTGGGTCATACATTTGCTTACAAATTGTGGCTGTAGACATGACCTGCTTGCAAATAATTTCTGAAGAATAAGCCCTGAAATGACTGAAATAATAAAGAATAGAAATAAAATATTAAAGTTCTGCTGTTTCCCCCTGCAGAGCATCTTTTGCCTTTAGCCTGATCCGTCAGTTATTGAAGTCTGTGGGAAAACTCCCTAGAGATTTGAACATGTGATCACAGATACTTATAAGCCAAAAACTGTGCAGTTTGGGTCTGCTGCAGTTTTTGTGTTCAGTAATTTTGATTATATTTTGTGTTCTTCAATGCTTATGATGCATGTAGAATATCAGAATTGAAAATAATTTGTAAACTGGTAAGCTCTGCTTGGTAATGTACTGATAACATGGAAAGCATCTTTGTGTAGGGTGTACATGGGGGGATCAGAGGCTCACTGCCATGAGCACAGAGGAGAGGTGACTTGAGGTGAAACTCCAGTGAGTCGCTGGGTAAGCACCAGGGAACAACCCTGATCTGCATCTGGGACTGTCAAAGGAGAAGGATCAGCCTTGGAACCAAGTGTGAAATTCACCAGACGAGGTAAATGGAAGCAACTGTCTGGATCACTACAGACATCCCATCACTCTGAGAGGGACACTGAAGTCATTATGGGACGCAGGGACAGAAATTCTTGGAAGTGTGCAAGACTTACTCTAAAATGTTTAGGGGAAGGACCGTGGTGGGTAAAAGGAGGATCAAGGTGATTTGAGAAGTGACAAATGTGAGAAGGTAAGGAAGAGGTGACAATAAGGGCCAGTTGAAGGCTGCTGCTAAGTAATTGAACGTGCTCTTCTGCTTCTCCAGCCTTGTAACTGAACTCCATTTGTAACTTTGTGGATGAGGGTCTGTCTGTTCTGCGTGGATGGACAAGTAAGTGCCAGTGGGTGAAGAGGGCACCAGGGGTCACAGGGGCCCATGCTTGTGATTCCAGCAGCTGGAAAGACCAATGTGTGGAGGTCTGAGTGCCAGCAAATGGACAGGTGGCCATGTCATAGGTATCTGTGTGTCTGAAGTGACAGCAACTGGAAAGACTGGAGTGCGTGCATTTTGTGTAGGTGTGTACATCCGTGTGTGTAATTACTGATGAACATTAAGCTGGAGGTCCAAGCCAGCTGTTGGAAGGACCCATGGAATTAGGAGATGAGCTGTGAGAAAGCCTGTTTGTACATGAGGCAAGTATCAGACCAGGGGATTCAGAAGCTGGGTATATATTGACTAAGACCAGTTGCCAGAGAGAACCAGAGGATGTGTGTCAATGTGTGCATGTATGCACATGCTCCAGTGGGTCTGGGAGCCAGCACCCTGTGGGGATACGGGCCTCAGGGGCTTTTATGTCCAGGTGCCAGCAACTGGAGACACCAGAAGATCCAGCAGCCAGTTACTGGACAGATGGAGTGTCTAAGAGCAGCTGCTGGAGGGATCTGTATTATATCCATGTATGCATTTCTTGCTCACAGGTTTTCATCTTAATCAGCCAGATGGGGGAACAGGATGTAGGTGCCGGTGCTGTTGGTGATTGAGGGCTGTGTTTTGGTCTGTGTATCTGTGTGACTGGCTCTGAGTGCGTACTGTGCACCTCCACCTACTGAGAAAGCCTGCTCAGCCTCACTGCTGTGGGATCCAGAGCAACAACAGCCTGGCCTCTACTGGGTAACGAGATTTGGTAACCTCTAGTAATTATCTTTGTTTGGGTATTGCGGTGGTATTAGATCTTAGAAAGGCTGAGTTTTCAGGAAAAGAGTGTAAGCAGTAGCAAAGTATACTAGAAAAGAATATGGAGAAAATGAGTAAGGAAAAAAAGAATAAACACTCCAGAGAAACTTATTCAGAATTGCAGAAAAATGCACTTTGTTATATAGCAAGGTTGTATATACAAAATACAATAATATACAATAATTCTATACGTTGTTGTAGATGCTGTTGACTGAAGGATGCTGAAGGAAGAGAATAAGAGCATTTATTCATCCATGGCATGCTTTTCAGTAGCATAAGATATTATGTATCTTCACAGGAGACTTTACTACATAATTAAAAGGTATCCCAGGATGGAGATTCTGTTCCTTTGGGCCGTAGAAATATAACAGTTAAAGTGTCTGAGTACAGTTTATCATCTGGTCCTTAGAGCTTTTATTTACTTCTAAAAGTTGCCAAAGAAATTCTGCATCATAGAATGTGCACATTTTGTGTGTGTCTAAAATACAGGGGTAGCATTTATGTAATCAGAAGCTTTCTGCGTAATTAGAAAAAGTTACATTTAAAAAACACAGAAGCAATAGCTTCCTCATTTGTTTGTTCTTTTTTTTACGTATTTGATTGTGTAAATAGATGCCTGAATCTCAAATGCCCTGGCTCAGTCAGCAGAGGTGGGCTGCCAAGTTTACTGGGTTAGCACTGGGCTTTTCAGTACTCATTCTCTTCACTTCTTTACCTGAGCCAACCATGCAACACTCACTTGCAATGAGAAAATTCATTGTGAAGAATGACGTTTGAGGTAGCAGCATATTCTCTCCTGTTTTGGGTTCAGTGTCCTGTAAAAGGGGTGTTGCACTAGGATGACTTCTGTTGTGGCTCTTTTATTTGGGATGAACACAGGACTGGATTTATGGCTGGCCACCTTTCCCTTCGACGCAGCCTGCTCCTTTTTTTTGTACCCTGCTTTGCTTTGTCCTAACAGAAAAATGATGCCACTTTATTTTCTGTATTTTGAAAATGGATTGTAATAATTGGAGTCATAGCTGCTTAATGTACTGTTGGAATAAATTTTTGGAGTTCATGTTACTTTGCAAAGCTAGAGCAGTTAAAAGCTGGATTCAAAAAGCATGTATGAGCGCTGCAATTTTTGCTGTATTTTAGGTTCTCTGCTGAATACAGAAGATAATTGGAAGGCATCCATTTGGGAAGTTGTCTTTCTATTCCCAAGTTTAAAATCAAAGTTTTCAAGCCCAAATGCCTTTGAAATCACTGAAGCTAATTAGTAGTCATCATCTGAGAATGTAAGCCTGCTTATTTATATTCTTCAGTCCAGATCCAGTGTTCCCATGCCATTTTAAAAGCCTGTCTTTAATGTAAGCTTGAATTCTGACCAGTAAAGCTTTTATGAGTGCCATTAAGGTAATGTTAGAAGTAAACCTGTTCTGACATGATGGCTGGCTCACAGATAGATTTGTTTATTATATAATCTATACATTAAAAGTATTGCTGTATTTCTCTCTGGCACTTTCTGGAAAAAAGTAGCAATATGTGTGCTGGGTAGCCCTTGGGACATGCCACAGCTGCTTGTTTACATTCTGCAGAACAAATAGTGTCCAAAATGTGTTGTGCTAATTGTGCACAACCAGATAAACTCTAAAAGTGCATGTAGCACTTCTAACACTTTAGATAAGCTACTCCTCTGACACTACGTAGCAGGTACAGGGATTCTAGAAATCCAGCAGCCCAGCTCTAATCCTCAGGACTTCTTGTAACATTTCTAGTAGTTGGTCTCAAGTGTTGGTCTCAAGACTTGCCTGTTTTCATAAACTTTCACACTGTCTTCAGCTCTTGTTAAATTATTGCTGCTTCAAGGTGTGCTTGTTTCAAAACTGTGATACAAAAGTAACCTCATAGAGCGGACAGATGCCACAATAATATTTAGCATTATTGTCATTATGTTTTCTTCTGTCTGGTACATATTAAATTTGGATAGTATAATATCTCTTGTGAAACTGAACACTAGTAGATAACTCAAAAACCTGGCACGGCCAGGTTTTTTTCCTATCAAGCTAATTTTCTTTGAACCTGAAGCAGCATCCATCAGATCCTGTGAGCAGCACAATGAGGCACCTACTGTAAGTTGTCAGTGGAATACCAATTAGCCTTTAATTTCACCACATGCCCAATCAAAAGAGCTATTGCTTTCACATGATGGCAGAAGGTCATTAAAACAAATGATCTTGCTGCCAGACAGTGACAACAAAACCACAGCTCAGTAAGTAGTGTATCTGTTATTGGGCACTGACAGCACACTAAATGCTGTGCTGTACTCGCTTTTTCATTCTGCCTTGTTTCAGGTGATCCCATGGCCTGCGAGCTGTAGCTAAAACTCTGTCTCCTAACAACCTTTTCAGATACAATTCTATTTGCCTGCAATGTTCAAGTACACAGGTACTTTTGATGTCATAACTGTCAAATTCTGTTGCTTTTCCTTTGCTTTCAACTGTGCTTGGTGTTTTAGTTCTTAACAGTCTTTTCCAGCAAAAACAGCAGCCTGTCCTTTAATGCCCTGAACGGTTGTTTTTCAGCCCTGCAAAGTGAGTGCTGGTGCATTACTTAAGATGTTACAGTTTGTCTGGGTTTAGTCATCGGGATTCTCTGAAGTGTTACACTTCATACTCTGCTGTGAGGTGTGGGCAGTTTGATGCTCTCTTCTGTGTGGGACATAAGAGAATTTCCAGGTTCTAACTTTCTCATATTTCTCATCCTACTCACTTTTGGACTTTCTTCCTGCAAGGCAATTGCCTGTTTTTCTTCCTTCAGCTAGAGAGCAAGCTGCTTTATGAAGTTCCAAAGTAATACAGTTACTTCTGTATAATTGGAAGGTGCTCTTCACAGATCTGAGTCAATCACACAAAGCTACTAAAATGTATTGTTTTTACATTCACAAAGTAACAAAATTCTGAGCACTGATAACAGATACTAATTCTCTTACCATTCACGCTTTTAACATGTCTGTGCAAAAGTAAAGCAGAGAAACAAAATTGGGAATAAAGCATGAGCGACAGCCAAAAAAATCCTAGTCTGTATGTAAGAATTTCAGTTCAAGTCTTCACAATTTTTTTCTGTGCTGAGTTTTTCCACTGATTCAACTCAACAATATCATCAACACTGAGAACTCCTGCAGAGCTACTGCACTGGTAGCAATCAGAAAAAAAAAGGATTTTTACCCTTGCTGCAAAATAGCCTAGGCACCCAGTTTGTGATCTTTTTCTGACTAACTTCTTAAAAAGGAAAAATTTTCACTGAGGGTAGATGGTCCTGTGTGAGGTTTTTGACCTGTCTGTAAATCAGGTAGCAAGTGAGCATCTAGAAAATGACTGTTGTGTAATCATTGACCCAATGACCCCACCTCTTCACCCTCCTCCACAGCTGAAGAAAGTTTATTTTCTACAAAGTGTCACTGGAATGTTTTTACCAGGGAGGAAAAAAATTATGTAGCAGTTACACAATTCAGTTGTAGTCTCTGAGCCTCCTGGTAATAATCAGATCCCTTCCTAAGTGGTGTCCTGAGAAAGGATGGTGCATTCAGTCTACTTCGTTCATCAAATGCAGAGATCAGATGTTTGGGTTGGCCATCACAGGTAGATGACGACCATTGCCCATACCATCTGCTGAAGCAATCCTGGGTGGGTGTCCCTGATGGAATGGGAACCTGCTAATTTAGTGCATCACTAGTAAGTCATATTTTTCACTGAGGGGTGTTTTAGATGCTTTACCTGAAGCCATTGACCCAATGCCCAAGAATTAACTTGTACTAACTTTTACAAGTCAGTGAAAGGATGGAGCAAAAGTGAGACCTGAAGTGAGAGAAGTTCTGTCCTCCAGGGAGAATGTTTTAACTAACAGTGTAATTTGTGGGAAAAAGAGAAAGGTATTTTTTCATGATCTCATTTCTCACACTGCCGACTCAAATTTGGTGGATCAGAAAAGCCTTCAGGTATACTGTGTGCTCTGTCTCCTAAGCAGTTACAGCTTAAGTCATAGAGGGGAATGGAGACGTCTAAGAATTTACATTAAAATTGTGTGTTTGGTATAAAAACATTAGTATCTACCTGTTGTGAATTCATGACTCCATACGGAACTTTGTTTTCTGGTGTTTATTTTAAAACCCTAAGGTACTGCTTATTTAATGTCTTTAGAAATGAGTATCAGTGTTAGCGTCTTTAAAATGCATTTTTACATTGTTTGCAGTTCCAGGGGGAAGAAAGAAAATTTGATTCACATGCACTTTAGTATTTCAGAAATGAGCATGGAAAAGAGAAGGACAAATATGACTAATCATAATTATTAAAAAATAGTGAGCCTAATGCTGAAAACAGGCGTGAGTGACTAAAAGTCTCCACTCTTCTAAGATTAAAATGATAGTAAAATTTGGCTTCTGATATCAGATGATTCAGCTTTCAGTTTTTTTTGCAAACATGAGCCTGGAAACTCAAAATAGTCTTTTTCAAATAACTCAAAGTTGAACACCAGATATTTCTGGACCATATTTCACACTTTATCATGTATTTCTGGACTCATGGTAAAATCTCAGAATCCCTAGTTCTGCAGTCAGAAGCCAGTGAAGGCTCCAATGGAAGGATAGAAAGATGCAAAATGCAGAAAGATCTAATACTGCATTTAGAGCAATGTTTGCTGTATTATTTTCTGCAGATATTTCCTTCATCACTTTGTCCTGTGACCTGCATATTCCAGTCTTCTTTTATACCTACTTTATGCTCCTCATACAAAGATGGTGTGGTCCCTGGGGTGGTCCTGTGCAGGGCCAGGAGTTGGACTTTGATGATCCTTGTGGGTCCCTTCCCACTCAGGATATTCTATGATTCTGTGTTTCTTTATCTGAGTTGTTTTGATGTATGGATGGCAGGTACGAACAAGTTCTCTGCTTTCTGAGTAGACAGCACATGAGGCCGCTCTAGTCAAAAATCCAGAGACTACATTAGCAATTGACTTTGTCAGAACTTGTCTCTCCAGACTTCTTGAAGAGCTTATTGGTTCAGGGTTGGTGCCAGACACTAATGTAGTCACATATGTGGCATCAAAACAAGCTTGCATCTGCCCACGAGGTCACACAAAGATTAAAATTAAACTCTTCTTTGTGGACAGCCCATTTCAGGCACTATGAACTATGCTCAGTAGGTTTGGGAGCTGAAGCAATTCGAACAGTCAAATATGTCAGTAAGCAATCATACATACATACATACGTACATCCATATAAAATGTGTTGCTTGGGATGATTTGGCTGAAGGCATCAAGGTATGAGTTAAGTTGTTGGTATCCTTTTGACTATAGGTAAGATCTTCCTGTCACCTATGTGAGCTGCAAGGGGTTAACCACTGAGTCATTATTACTGGAAATTTGTTCAAGCACCAAAATAATGAAAGCCCTAGTGTTTGATTTTTGTGCCTTCTGGCAGCAGGAATTTATCTTGTGCCTTAGTCAGGAATCAAACTGAGGGGTAGGGAAGGGTGGTGGTAGTAGTCACAGAACTTGTCAAAAACTTGTCGCTTGCTGAGTAGTCTTAGAGATGGATCAGACCATTTACTTAACATAAAATAAGTAAGTGGAGAATCTGAAATTAATCTGACATCTGAAGTCTGGCACCTTCTGAAGTCTTCCTGGGCCCTACAGGCCCTACACAATTTTGTTCCTCAGTCTTTTGAACAAGTCTTTTGTAAACAGGCATACGTGTCCTTAACTTTTTCTCCATGGTAACCACTCAGTTACCTGAGGTGTGTGGTTGCCTCTCACATAACAGCAGGTCCTAGACATTAGTCTTTCTCATACTGACTAAAATAAAGTAATACACGACATTGTTACCAAGTGGAAGAGGAAGAAAACTCTGTTGCTAGTAGAGTAACAGCAACCAAACAGCATTTTAGAATAGAATATTATTTATGGAACACCCTCCCTTTCCAAATTCTACTGTAAATAACATTGTTAATCATGAAGCAACTCTTACTTTAAGATGTTAGTTTTCACTTTTCTATGGTAATAATTTTGTGCGTGAATGCGTATCCTACAAGTCCTAGGATATCCTACGTATCCTAGGATAAGTATTGTTCATTTGAAGCTGAGGCACAATGCTGGGACAGATTCTCAATAATTATTGTTCTATATATGTGTACTATTTATTCTAATTATGGACAGCTGAGAATGCAGCTGCGAAATCATCATATCATTCAGTTTACTGTCAATGTTCATTACTGGCAAGGTCTTTTAATTTTTAGAATACAGTATTTTAATCTCTCTCTATTCCCTGTGTCTCCTCACAGATGTTTGAACATTATTTTCAAAAACTAAATTTTACAGATTCTGGACACAATATTTTTATATTTAGGGCCTTTTTTGTGGAAAAATAACAATTTTTGAAGAGTATGTATGCAAACATTTTAACAAGGCAAAAGCTTATAATTAGGAACTGACAAGCAGAGAGTTTAAACAACTCTACCATCTTCCTTGAAAATAGATAAATAGCAAGCAAAACCAGAAAAGCAGCTTTAAAAGTTACTGGGTTTGAAAGCTTTAAAAATGGTAAGAGGGTAATGAATTTTTTAGACTGGAAGGTTTGTTTCTGAACAGTGGGAAAAAAAGACACATATTGCGCATCAAATAAAAGAAAAAAATGCTACTGCCAACCTTTAATATTTTGGATACTGTAATCTTGTGGAAGCTTTAGTAGGTCTCCATTGTTAGTGTCTAAAACTCTGCTTTCTTCATCTTGCAAATCTTCTAAAAGCAGTTTATCTGTGGTGTCTTTAACCACATTTGCAATAGTTATTTTGACTAAAAGCTTTTTCTCTACAGTTACAGGAAAAACATGGCTAATAACTCTTTCTCCTAAAAAATCAGTCCCTTTGCTACTGTTACAACTGTATAATTTATGATGTCTCTATGTAGAAAGTCTGATGGTTTTAACACTTCATAGTCCAAAAGGGACAAAGCAGCATTCTCTTCCTTTCTATCTTTTCTGCACCCAAGATAGTTAAGCTTATGGTGTGGGGTTAGCCAAATCGTCAACTCTCAGTTCTGTGGACATTTTCTCTCAGTATATTTTTATATAAATTTCAGGATTTCTGTCTTATAAATGGTATTGTTTACTGTTCCCTTTGAAGCATAGCCTGTCCTCCCAAAGCTCTTTACTCAAGCCTAAAATCCACTGCTTTAAATGAGCAATAATTCATATTTTCGTTAATTTTATGTAGTTAAAAACAGGGTTAGAAGCCACAACAATAAAGGTCTTAATTAATAAGGGTCATTCCAACCTGTAAAACTCACGCGATCAGATATGCAGATATCAGGCGACACCTGGAATACTCTGTTCAGTTCTGGTCCTCGCAGTTCAAGGTGGATGTGGACTGACAGGAGAGTCTGTGAAGGAGGGCCAGGAAGATGATCAAAGGGCTGGAGAACCTGATCTCTGAGGAAACACTGGAGTTAGTCACTCTCTGGAGACAAGAGGGCTTGGAGGGATCTCATCACAGCATTCCAGTACTTAAATGGTGGCTACAAAGAGGATGCCCCTTTTTTCTTCAGGAAAAGAAAAATTCCTGAGGAAAAAGCCTGCCAGAAGCTTGTAAGTCTTTGGTAACTTATCAAACTAAATGTAAGCACTGCATTTTCAGTCTTCAATATAGATAGCTTTTTAGAACCATATAGTCAAAATTTGCAAGAATATTTTTAAAGTAATTGCTTGACATAATTATTTCATTACTATATAGGCATTATGATAGAAGGAGTAGCAGCTTCTAACGCAGTTTGTCTAGTGCTTTCTGTAGTAAAATAAAATGGTTATAACTTTTAACAGCTCCACTTCCATCATGATTAGCTGCATATTTTGGAAGCTTGGCAGGAAAGAGTCCTGGAGTTAGAAAGGTGTCTTTTAATGCTGTTATAAAAATTTCTATAGCATTGGCAGAATTTCAAATTGTCAGGAGTCATAATTTTTCCCAGATACTCTGTATTGTACAGATTAGTGTTTTGCATTTCCTGCCAAAACCCTTGACATCTGAGAGCACTGTGTGCATATCACGGAGCCATCCTAAATCATCATTCCATGCAGAATTCAAAGTCTGAATGGATCATGAACCAAAGGAATCTTTTCCTGTTTAGAAAGTCTGTAGGGAATAGGAACTGATCAAGTAATTAATTCATTCTTTACCTTGCCTTTTTGTCTTCGGTATGATCAGAACCTTCTACTCTGCCTATTAATAAAAATGTCTCTTGGTTCACAAAGAATATAAGCGAGCTTGAGCAAGAAGACATCTAGGACAGGTGCACAAGCTACCTGTGCAATTACACAAGGAAAGCACTACTTAGAGATCCTATGTTGTTTAGCCCACTAAAACAAGACTGGTCAGATATAAATAACCCTTTATAAAGGAAAAAACCCAAAGTCAGTCTGGCATGGCTTGGAAACCTTTTTGTGGATGTAATAACTAGCCACTGTAGGACTCCAGAACATCTAGTGATTTAATCTCCCATCTTAAACTAATGACATCAGAAACCTCTGCAGATCTCCAAGTTTATAATCCACTAATATTTATTCCTCCAATACCAAGAGGCTAAGTCTGCTGATGGAATAAATTCAGAAAAAAAGATTAAGGGAGATAGCAGGCTTTTATAAATCAATCTGACATTTAGAGAGATCTGAGTTACACCAGTCAGTGCATGCACCACAGCCAAAAATTTCTATCTGAGAGCATTACACAATTTTGGTCAATAAACTTGCAATAACTTGAATATGGAGTGGATTTTCTGAATGATAGGATTTGATTTTTCATAATCATTGTGAAGATGTCAGGAAACTGTGGAGCTGTGGTAGCAGTAGGGGCTCATTTCTTGTGCTGAATGTATTTAACACTCTGGATCACTGTAGAGTAGCTGAAGCTGGCTGGCAGGGGAGCTCTGCAGATTAACTCATGTGAGTGCAGCAGCCAGGCTTAGAACCAGGGCAGATCCTACCACCTGTTTCCAGCAGGACCACAGACAGTTTACTGTCGTGTGCAAGGTGCAGCATTCTCCAGGAAAACACTTCTGTACCTAACCAATCCTCTGGATGTTCATTTTGCTGCTTTATGTAACAAGACAAGATGCATGCAGTTTTTCTTTACATATATCTGTCTATTCAACCAGTGATTCCTGCAAAAGTTGCAAAGGAAGTATTGGCATTTGGACTGTGACTGCAAGGCAATCAAATGTCTAGGTGCCAGTTACCAATCCAGTAGCTGTGAAGTAACGTAGTATGGAAACAAACACCATGAATGTAGTTAAGTATAGTTCTGGGAGACAGGACTGCTAAAACGATGACTTAGATAATGTAAAATATGAGATGAATTTGTGTTGTGTTTTGAGTCCTGGAAGCAGCAAGTACGTTACAGAACAGCAAAAGATTACAAAAAAGTTATGTGAAATGTGAACAGATAAAAACCCCCTTTTGTCACAGATTATATTTCTAATGATATGTATCAAATGTTTAGAACACTGTTCATATCTTAAGTAACAATTTTCAAACCAAAGCAATTTGAAACTAGTCTAAACCCTTACTTAAGCAGATTCAAAGTGTCACAAAAGCTGCACAGTTCTTTAGAAGTTAATGAATGAGCTAAAACCAGTTTCCTATTATAAAAATTCTTAACTCTTGGCCAAAAGCTCACTATTTGAGAAATCCTTTCTTGCTCCTACCAATTAAGTTTATGATTTATAAAGACAATTCCAAAAAGATTTAGCTTGTCTTCTATACTGGTGCTTTACTGTCTGATATATTTAATATATTTTTCTTCTCTGAAATGCCACATTTGAGGTCACCAAATAATTTTTGGTTTTATTTAACTAAAGTTCATCGTTCTCATTTAGAAACATGTACTCTGGTCTACAGAGCTGATTATGGATAAATTGTCAATTACTTTTGGACATAGAGAGGTTGAAAGCTGCGGTGAGTTATTTTTCCTAAGGCCCAGGCAGCAGGGACACTTAATTGATAGAGTTCATTTGGAATGACACACGTGACACAGTGAGGTGCGTTTGAAAGTCCAGATGTGCCCTTCTCTACCTCTTTAGGCCGAGAGTTTAAAAACCATTGATGTGCTGAAGTGAGATGTGTACTGCTGTACACGTGCAGCCATAACTTTGCGGGAGATAGCACTGCTCTCCAGACAGCTTGTGACAAGGTCGTGCTTCTCCAGAAACTCAGTGCCAAGTGCTGTTTCTCAGAGCAGAGCAACTTCTATTCTTGTACGGCCTTAATTTCTGTGATCTTTTCTTAACAGATGCTGGTTACAACTATATAAAAAAAGAAAAAAAATCAGAATTTCCTTGAAGAGTTTTAGAGACTTGTTTTTCACCCACTTCATCTTCTCAAAGACTCATGAAATATATTACAATAATTAAGTTTATTTTCCATAAATTTCATTTAAATAACCATCAATTTAGCTTCATCAGTGATGTATCAGGACAGATTTTGTAGCAGTTTTGATAACTAAGACAAATATAAACTTCAGCCAGATAAATATAAACTTCTAATTGAATTCGTGTTATTTATCCTTTGATTTATGGGTTTTGCAGGTTGTATATATTTGGATTTTTAAACGTTCTTGAAATACATAAATTAATTCACACAGGGAGATGAGGAAGTGATACTATCCTTCTGCACCTACAGACATAATTTTCTCCACATTAGTCAAGGTTTAATTACAGTGGCGAAGATTTTTCTTCCTACACATACGATACTGCACATTTTAATAGATCTTATTATTTGAAAATGTCTCTTGAAATTCCGCATTTATCATAATTTGACTAACTTTATCTCATTCACTAAATTAAAAACCCAGTTGACTTTTTCCTACATTTTTGTTGGTTCAGTTTCCAGAGCTTGAAGTCCTAAAGATCCTTCATCTTTTATTTTTTATCTTTAATGTAAAAGTTAAGCAGGCATTTGATTGCTTAGCTTGTTTAGCTTTGACCGAGACTAAGAAAAAAACAGGAGACCAAGGGAGCCTTTAGAGCATTGAAGTTTGAACTTCCAAGGATTTGTTGCTTCAGTGAACTGTTTTCAAAAGCTAATTTCTGAAATGTAACTCAAGGAGAAGTATAAGTTATTCTCTGACATTCTCAAAAGGTTAAGTTGGAAAGGAAACTGTGCCTATGCCTGATGTTCTGGTAAGTAGTGGGGGAAACACTGGCTGAAGAAGGAATGTTGCATTTAGTCAATACAAGTTTTAAGTCTTGTAGTTCTTTCAGTAAGAAAACAGTAAGTATTCAGAAACATGTTGCTTTGACTAAATCTGGATTGTGAAGGAGGAAAGATTTAAGTAATCATTAGGTGTTTGTAAAGTGACAGTGGAGACAGGACAGAATCATGCAGCAATTGTACACAAAGCAATTAAAAAAAAATAGAATACTTCATTCCAGTGCTACATGGGCAAAAGCATTAAAAGTGGAATAAAGTCTGAGGAGGTGACTTAGACCTTACAACCCACATTCTCTATAATTCTCAGTGCTTATGAACATGTTTACATATCTGACTCCAGTTTAACATCAGCCACTTCCTGCTTTCACAGAAAAAAGGCTTCTATATACAAATGCAAAGCCGTAGTACTCTTGTGAATCTGGTTCTATTCTTCCCTCCATATTCAAGTATCCGTAAAGTCAATATGGTCTGCCTTGGTTTTATCTCATTTCAATAAGGCACAATGATTATGAGTCCCTGTTGTGGAAGGGTGACAATCTGTTGAAGGGATTTCTCAAAGATTCAAGACAAGAAGGGATATCTTCAAGTAACCTTGCTAGTAAATTAGAAGTACGAGTTTTTAAGCAGTACAGGGAAAGCTAGTGATAAATGAGCCATTGCAATAAAAATACCAAGAAGTTGTATTCATAAAAGTCAAATAACAATTGGTGTTAATTTAGTAATTCATTCTTGCAGCTCAGTAGTGCATATGAATAATTTTCTATATATTTTACTTGAATTCAGTATTGCCACTGATGGTTTGTCCAGGCACCTTTTTTGGCTGAATTTTGTTCAACAATGTTGTTCATAGAAGCCAGAAGATTGCCTGAGTATGAGCTGTTCACAAATGAATAGGAACTTGGTTAATTTTTCTGTTGGTGTTAAAAATAAAATCCTCTTGATTGTTTTCAGTGCTGTATCTGCTTTTGTTTTTAAGTATGTCATATGGGTTTATATGCCTTATGTTTTGAATCTCAGGTAATACATATCTGATACTTAAAACAAGGAAAATAATCCTATATTGCATTTAATATTCTAGAATGTTTTTTATTCTTTGCCACCAAAAGAAAAGTTTACTCATTTACGATTGCAGTGTCATCTGTAAGTATTAAATATACTCAGCTGATACTTTAGTTGGCTTCTTATTTTGTCTTTTCATCACATCTGTGTATAAATCAGCAGTGTTAGGTTTACAGTCAAGTTTTATTTTAGTGCTCCCATAACTTACTAGAAGGTAGTTTGGTAAGGTTCCTCATTTGTATACATTCTGTATAGTTTTTGCTGCAATCAAATTGCAGATCATATAAAAAAAGATTCAGTTCCAGGATTCAGTTCAGTTTCAGGATTCACTGAAGCTTTAACTACCCACCCTAATTATTTAGAGACCCTTATGGATAGTTATAACCTTGATTAGTATAGACACAGGCAGAATTATAAGTACAGAAAAATAATATATAAAATAGAATATATAAAATAATAACAGGGAATATGTATTAATCAAATTACAAAAATATTGAAAATTGAAAAGATCAACTCTGTATGTCTGGAAATTTGATCCTTAAATTTTTCCTTCAGTATAGTTTTGAATGCACCCAGTAAAGGTTTTTTCACTATTTATTGATGAGAACTATTGTACTACCTGAGAGTTCATAAATCCCATGTACATTTCATTTTTCATCTTATTACTCATAGGATAGTGATGTAGGTTGTAAATTAGAAACGTTTAAAGCTGACAAAGAATTGGCTTAAGAAATTTTAAACAAAAATGCATCACAAACCTTGAGTTATTCTAAATCATTATAGCCTTGAGGCTGCCCAGATGTGTACTGCAGCATTTCCAAAGACTTTCTTGGCAGCAGGAAAATTACAAATTACCTTCAGGGCTCTCCCCTGAGGTCTCAAAGAAATTATAGGGAGAAAGATCAGTTCTTCTGAGGGCCTCTGCTAGGCATCCATAAACTGGCATTATTCAGAAGTACTCTCAGAGAGCAGATACCAAACTGACTACTCTGCATGAGCTGCTTGTCCAACAGTGCTTGAAATCTCCCTGTTACCCCAGTCTGCTTGAGTGCCCCAGTTACACATTCACCAGGGTCAGTAAGTTAAAGTATTCTGCTTAAAAATAACAAAGATGGTTGCTACACCCAGAAATGTGGGAAAAGTTGATGCCACTACTTTAGGTGAGGTTTGTAAGAACTTCCTGCCTTACAAGGAGACTGAAGCTCTACCAGGACATAGAAAGTCATAGCTTCCTACATGCTTATTTTGGAGACCTCTCCTCTCTTCTGTGGAGGCTATTTCCCACCTAATTCATAGTCAGTCAGTTTTACTGAGGTGTTCAGTAGGAAAAGTGTCACCAGAGTTCACTCAGATTTCCTGCTGCAGCTTCCAACACTGTTTATCACAGAAACTCCTCAGAAGTGGAATCAGAAATTTGAAGGGAGTCCTGACTGCATGAAAAAAACAGCTGTCCCTTTTTCTGAACCTCTGTCAAAGTCTACCATTCCACTAAATACAAATTCATTTTTGTTTCAATTGTTCTTCAAGTGCATCTAGTGAAACTAAGGGAAAGTTTGTTTGGGATAAATGTGTCTGTAGAAGTACTTTGCATGCACAAAGAAAGAATGGAGCTCTTTCAGCTTCTTTCATAGGACTTGTTCTTGAGAAGGAAAAAAGTTTTCTGGTAGATTCATTTGAATCAATCTCCTCCAAAAAAATATATGTATCAGGAGCGTCTCATTCTCAGTTAAAGCCACAGTGTCTTCCACCAGTTAGCCTGTTTCCTCTTAACATTAGCTGATCTCAGCTAGGGAATCCAAGGTGGGCTAACTCCACAGTTTTTGTCTGAGAAAGTCGCAGTATTTGTTTCCTTACTCCTCTGCTTCTACAGCACAGTGTCTGTGCCTAAACTTTGGACTCAGAATGCAAATATGCTCACACTCAAAACATCCAGTTGCATATTGTACATTTAAAGGAAACTTAAATTTTCACTAGAGTCTCATTTCCCACTTTGCTTAACATTTTGCTGATCTTTTGCCTCTGTTGTTATTCTAAAATTTGTCCTCTGAGGGGGTGTAATGGATTCTCTAGTGGCCTGGTTACAGCCTGCTGTGGATGTCTGAGTTTCCACTGCAGGTTAGCTCAGAATGAATTTTAGGATCTCTTGTTTCTTCCCTTTTGTGCTGTTTTTGAAAGTGAGATAGTTGCATCATAAATTCATTATTTTTTTTGTTGGTCTTTTTTTTTTTTCCTGGACACGTGGATCTCTAGCCCACAGATTAGTTGGAACCATGACCTAAGTATAACCAAATAAATGTATCTGCCTAAGCTGACAGATAGCCTGAAACAGCTGCTTTGAGAGGTGAATTGCATCATTCATGACAAAGGATCAGAGGCCACTTCTTTGACACCCCCCTACAAGAGAATGCTGTACATGTGACCATTTAATGTAAACACCAGGGAGCTAAGGTGAAGAAACTTTCCTGTTGCAGCCAAGGGGAGAAGAAACAGCTCATTTTTTTGAGAAGTGTAACTAAGAATGCTTTCTCACCTTCTTTTCTGGGCAGGAAAGAGGTCTTCTCTGTCAATGTCAAAATCTTTCCTGAGAGTGGTATACTAGCTATTTTCTATTTGATAAAATTGATCATCTACATTACTGCAATGCTTCTTAAGATAAATAGAAGTCCAGTTTCTCTTGCATGGTTAGCCAAAATCACATTGAAATTCCATACATCTTTTTCCATTTTAATGTCTCTCAGATTCAGTAGAACATGTCTAATTTACAAGCGTTACAATTTTTAAGAACAGTTAAAGTTTTAGCTCAGTCCTCCTAATATATGAGGATTTTAAGCAGATAAAACATTAATACTAATGGGATTAATTCCCTAAGAGCAAGAGAAAAAAACCTTCAAGAGCTTTCAGAAAATACTTTCTGCTTTCATAACATAATTAAATTGTAGTTAAAGTTGCATTATGCATTGCTAATTAAAGGGGAAAACCATCACTAACTTTACCAATTACTCTTTTATATAATATTAATATGAAGAAAATACTTGCATTTCAATTTCCTTATACTAAGCATTTGAAACATGATGTTTTCAGGACAGAGAGGAGGGGTGTAGGCACAATCTACTTGTGCTGTGATCAGGGTAAGAACTGCTGAGTCAAAATCATGCAAACCACTTTAAGGGCAAGTATGGGATATGTTTCTGTCTCTTATTAAAAAGGAGTGATGTCCTACATTCTTTTTACAGCAGCCTAACTTACTCAAAATTTCTTTAAATTTTTGGGAGGTTATTTAAATATTTGAAGGCTGTACTGTGAACTCTTTGAGGCAGGTGTTGCATGCTGCTTACTGTTTACACCACAGCTACTGTACTGTGAATTCAGGCAGAATACAAACAGCCCTTGAAACTTGCCCCAGACCAGTAGGTTCAGGATGAGAGGAACACATCATCTCTTACAGGAACACCCTGAAAAAGCCCCTTTTGGGAGTTCCCCTTCGTTCTGTATACACTTACAGGGATCAACTCAGTGACTATGTCTGCAGCAGCCTCTACAAGGATACAAGCCAGAGCTAGGGATGGTTTTGTCCCTTGGAGTTCTGAACTGCCACTGACGATGGGAGTCATCTTCAAAGTCAATGGTATTATGCCTTTAGTGGATTTATGAAACAGCTATTGCCTTGTTTCTGGATCTCCTACAACTTTGGTTTTGGCTTTGTGACCTGCTTACTGCTATAGGAATATAGCTATTTGCTGACTGCAATTTACTCTGTAATGGAGCTGGGGTAGGGACTAACCCATTAATTTAATGGAACATTAGGATGAAAACATTGCAAGCCATAGAATCTCATCAGGAATCAGTGAAGAAAGGCTGGGCTGTATTTACAACCATAAGCTATTTTCATTAGAAATTTCTATTTATCAAAGCCAAATTTTTCATGTGAATGTATAAGATTTGAAGACATTTTGGTAAGGCAGATTATTTGGGTGTTACATGGAATTTCTGACCTGATTGGTAAAAGTTCAGATCCTCCTCTTTTCTGAGTCAACCTGATTGCTTTTGTTTCTTCAATTTTTTTACCCATATTTGAGTTCAGACCCTGAATTGGTAAACTCCACCAGTACTAGGGAGACAGAGGAGACAACAGCTAAGACTAATGTGCTTGCGTGGAAAGAAAGAGTGAAATTTTCCAGGAAACCAGACATGAATTCACATCTCTGTAGAAAACTGATGCAGTCTGGTGTGTTGGATTTCTCACTCAGGCTAGAGGGTATAGGTGTACCCTCAGGCTAATGAGTGTGGACTGTGTGCTCTCCTAAAGCCTCATAGTTGAAATAATTGATATCTGTCTTATTTATCTTGTGTGGATTTCACCCTACATTTTACATGACTTGTGTTTGCCTGGATTCTTTCAGTTTTCAGAGACTTTTAGCACTTCTAGCTAGCTGTCAACACGTGTCACACAGAAGGGGAGGCTGGTGCCCATGGTGCAGCACCAGCCATGCAGCCCAGCACCTGGACTCCCCAGGCTCAGCCAACAGATCCACGTGCCTCATGGCGAAGGCAGCAGACAGCTGTGAACAAGGCTGGAGTCAGCAGGGCAGGGAAAATTCCTTCTTCCCTCTCCTCAGCCATTTGTGACACCACAACTGAGGGGCTGGCTTCACCCTTGGGGATCCCTGCCACACGACACCAGTCCAGGTGATGGGTCTCCAAAGAGAGTGGAGAAGGCACTGTAGTGCCCCTGGGATGGCAGTACCCTGGGGTCGGTCATGGGGGCTGTGCCACTGAACATCTGGAGAGGGCAATGGAGTGCTTCATCCTCCGGTGTGCAGAGGGGTCCACCAGACAGGGGGACTGAAACTGGAGTTCAGGTTGCCTTTAGGAACTTGTGCAGGACAAGGAGGTCTCCAAGACTGGTCTTCGGGCTGGTCCCCAACACTGCAGGGACGATCTCAAGACTGTGTGCCAAGAGGAGAGGATTGGTGGTGCAAGGGGAATTTCTGAGGCCTGGAAAAATTACCAGTGTCATTCCACATGGGCAAAGGGGAGGGATGCAAAGTGCCTCTCCACCAGCCATACTTGAGAGTTGACTCAGCTGTTATCAGGAGGTTGGATTAAATAACCAGAAGTGGGCTGGCAGGTATCATGAGGTCATCTCTCACCTTCCAGAGGCCAGGAGTTTGTAAGCCAGGACTGACCACATTCCCTGCATCCTGGAAGCAGCCCAGGACAGCTGCAGTTAGGGGGTAGCTTCCCAGCTCTCCCTTCTCAGCCTCCGTGGGCTCTGTGCCTTAGTGAAATGGGCAGAAAACTTTAACTCAACCCATACGTACTATGTTTTCATAGTATGTCTCTTTGGTAGTATGTCTCTTTTGGAGATGATAATTCCTATGCAATTCAATATCATCTCCATTTGTTGGTTTTGACCCCGACTGAGTTTCACCAGTAGGGTTTCTAAAGCAAAAATGTGACCATGTCGTTAAATACAGAGAATAGGAAGTGGAGACAAGGGTTTTAGGGGAAGGATGCTGAGTTCAGCTTTTGTTTGTGTTGAGTTTAAAAGTTTGTCAGACCAAGATGTGGAACTTGGGAGAAGACAAAAACTATTGTTAGAGAAGAAAAATATGTGAGAAAGTAACTGAAATGGGGGCCAAGAGAGGAACCCTGTGGATGAGGATGGTGTATCACAAACCAGAAAATAAGATGTTGAAAACAGTCATCACTGAAGCTGCAGAAATGAAAAGGTGCCCTGGAGAAGACTGTGCATGACAGAGGAACTTGAATGTCTGTGAAGTTCAACTTCTATTCCCTTGGACAAATGCAGCAGCAGGACCTTTGCTTGTTATGTTTAGCTTCTGTTGCTTTAAGTGGAAGTTAGTCTAGGTTGGAGACAGGTTGAGGAATATAGACAGCCTTGGAGATCACAGGCAGAGGCATCACTTGGCTTAATTGGCTGTTGGGCGATGCTGAAGCAGAGTTACTACTGGTTCAACTCACTGGACTTTGATCTAAGAATTTGTTCTTGATATTGTAGAGTCCTGACCACCCATTGGAGTATGAGGGGAATTGACCCAGATCAAGAAGCTTATTAAGGAATGTATCATTCTGGAAAATACAGTTTGTCCTATAAATTCCTTAAAAATGCCATGCCCTTAAAAAAAATGAGAAAGGACTCCTAATTTTTAACTTTTCCTTTGAAAACCATGGATAATTTTCCAGAAATAATTTATCTTGATAGCTGAGGAAACTAAAAAAATGGAACTTCTGCACTTTTACTGGATTGAAATTCAGTGCTGAGGAATAATGTTCTGCAAAAGGGAAAATAAGAAAGTGCCTAGGAAGGAAATGCATACATTTAGCATAATATGGCCTACATGTAATCTATATCCTAGTCACTTCTTCCCTAAGATTACAGACCTGAAATGTATATTCATAAGCTTTCAGACAGTGCCTAATACAATGAGGTTACAAAGGTACTTGGTTCCTCTGAGTATTACTTGCACTGTAAATTTTAAATTGTACTGAGATAATGGTGTGAGAGCACAGTTGGATTGAAAAGTCAAATACCAAAACATCAGAAAAATACCAAACTCATGCTTTTAAGCCTCCATGTACCAGTCTAGCCTGGCAGAGCAGGAACAGTTTGCAACTTCCTGAGTCCTGGTTTACCATGACCTATAAGGGCAAGTCAGGAGGTCTCATGGGAAAGGCCACTGAACACTTCAAAGGAGTAGCTCTGCCTCATGACAGTGAGGGCACAGGAACCAGCAATGGGTGTGCTCTTTGTCTGGAGGTTTAACTGTGTTGCAAACGCTGTAGGATGCTTGAGTTGGGTATTCAGCATGTTGCTGCCTTGTGCTTCCAAACCCAAATGGTATTTAATGCCAAATACATCAAATAAGCAGACTCTGAGTTAAAGCATTAAACCTTCCTTGTGTGAAATATCTAAAAGAACTTAGTGAGACACTACTGGACTCTGACAGCATGAGAGGTCTGGAAACAGTTCAAATGAGGCAATTTCATGCATTGTTTATAAATGCATTGTAGCATCCTGATAGCAGGTTCTGCCCAGTAAGAACACAGTTCAGAAGTATGGTTGTTTGTATTTTTTTCAGTTGTAACATGGAACACTGTTCCAGAGCACTTCATTTTTCAGGACTTGAATAAGTAGTAATGGATCATATAAACTCATCAAGTAGACTGGACTCAGCCATAAACTCACTATTTGTAAATCTATACCAAGGAAATCAAGGCCTTTTGTGAAATACTTGAGAATTAATCAAAGCATTTTTAAACTATTCCTATTTAGTAACAGTCAAAATGTTTATTCTTTCACAAATGAAATGTGTGACCAAATGAAATGGAAACCAAATTACAGATTTCAGGTTGTTGTCCAGATACAATCAAAAATGATACATTTGAGAGCTTCAAATACTTACCCGGGTTAAAAAAGCTATGAAATAAAAATAAAGACTGTATCTCCAAATGGTTATTCCTTTTTACTTTGTTTTTTTAGTTTCTGTCATCTTAGCTAGACAACTCACTTGACCAGATATTGTAAAAACCAAAATAAAATTGGATTTATATAAAATAAACATTCTCTTTCTTTGCTTCTTGTCACAATATCACAAATGCAACCATGGCTTCACAAGTTTTGTTTAGAAAAGCAGTCACATAAGAGTAGTAGCAACAGTTATTCCTGCTAAGTCACATCACAGTTGTGGCATGTGCTTAAAAACTGAGCTGTTGAAAAAATATTAGTCCTAGTGTTAATAAAAAAAGGCCTCCTAGCACATGTCAGTAATAAGATGTTTGGGAAGTTGCTTCATAAATAAGCCCTTTAACCTGACCATTTGGAATAGTCAGTTGCAGAAGCTTCTCTCCCTTCCATTTCAAAGGATATATCAAATGGATCTTTGTTCCCTCTTTTGCTCTGTAGAAAAATGTCTTTAACTGCACCTGGAGTGCTGCCCATATGAATAGCACACATGCATATATTTATATATGTATCTATATCTCTATCTATACCCCCCTGTAGAACAAACTAGCAGTTAAATAATCCTCGATATCCAAATGAACAAGCCCATTATGCTTCTGAGATCTGGCAAGTGATTTTTTCAGGTGAGTATGTAGTGGTTTTTCTCCTTTTCTTCAAAAAGCTCATAAATCTTGAGCAGAAATATTCCCTATCTCTTTACATGAGCATTTCTATTTTCTGCAGTGATGAGGCTGATAAACCTGTCAGTTTAAGACTGACTGATGGCCATGGACAAGCAGAAAGTTTCCCCAGCACACTACGACACTCGACCAGGCATCGCATGCAGCAGATCTCCATCATCTCAGTCTTCATGGAAGAACTATACTGCAAAGCAAGGTGTTTCTGCCTTTGCATGAAGCATTTTGGTTTCTTTCCATGAGCTCTTCTAAAGCTCAGTCTGTTTTCCCTTCTGGAGTAATTTATTTTTTCTTGATGGCTTCCTTGGGGCAGCAGTCCAGCACTACAGGTTTTTTTACCTTTTTTTTTCCCCTGACATGCTAAAGGTTGTCATTTCAAAAAATTACACATGCTCTATTGACCTTCATATTAATTACTCCTTATCCATTAGAACATAGTTATCCCTCTGTAAGTTAATGTGCTGCCTGTTAGCATCTGCCAGCGGGCTCTTGATGTAATGGGTATGTGTTTGACTTAAATGCCAACTGGCTTCGTTATTGCTGAAAAAAAATAATAGCAGTTACAAGTTATCCATATTCTCTGCTTCTAAGGAGGGAAAATAGTGTTGCTGAAGAACAGCTGGTTTTGGCCCATCAATTCTATCAATTACGTGAAGAAAGGAATGGCAGATGCTGTGAGAGTAAGAAGAAAGTGCTAGCTAATTCCTGAATAGTCACGTAAAACGATTTTGCATTTCATTTGAGTAGAAATTGAATAATCTCAAGTTTTTGTAGCACACCAGAAGAAATATATTTATCTAATTGCATCTTTCAAACATAGCTCTTTAAAAACAATGTGAACTGAAAAATAATCTGAAAAATTACTTTTATTACATCATTTGACAGAGATAAGTCTACTAACACTTTCTGCAATATCATAATGAAATTTGAGAAGTACAGTTTTTACACCCAAACTTACTAAAATTACAGGGAGGTCCAAAAGACAAATAAATCCAACATAGACTTAAATATGTGAATTATATACCTGTTATTTCTTTTCTTTAAAACTATACATAAAAAATTCAATCTGCATACATGATAGTAAAGGTAGTAAGAAAACTAAAGTGAAGCATAGCGTTTTTAAAGCAAAAGAAAATTGGGTTATACAAACTGACCCTGAACATGTACTGGGTCAGAGATAAATTCCTGCAGAAGATACATGTTCCATTTGAAAAATTCCAGAGGAGTTCATTAAAAGATGAATGAGGGTTATTTTAATGAACTTTTCTAAGAAGAGATTAACAGTGGTAGCTTTTAGAAACACAATTTTCTTTGCCTGCAGCAGACTCAGTGCCTGAGTATCATCAAGGAACACTGAGCTTAAGCCTGTGACTTGTGACCAGTCCCCGAACTGTGCCTTCACTGACTGAGAGCCTAGCTTTAACATCTTCCTTTCCCCATGCTCTGCTGAAAAGGTGAGCAAAATGACAGCATCCTCCAGGGTCAGGAGATGGTTGTGTTGTACAGGCAATGATTCCTTGTAGTTTCCTTTACCAGAAGTTGGAGCATAGATGCATTTGAGATGCTGGAAGGATTGTCTTCTACATCTGCCAGTTCTAGCCCTCTTGTCCTTCAAATATGCCACAGACCATGGGGCTGAGCAGAGAGTGGTGGAGGATTTCAGTGCAGTAGTGAACTCCGTGTGGAGTCAGCTGCACTGTTTTCTAAGAAGAAAAGATGATATTAAAGGTTTAAGCCAAAGATTAAGTTCATTCTACATTTTTCAGAGCCCAGCATTCTCTGTCTTCTTTCCTACCCACTTTTTCCTGCACTGCTCTGTACAGTCTTCTTCTAAAAGCAGCTGCAGTGGCAACAGGAAGGGGCAATCTACTCTCTTTTTTCTTTCTGCTGAGAGCAGTAGCATAGCAAAGGGAATTTCAGGACTTTGTAGTTGAGGTAGTGGAAGAGAAGCCTCTCCTGCACATTCTTTAGTGGGGCTGGTGAGTCTGAGTAAGTATGAAGATTTTAGGGCACATGACATAGCCTGCCTATCTTTTCAACAGTAATGTATTGAATCTACCTTACTATATCAGGGGCAGAAAGCAGTGCTGTGCCATAACCACACACTACAATACTTATTGCCATGCCTCAGAGTGGTTAAGCAGATCAAAATCCCCTTAGCATTACAGGATAAGCAGAAGGTTTGAATCTACCTAAGAAATATATGTAAAGTGCAACTTGCTATATCTGCAGTCTCAATCCTTGGTTCATATTAGATTTTTTTTTTTTTGACAAGCTTGACAGCAGTGATGAAAATTAAGACAGTGTACGTGGGAGAGGAGAGAAACCTGTATATAATAAGAATTTTAAAAGAGGAATATTGTGCAAGTTCTATATATCAAATACTGTAAAGTAAGACAGTGAACACTGAGAAAGTAACAAAGCAGAACACAAAATGTGAAAGCACAATATTTAAAACTGTCACAGGCTGTACTGCAGACAACATGAACACTTTGTTACTGATAAATGTAATGGAGTCAAAAAGTCCAGCAGGCTTTTAAAGGGAATTGCAAAGTTTTACTGTCACGGCATGGGAATATTATGGATATTAGAGAAGGCAGGGTGGACCAAATGCAGTGTTTGTTACATATACACTTAAGTTGAAAGTGCAAACAGCATTCATTGCTATTACATTATGTTTACAATATTGCATAACAATATGACATCATCACAAAAGCATAATGTCATTACTGTCTGCCATAACTGAGCTATAGCCAGGATCTAATCCAAAGTTCACTGAATATCAATAGAAAGATGACATCAGTATGCTTGGGATCAGTTAGTGCAGAAATGAGGGAATGGCTTATGCCACTCCAGCCTCTAATGGCTTATCTAATTAATGCTTATTTTGCTTGTTTGCAAAGACCTCTTGGAGGTGATTGCAGCAGCTCAGTGACAACCAACATGTCCCGTGCTGTGGAAACATATCTGGATATCCCCAGCCCCTGCCACAATCCTGTGTTACTACAAAAAGAGTGAAAAAGCAATTAAGTCCTATCTACTACTGAAGTACAACTAAACCAACTGTCACAATCCCTGAACACATTAAAATGGATTCTTCTTCAGTGTTTCCACATATCTTTGAGATGACATAGGTAAACCTAAGGAGAAGCCAGCATTTGAGCCCCTACTCGGCTAAAACCCGACTCCTAAAAAACACATGGGGACCCAGGCTAAAACAGAGGATGATATGCAGAGTGTGATAGCTAAATTCAAGCTTGACTTCTTTTTACTGGCCTTTTTGGAGTGAAAGGACAGCAAATGAAGTGAGATGTATTCAACCCTAAACAATAATGCCTTGCAGCACCATCATGAGACTAGTACTAGAAAGGCAACTCTGTTTTGGGATGCCTAACGAACCAAAAGAAACATTGAAATACATAATTTCATCCAAACCTGATTCAAGTTCTTTCAAAGCAATGGAAACTCAATCAAAAATTAGAGGAAATACCATTGCATAAATAAATGCTAAGTATTCAACATGAAGCATTGGAAGTAATCACAGAATAGTAAAATCATTTAGGTTGCAAAGGACCTGTAAGATTGAATCTGGCTGTTAACCCAGCACTGCCAAGTCCACCACTAAACCATGTCCCTCAGTGCCACATCTACATGTCTCTTGAACACTTCTAGGGATGGTGACTTCATCACTTCCCTGGGCAGCCTGTTCCAGTGCTTGACCACCCTTTCAGTGAAGAAATTTTTCCTAGTATCCAATCTAAACCTTCCCTGGTACAGCTTGAAGCCATTTCTTCTTGTCCTATTGCTGTTTCTTTGGAGAAGAGGCCAACCCCCACCTGGCTACAGCCTCCTTTCAGGTGGTTGTAGAGAGTGATAAGGTCCCCCTCAAGCCTTCTTTTCTCCAGGCTAAACAACCCCAGCTTCCTCAGCCACTCCTCATCAGACTTGTGCTCCAGACCCTTCACCAGCATTGTTGCCCTTCTCTGGGCATGCTCCAGCACCTCAATGTCCTTAGTGTAGTGAGGGACCCAAAACTGAACACAGGATTCCAGCTGTGACCTCAGAAGTGCTGAATTCAATGGCAGTTCAGACAAAGCCACTCTGTTTAGGGGAAGAAGAGAGAGTCATCTGGAGATGAAGCACATTGTGTCATCTGTCCTCATGCAGCCAAAGAATGGTCTTTGGCCCTGTTTTAAAACATGTATCCCCTAAGAATACCCGATTTATCACAGAAAAATCTGTATGAATATATTAGCTGGTCGTAATCTTCAAGAAATGAGCTTTATGCTACAGTTGTCAGTGTAGCAGAGACTGTATAATGATTAAGAGCACAGAGAAAACACACTATTTTCTTGCTTGCCTACGTTAGATTTATTCTACTGCTATGTCATTATGCACATAAGTCTTAGAAATGAGAATTGTGTAAAACTAGTTGAAAACGAGAGCTCAGCAATGCTGTCAGAAAGTTCCCACCACTGCACAGACATGCACCTTCCCATTGCCTCCAGAAAGGTTATTACATTTACTGTCATATGGAATGACAAATATGAAAAGCAAGTAGCAGCGCTTTAAAATGTTCATATAGGATATTCTTGGGCAGGAAATGCATGAGGTCTGGCTGTACTTTTAAAGACAAAAGCGTGCTCATAAATGGCTGTGAGCAAGAAAGCCTTGAAAGCATGTGAAAATATGTGTGATGTTTAACTGGCACCTTTTGAGAGGCTAGATTCAATGTTGTCTTAAATGAGACACTTGGTGTTAGACCTCAGACTGAAATCTACACTGCTGCATAAAACTGTGGATTTGCATATATGTTAAGGTTAAAAAAAAAAAGTATTCTGTTTCTTTAAGGACCTTGGGAATTTCCCATTTGCCATCACTGAAAGAAGGAAGCAGATGAAAGTGTGGCTACATTTGTCCCTTGAAGTGGTGTGACAATTGTTTCTTCAGTGTCATTGCACTATCTGTCCTGTTCTCTTTCTAATCATGTAGCGTGGAAACAAAATATTCTTTATATTCATTTAAAAAAATTCTAAACACAAGCAAGGATCTAATTTCCTAAGCTGTGAGTTCATCATACTGTGAGTGTTAATAAAGCTGGTATAACTGGCTACTCAGATCTCTCAAGTGTATAATCTTTTTCTTTTAAAATGTTAATAACGACGTCTTTATTGTGAAGGTTTCCCTTTCTTCAAAGCACTACTATTGTTCTCTACAAATCTGAAATATTTGGTGCTACTTTCCGCACAGCAGCACTTACGGAGACTGAAAGGCACATGGCCTGTAAAAGACCCAGTCTTACCTGAAAGACTCAGGACTTGCTGCCCAACTTAATGATGGCTCAGCATGGCCTATCTATTCAAGGGCATCCACCCACTGGACACTGCTTGCTAACATACCTAATTTGCAGCTAGGAAAACGTGTAAGGTCCTCACTTCCACTCACTATATTTTCTCTCCTTGAGGAGATATGGTTATCTAAGATCAGAGCCAGGAGTCACTTCTTATAGCTGGAAGGAAACACGGGAGTCTCTTAAGTAGCACCATCCCTAGCTTTTAGCCACCCAGTGCTGGACTTCAGGGATCTAGGGTTTCACTGACCCCAAATATTTTAACCTTAATGTGAAGTGTGTAAGCCCTTTCTACAACAAAAAAGAAAGTTCAGAACAACCTTTTAGTTCAGAGGGCTGTAAACAGAGGGTTTTTTCCATTCTCTTTCATTCAAAACCTGGAGGAACACCACAAATTTTATGGTCTACAGAAAAGAAATTGAAGATCAGAATCCAGTGTCCTGCTCTGGCTGACAGTGGGTAACTTGTCTTTTCTTTAGCTAGAACATTCTCCTTGGCCAGAATATCTGTAATTTTTCTGTGCAAAGTTAATCAGTGGAGAAGACAAGAGGGAGCAAGAATGTCCCATCCTAGAGTAGTTTGTAGCAAGGTTGCACAGCTACACCACATGGGAGTGTGCGTGGAAGACCCTGACTCCCCGAGCAGTGTTCTAGATACCAGGATGGGTCTGCATTGCTTCACTGTTGTCCACAGATGTAAGATCTGTTTTCTAAAATGTATGTGGAGAATGTATTGTATTCTGAGTTACTTTTATGTCCAGCTGATTAGTCCTCCACATATATGCCTGACAACACCCCACTGCTACACCATCTACTCTGATCCCAGCTCTAAAGCTATTGTATCCCTTTCCAACCCCTCTGGCTATCAGAAGCCATATCAGTCCTTACCACTCTGCAGTGCATCCATCAAACCCTGTTTTCCAACCACGTACTTCCAACTTCACCATTTCCAAGCCTCAAGTGTCCTTTATAATTCTTTACCACATAGTCCTACCTTCATAGCCTCCTCTTCCATTCCACACATCCAAAATTCTACTTTCTTTACCCTTGCCACCTTCCTCCCATGTGCCAGCAAGCCTGGTCTCTTCATTTCAAGCTTCCTGCCCCATAACTCCATGCAGAAGTGCAGGTGTCAGTATAGAGACAGTTGCTGCAGGGAGTTTTGCTGATGTTTGTGGGAATTGGCAGTTGCCGTACTTAAGGGGGAAAATTACAGATTCAGGAAAACCTCGCTGAAGCATAAGAAATTGTTATGCATCAACTGCTCCATGACAGTGACCCTGCTCCACATTATTTCCTCATGGTAAACTGGACATGTTTTGTCTCTTTGTAAAAGCATATCACATCTACTCCGAGGTAGGAAGGTGCCCCTGGGCAGTTACCAGGATGGATTTTCTTCATGTGTCCACACAGCTTTCGTTATTGTCAAGCCAAATTATCATGCACCGCATGACTGGTGAACTGGTAATATCAGGTACCTCTTGATCTTAGCACTCCACTTCTTCTCCACTGCCCATTACCAGGACTGGGCTCAAGAGGAGAAACTAGAACAATTTTCAGAGAATAAAACAATTCCAACAAACAGAAGAATGACATGGATTATGACTCAGGAGTGACATGGAAAAGAAATGCCTTAGCAGCATGTGAAATGGTTTGCAGAGTTGATGTAAATTGTCAGCGTAGCTGGACACTTAAGTGTAATTCTGGTACTAATTGCCAGCTGAGCCCTGAGATGCTACAGTCTTTACTTAGGCAGCTGAAATGGCAGCCAGTAACAACTTCTGCGCCTATGCAACAAAATTTCCTGTATTTAAATTCTGAATGTCATGACGATTAAAAAGAAAAGAAAAACCCAAACCTGGAAATGTGCATAAAATTTCTCTCTCCAATGAAATCCATTAGAGAAAAATTAATTGTAATGTGATTTTCTGGAACCAGCTATTGATACTGATCCAGAATAGAAATATGAGTGGGTTTTTTAATAATTTTATTTACTAGTTCTTTCCTGCTTGCTCAATTTCTTTTAAGAAGTATGTGAAAGGGCCACTATTATTATGGAGTAATTGGTTGCAGTCAAAATTTAACCTCAGATATCAATAACCTTTACACACTTTTTATTGATTTTGTATTACATTCTCATTTCTTAAGATGAATACTGCCTTAGTGTGTAAGCAAAGTATGTACAACTTGCACGTGGTTAGGAGAATATAATTATCTCCCTGAATATAAAACATGTTTGTGTTGTTATGTGTCAGTTCACAAAAAGTATGATACAACCTATATTTTCAGAATAAATGACTTTGTTTCAGAGAAGATGAGGAGGAGATTCTTCATAATCTTACAAAGTTGTGCCAGACCGCAGAAGGTTTTATAAGAGTTTCCTCCATTGAAAGCAGAGATGACTGACATTTCATGTAAAAGTGGGCTAAAGGCTGGGCTGGTGCTGGCTGGGGTAGAGTTAATTTAAGTAGAATTATTCACAAATACAAGTTTCTAAAATATGAAGATGGAAACAGCTAAAGAAAGTTGCATCTCATATGACCTAGAACCTTCAGAATCCTCTATAACTTTCTTAAAGTATGTGCATAAACTGACTCCAGATTTATTATAATTTTGCATGTCACAGAAGCCACAAAATCCAGATGGGTTTGCTTTCTTTTGATCTAAAATGATAAAACTGATGATGACTCATACATATGAAGTGCAATATTTCTGACTCAGCATTGAGGATTCAGAACTATCCAACTGATATAAGAGTTAGGTTTCCAGCAAAGATGAAACACTGTCAAGTATAAAATAAGCAAACAAATGCAAACACATTTTCTGTGTGTGGTAATTAAAATCTGAGTCTGAACTTTATGAGGCCTTGGAATAAGGGCAGCAATTACAGGATGTACACTGCTTACTTAGGCTGGTGAAATGCAGAAATTACAAGTAAAGTCACAAATGGAAGGCAGCTAGAGGATTTGCTGAGGAATCACGGTGGGCTTGCTGTGCAGCTGGACCCTCAAGGGGTCTGGTTCTTGCTGGCTCCCTTCCCCATGCTGCTGAGGATTTACTGAGCAACCTCTGTTCCAGCTCTGTCCAGCTGCCATCATGTCCACAGAGTCCTGGCAGAGGGATTGCTCTTGAATTTTTCACAAACTCACAAAGCTTGTCAGCCACCACTGAGCCTTTCTGCCATAGAAGAATGGAAATAGCCTACCTAAAGCTCAGTTCAGATGGAAATTGACTGATCCTACCAAAGGCTTTTGCAAGCTTTCTCCCTTAGGTTTCCTAAGATTTTTCACAGTGCATATTATAAGAAGCACTAAATCTTTCAACTGAGCCTCTGTTGGTAAACTTAAAGTATTCTTTATTTCACCTTAAAATACGTAACATGCTCTGCAGATAGCAGAGGTTGGATTATAGAGCATGCCTGTGTTTCCAGTCATGGTCTCAAGGCAGCATCAAACTCCCATGAACTCAGAAAGCATTAGGTTTCATGACAGCATATGATTTAGGTCTCAGCTCCCTAAAATTTTCTCATTGCTCTCTTCTAGTCATACAGGGATGCTTTCTGGTTGTGGTGAGTTGACCTTGGAGGGCTGTCAGTCACACAGCCAGTAGATCTTTCACTCCCTCTACTCAACGGGATGAGGAAAAAATTAGATTGAAATAACTCACGCGTCAAGACATGGACAGGGAGATCACTTACCAGTTATCACAAGCAAAACAGGCAACTCGGAGGAGATGAATTTAATTTATCGCCAAACAAAATAAATTTGGGTGTTGGGAAAAGAAGGAAAAAGTTACAATGCTCCCCCAATTCTTTCCAGGTTCAGCTTTGCTCCTTCATCTCCAAATTCCCTTCCTTCCCCTCAACTCCAAGTAGCACGGGAGGACGGGGAATGAGGGCTGCAGTCAGTCCATAAGTCTTCCTCTCTGCCACTCGTTCCTCCTCTCTGCCACTCCTTCCTCCTCACACTGTCTCCCTGCTTCAGAGTGAGGTCCTTCCCATGGGCTGCAGTCCTTTAGGATACACCTGCTCCAGTGTGGGCTTGCCATGGATCACAGTTCCTTCAGGAAACATCCACATGCTGTGGCGTGGGGTCCTCCAGTCACTGTCGGGTGGATATCTGCCCCAGCACAGTCCTCTCCGTGAACTGCAGGGCAACACCTGCCCCACTCTGGTCTTCTTCAGGGGCTGCAGGGGAGTGTCTACTCGGGCACTTGGTATGTCCTCCTACTCCTTCAGCTCTCTCCTCAGGGTTATTTCTCTCACATTTTTCCTCACCTCTCACTGCCAGGCAGCATTTTACCCTTTTTCAAATACATTTTCCTCAAGGCACCATCACCTTGGCTACAGGGCTACAGCGTGCAGCCATGCCATGCGGTGGGGCCATTGGAGCCAGCTGGAATGGGCTGTGTCCAGCACAGAGTAGCCCTGGCCACTCATCACAGAGGTCCCCGAAACACCTCCTGCCAGCATCTGGGCACCTGCACCCTGTACACATTTTCAATTTCTTTCCAGTTGTCTGGTCTTACTGTATTTTTAGCTTGCATGTTATAGCCCAAGTAGCCTACAATCTGTAAGTAAAACTCAAAATTACCTGAAGCCGATGAATTCAAGGTAAGTAAGTTACCTTAATATAGGTATTAAATAACTTATGCAGCCCCTATATAAGAGCCTAATAAAGTTCAAGCATTATCTGAAAAGTCAAATTCAAATGGTTTTTTAGAAGCTGGTAGCAGAGAAATGTTGATGTTTGTGTCATGGCCTGGCACACAACTGAAAAGAAAAAGGGGGGGGAAAAAAGTGGATTGTCCTGCACATCTGCAGGACTTTATAATCATTCCATAGGTATTTTGTCAAAACCAAGATCAGATCCTTTTGTCTGTGTGAAAAATTAAGCACAGCTTAAAACTCACTCAGATAAGATACTGCCGTCATGAAGGAAGAGTTGCTAAACTACATTGACAATTGCTCTGCTAAAACCCTGAAAGGCCAAAACACCCCAAAAGCAGTGAAAAGAAGCAACTGATTTCTGCTTGAAATGTTTATGCTGTTTTTCAAGGGCTTGAATGAAAAGCTGTGCTTCTCTCCCAAAGTACCATGGTAAGATAAATAATAAATAGACTGCAGCGTTTGAGCCCTACAACAGAAAAAGTTCAAGGGCAGAGAGCGAAAGTGAAAGAAAGGAACTGGTGATCCAGGACGACACTATACAGACAAATGGAAAAATAAAAGTTTATGTAGGGAGTGTGTGGCTGGTTTCCTGTCATTCAGCCCCTGTATGAGCAGATCTTTCAAGAATATATCTACATATTTTTTGCAGTTTGACTTATGAGGACATCACATAAGCATTTTCATAACTAGCATCTCACAGTATCAGCCAGTCATTAGTGAGGTGTTGCACTGGGCTGTGAAACCTTTTGCTTCAAGTAAAAGGGAACTTCCACTTCAGATACACTTTTTATGGTGACTGATAAATGCTAGTTCTCTAAACAGTGCTCATTTCTTCCAGGGTTAGGCTTGTGTGATGTTCTTGGAAACAGAGCTTGGGGTGAGGGATGTTGGAATAGTTAGTTCAAAATCAAAGGAGGGTTTAGCCACAGCTGCAGCTGCCATGTGTTTGTGCTTCCTGTCAGCTGGGCTTTGGCTTCAATGGAAACATGGTGATCAAACCTCACAGAACAACCTTTAAACATAAATTGATACAACTCTGCTGTGCAATTCTACATTGTAAGGTGATCAATGACAGTGTTCTGTAAATGCATAGCAGTACACTGGGCCTTTTCTACCATTGCCTTAGAAACAGAGAGCAAAGCTCACAAGTTGTGCCATTTGCTTTCTGTGGGTTCACACATTGTGTTGTTAATAAATATTTAATCAGTAAAGCAAGTGATCATACTGGTATAATTTAAGCTATAACATTTGTTAGTAAACATCAGTAGGTTAGCCTTCTCCTCTCTTCACTTCTTCACATCTCCCCAGCACTTCAATGCAGCTTGGGAACCACAGATCCACAGCTCTTCACTCAGCATTGTATTTTCATTATCTTCCTCCTAGAAGCACAGCTGTCTGTGGAGCAGAAGACAGCAAACCTCCCTGCAGAGAAAAGACACCTTCCAGACACAGAAAACACAGACATTTACTCTCTTTTGGGTATATCTACCTTGTTATTTGAGTGTGGATCAGTAGTACAGCCCCAGAGTGCATCTTCCAGTCCTCCTTAATGGTCCTGCTTTGATTCCATTATGGAGGGGTCCCTGAACACACAAATTTTATTCCTTTTGCATAAAACTAAACTGGAAGGTTCAGTCCAGATGCCAATAGGCATCCTGGCACTGACTTTAACCTGGCTGAAGGAAGACATCCTCAAATGCATATTAAAAGGATGAAAAGTCCTCAGAACCAGCTGCTTTACAGATCTCTTGCTCGCTGCAATGCCTGCTAATGTGAACACAGGCTTTGGGGTGACCTTGCTTGACCTTGGCAGTGTATTGCAAAGTTTTTATCTCTGCAGCTACAGATGTGACTTTGAGAAACTGTGGGCTCTGTGAAGTGAGCAGGTACACTGTGCACAGTCAGTTTGGGGCACACCTCCTATCAACCAAGGAATATTTGGGTGATTTGAAGGGGCAAAAGAGAGCTGGTTAATCAGCATGTCTCCCTCCTCTATGCACAATGCTGTCTTGAAATGCTGGAACAGCGTAAGAGTGGTTTTCTAGCATTTTAAGAGATTTTGACACTTTTCCAGGTTGGACTAAGCAAATTATATGTGGAAGAGGCAAGGGCCTAGAAATTGATAACTTGCCCATTACTGGTTTTTATAAACCCAAAAAAAGGGATCCTGTTTTTTTACTCAAGGCCAACCCTGGCACCAAACAATAAATCATAGAGAAACCACAGTTCCTTAAATACTGCTACAAGCCATTTTATAATGAAAAAATGCTGGTTGTTTTAAATAAAGGGCTCACTACTTCGTGCCTTACCATGCAGAGTTTAAAATAACACAACAGAGCTTGGCGTTTCACTTCAAAAGAAAATGTTGCTGTGATGAAACCATAATTGGAACACTACTACCCAGAATAAATTAGTATACCAAAGTTAGGAGCAATTGAAGGGTGGTGGAAAGATGCTGCAACAGAAGTTGCATGTCTCTGCGAATTAGAATGGTCGCTGTCACAGCTTTTATTTTAAGTGAAGCAGACTCTAGGCACTGGATTTTTAAGAAGAGTTTGGCAAGCTGTCGACATTTAGACCTCAAAATAGGCACACAGGTTTTCCAGAGAGCCTGAAAGTGGAAACTGCTGGATGGTGGGCTCTCTCAGAGCTCCTCCAGACTTCAGGGCATTTGGAGAGGTTAGTAAAAAATTAGCAGATGTACCCTAGTCTGAGAGCTTACCTAAACTTCCAGATGTCATTCCTCAGTTTCCTTGTACCTACTCTTCCAAATTCAGCTTTTCTGAAGTAGTCTGTGTATCAATACACAAAAGATATACAGTAGCTGGGTGAACAAACAGTAGTTAGTAGATCCCAGCCTGGATCTAGCCAGGACATGGATAAGGGCAGCACAGTATCTCCAAATGCAGCATTTTTTTCCTAGATGAGACTGGCCTTTTGTATCTTATGAGTCAACAAATTTATAAATAAGTCTTTGAGCCTACACACGAGAAAAACCTATTTTTATATCTTCATATTAAATTCATCCTAATTGCATATTTCCTTTTCTAATTGCATTTTTATAATATTAAAAATTACTTATTTTTTGACAGAGCTCTTGCTGTATCTCATTAGTCAGATAGCTCAAATTGATAATAAGACGTTTGAAATAGCAACACCATGCTGTTGTAGTGCTGGATTACTTTATTTCTCTCTCTTAGTGGAAAAATGCCTTTTTAATATCAGAAATGTATGTTCATTTGTCTAGTCATAAAAATAAGAACTTTTTGAACCAAAAATAAATATTAGTTTATTAATAGCTTATCTCACTTATAATCATTTATTGGGAAGGCATCTTGCACATTATTCTTCCCAGGTAGCATAAAATAACAGGAGCCCTTTTCTCAATCTCTCACAATAGTCTATAGAAAGTGGAAGCAAATCAGCAGTATTGTTTTTTTCTTAGATGTCTAGGAGCATATGACGGAATTATATGGGGGTTTTAGTTATCTAGCATAGGTATTTGTAAGCTGCTTTTCAACTCAGCATCTAAATGCTTAAGGGAAACAGATGGTTTTTTCTAAGGGATAGCTGTATCATCTTTTTAAAAAACACAAAGCCAAGTCCACATAAATGTTGGTTGGGGGAAGATTTTTCAAACTGAAACCTTTTAATCTTACAATAATATAAAAAAAACCCACCAACAGGACAGTGATATTTTAGAAGTGTTTATTGCCTACAGGAGTCAGACTGCAAATAAGGAACATGTACAGCAATAGTTTTCTAATAAAATATATGCTCAAGTGCACTTGTGCTGTTCATCATCACTATGACTACAATGTTCCTCACAGTTCAGCATCTTTCATTTCAATTGTACACGAAAATAAATCAGAGATGTGACAAATTAGGTTGTCTGAACCTGTGGCTGTGGTAAGCATCAGCTATGGTGCTTCTTGCCACGCCAGCTGTGCCATGGCCAGTGTCTCAGATGAGCAGAGAGGTCTGCTAAACTCCCTGCTGAGGAGCTTTCAGACTCTTCCCAACTCCAAAAATGAAGTCCTACATGACAGATGAGGTTTTCTTTTTCTTCCTGGCCCACCATCTTCCTTGCATAGAGGGTTTTCAGGAAGGCAGTGAAGGATGTGGCTTTGACAGCTCTGGGTACTGCAGGTTCCCAGAAGGCAAATATAAGTTGGATTTTGATCCTGCCTAGTGGTGCATAGTGAAAGGAGAAGGATACTCTGAGACATGCACATCGATTTATCCTTTTTGGTTTTCTTGGTAGCAAGCCTGTCCTTTTCACAATCGTGAGTGGGTGAACAGCATAACCTCAAATTATGGGTCTTGTTCTGGAAGAGGAAGTGAAGACCTGGATAAAAAACCTCCATCCTGATGGTGTGGGAGACTCCTGTATGCTGAGGCTGTGAAAAGTGCATGTGCAGTCTGGAGAGCAAATTCAAAGTGCCTTGTTTCTTAGTGTGAGAAGAGTTTAACATTTTATCCTCAGTTACACTGACTGGATTTGGCTCTGTGCTCATCCAGCAGCAGCTATGCCAGAGAAACTGTGATATTGTACAGCATAAGGAGACTTTAACAGCCCTTCCACCATTTGTTCCCAGGGACAGATCCTTGCTAGAAGTGGGTATAATGTGAAAAGATGGTATGTATAGGAAGCTATTTCAAGCAAGAGCCTTTATCCCCAGCAGTGCATGCCAGGTGCATCTCTGGGAGCACTGGCACCAATGCACCCGATACATCCATCCGGAAAACACACTTTCCTGCATGCTAAAATGTATTTCAAAATAATGTACATGAGTAATATAGATGTTGCACATTTCGAACACCTCAAGTGACAGAGAGAAAAATGGAATTGAGAAACTGTGATATATATCCTCTCGCTCAATTTAAAACATTATGCTGAATAAACAGAAACATTTCTTACTCCAAGAATGGAGCCTTAAAAGAAGATCAGATGCTATCATTACTACAAATTCACTTAAACATTCTTTTAGAAATGAGTTATCTCAGTGATACTGGTTACTAATCAATACAAGATTTAAAAAATGCTCCATAACATTCAACTCAACTATCAAAGGCATCTTATTTCTCACTTCCCATCAGCCTTCATGTGAAAGTTCATTGTGTGCAGATTGAAATTCAGAACATGGTTCAGAACGAGTTCTCTTTCCTTTGGTAGCAATCCTATTGTCAAGCTCCACACGACATTCAGAATCATGTTGTGCTATTCCTGAAGGAATATAAATATCCAGAGCTGTGTCAACAGTAAGTCCACTACAGACCATGATAGTAGGCATAGAAAGTGCTTTGGTAAAATATGTCTTTTTAGAGCAATCTGCACTTTTTGTGGCTCTGATGCAATTCCGTTTTTCTTTGTAAAAGGAAGAAGTGCAGCAAGTTCAGGGTCTTGTGAACTAAAACTCCTTCCATCATCTGAAGCATCAGCGTAGCCTGTGTGACTTGATGAAGAACAAAGGGATTAATGATATTGTGAAAGTTAACTATGACTCACACCGGTACCCACAACCTCATGTCTTTTGGGGAGGGAGGAAATAATCAAATATAAAAAACATTTCATGGCACCTCTTGGGACTGCACGATAGTCATGTAATTCCTCTCTGTGTAAGATGGAGTGCATCGCACTTAATAGTTTTAGCTGGTGCTTTCATATTGATTGATATATTTCAGACAATTTAGCTTGCTCCCTACTTACAAGCAATTAGTGCCACTTCCCGACACAAAACACATATCCTTGGGCAGGGGGAAGGACTTATTTGAACCCTACAAGCTTAGAAGCATCCTGTGATGCAGACTAAAGTTCCACATTTAAAAACTGCAATTGAGGCTGTACTGCAAAACCTACTGAATCTGCACCCTAACGCTGTCCATATTTTCTACAAAACAACCCCAGCCACTAAATATAGAGCAATGCTGTTTCAAGAGCATATGCAAATGCGCTATGTTGGATGTGTTTACACCAGCCATGTGCCTCTGAAAAAGAAAAGGAAGCCCTCCTCCAAACCCCAGTTGAGAAACCAGGATATGTTAGGAGACAACAGGGACTCCAGGTATTTAGGTAACTTGGCAATGAGGTTTCATCCCTATAGCAGAATCATCTGTGCCCATGCCAGGTGGCAGAGCAGCCCAAAGAGGGAAAGCCCTACAGCCTGCTGATGGCCTGGGAAGTCTGGAGAACAGTTCCTGGCCACTGCAACCCAGCAAAGTTGTGGTGGGAGTATCCCACAGAAGCAGCTCAGTCTTTAAACAGAAAGTACTTTTAATCTGTCAGAAGCAGGTGGTCTTCAAACAAAATAATGTTCATTGCAATATATCCATCTAGGGAAAGAGACACATTTCTTGAGTGGAAGCTGGGACAGGAGATGCTGATGTCTACAAACAAATCATGTAATTACAGTGAGTCGAGATCTGCTCTATCTGCAAACATTTCTATTCATCTCCTATCTTTCCAAGTTGAAATTTCACTATTCATATGAAGGGACTACTTATTAAATCACTCTGTGAAAAAGATTGAAGCTGGATTCAGACCTTTATTACAGTTGTATAAGTGATGGAAATGCTTTGTACAGCTACCTTTAAAAAGTAAGGATGGAAAGCCATTGTGAAATCACTCTAATTCACTACAAAACCATTATTATGCAGAAACTAAAAGTGCCATATTTCCAGGCACACCCTATTTAAGGTGCATCAGCTGTCACTTGTCACATACAGTGACAGCTAACCCAATAGGTCTTGTTCTTACCTTGAAAACATCAAGACATCAGAACAGACATCAGACAGACAGAAACACATGGAACAAGATAGCTGATGCTCTGGACAATCTAAATCCCTAAAAGTCTCATATATCTGGGCACAAATGGAATCATATTATACAAGTTCCTCTGGAAATGTATTCATTTGGCTTTATTACCCACCAAAGGAGATTTCACAAGGTTCTGGAAATCCAATAAACCTCCCATTTATAAGTCATGGCTTGCAAATACTTAAAAATGTGCTCCATTGGAAAAAGGATATTACTATATTAATGGACACATACTGAGCTTCCATGAGTTCCTTCTGAATTTTTATGGAGAAACAAGATAAGAATATATCATCATTTAAGCCTGTCACTATTCTAGACCATAATATCTCACTAACGTTAATGTGCATTAGGTTAGAGTTGGCACCTTGTCTAATTCTTCTTTTATATGCCACAATCACTGTTTATGCTAAAAAAATATACAGTTCCTCTTTCTCCTCCTTGACAGTTCTGCTTTTCTAAGTATATTGTTACATACTAACATAATGATAATGTAATTGCTTTTCTGCTTATAATCATTATATATAACGTGGATCAAGAACAACGTAATCCGTCTGTGTTGTCTAAACATTAAAATAACTAAGAAAATTAAGTTTGGACTGTTTGGTAATGATACAAGCGTGAGAAATAGAGCTGTTCATAACAATGCATATGGCTATGGTTGAGAAGGCTAACGGTATAATGATAGAAATCAATGTACAGCATGATGAAAATGGTTAATAAACTTCGTAAAGTTATGCAAAACCAGAGTATGAGAACAGCAGAAGGCTGGAGAAAATTAGACTGAGAAATGCAATGAAATACAACAATAAAGACAAGCTTATGTAATTCTGAATTACATACTGTCACGGCACGGGGAAGTAATACTCCCTTTCTATATTACTTCAGTGGGCTGACAAACTGTATGCTGCATCCACTTGTGTGCTTCTGCAGCAAAAATTAAAACAAAATAAAACTGACATTACAGAAGCCCTTGACAAAAATGTTTGAGAATATTTTACCATATAATGTACTACTAAAACCAGTCATTGGGGACAATTAAACACAGTCTAAAACATGTCATTCTTTAATCTGCTTTTGCATTTTGATTAAGAATTGCAGATAACAATGTGAAGGGTATTCTCAAAGCAAGGGGTATAATTGGCAAGAGCCCTAGTACTCATTAACTGAAGATTAAACTTAAAGCAAACTGAATACCCATCTGATGCAGAATACAGAGAGCTGTTGGAGCAATGGAGATCAAGTTCAATGAAATAAATTATATTTTTGCCTTTAAGGATGCCAAAAGCTAGAAGCAGGATTGAAAAATTGTCATGATTTTATGAACACAGTGGAAAACCTACAGAACAGAGTAAGGTGTGACCTTCATGGTACACCCAGGCACATACAGGTTACCATGCTGGCAGCTAGCTGCAGTTTAAATACAATTCATTAACAAAGAACCAAAACAGTCTGATCCATAAGTGACAAAAGCATTTACCAGCATCTGGAAATCACTTTTACTGGTGAGCAGTTAGTCTGGAAGTATTTGAAGAAGAGAGATGTCAATAGATTAGAAGAAACTGAGAAAAGGGTAACAAACTGATTAATGTACTAAAGAATTGATTAATTAGGAAAGATTAAAAGATGTGAAGGTGCTAAGTGACAGCTCATATTTTATTATATAAGCCAAGAAAGAAGAAAAATTGTTTGGAATGGATGAATGAGAACAAGTTATATGGGCAAACAAATTTGTGCCAACCCTGAGAACGTTTTGAAGCTTCCCCTACTGTTCCTGCCACCACTGAATAAAAGTCAACAGAAGGTGTTAGAGTTGGGAGGAACCAAAATATGCTGGAGAAGCATGTGCTTGCAACTGGGTTTTGAAAAGTAAAGGTTCTGTTTTGCAGTGACTACAGAATCCTTTGTGTCCCGTGGTTGCTGCTAGAAAAAGAAATCTCTCAGTGTCCTGGTTTTCCCAGCAACAAAGTGGGCTCAGTAATATTTCTTGACTCATGGGGACATTGTGACAGGAAATTCAATGAGAAGAAATAGATATTCAGCTTGGTTCTTAAAAATCATCTTATTGACCCAAATGGGCTTTTAGTCATGCCTTTTGACTGAATAAAAATACTCTAGGAAAAAAGAGGCAAAACAACTCCAAGAAGAGAAACAGATCTGCCACCATAGTGAATGGAAAAGGGAAAAGCATAAAATCTAGGGAAACACCTGAAAAATTAAAGATTAAAATAAAAGGAGGGGAATAGAGAAGAACTACAGGAGTGGGGTAGAAAATGCGAAACAGAGTGGCATAGCACAAGGGAAAGAGTTCTCAGCTTCCCAACAACAGCTAGCCCAAGCACATTGCTGCCTCAAAAATTGGTGAGGCACTTAAGGCATCTTTATGCACTGGAAAAGGACACAGCTGAACTGGGCAGCAGGGTGCTGGGGGGGGCAGTAAAATGGCCACTGCACCACTGCCTGTGTTGCTTGTCCCAGAGCCTTGATGAAATTACACCAGCAGGGAGAGGGCACAAGTAGTAGTCAGCCTTCTCTTGATGCCTTAAGATTTTAGCTTTTATATTTTTCAGATCCTGTAATGCTTTAGTGTGTAACTCTAAGATTCCATATAGCCTGGTAGCTGCTGTTCTCCCATTCTGGTCAGACAACACAAATCCTCTCCTGATCCTGATCCTGATCCTGAACTTACTGTCTCAGGCCCCAAATTATGTAAACAAAGGCTCTAACGGGGGGAACAAACTTGGGGTAATGACTTCATTACCTGAAATTGTAATTGGAGAACTAACCCTGATACGCAGATGGACCAAACTTACAAAAGTATGAAAAACTCGTGACCCGTTGTCCATTTTGGGTGTAGCCTCTCTGAAGGCTTTTGACTGCCCAAAGTGTACCTGAAGGCCCTTCAATAAATACCCACTTTTATCCTCCTAATTTTGCCTAGCCTCTGTTTTTAGGTAGCCCCATCAAGGCATCACTCTTTCCCACCTCTTAGGAGCAGCAGCATCAAGCCCAGCTTGACTGAGCTCTTGCCCTCCCCTCACTCTGTCCTCATTACTGTGATGGCAAATTCAGTTTGGCCTAAACTGGCTTTTTTCCCCCTAGATTTGAGTGGGGTTAGACACTTGAATCACTTGATCAAGCCTCTGCACCAAAAGTTAGACATGTGAAACTTTGACAAGAGGGCAAGTGTTGATCTGAGACTGGTGCCACACATTTAGTCCTGGATGGAAATGAGCAAAAGACTACTATGCTAAACACTCCTTCTGTTCAGCCTTCCAGGCAAGGAAGGAGCTCCTCAGTTATGTTTGCATGGTAAGTGTGGCAAGAACAACCTGTGCAGGGTCTGCTGGATAGACTCCCAAATCTGATGTCATTGTAAATCCTGGGCCATGCATCTGATTGCTGAAGAACTCAGGGATAACACAGAAGAAATTCTGTGGTTCTGAAAAAAAAATTTAATTAAATACAAAGTTTAATAGCCAATTAACTATGTATGAAGCTATATAGCCAGTGCCACCTGGTTCTTTGCTGGTTTTGCACTCGTTTTATTTTATCAGAATACAGTGGGACTATATCCTGAAGGTCCTTATTTGTATTATCCAAGTTGCAAATACTGAAGGTGGCAGATTTAGGTAGGTGTCATTTGAGATTTTGGGCACAAACCCCCTAATACAGGCAGTTAAATAAGTTCAACTATTGGATAAAGTGAGTATTTTTGATCAAGTAACAAAAGTGAAATAGTTTGTATGAGAGAACTTCTGAATATTTTGTTGAGGCTGATTCTAGATTCCATTAGACAACATCTTTGATTTAAAACCAGAGGCAATGAGCACAAAGTGAAACACAGGAGGTTCTCTCAGAACATCAGGAAACACATTTTCACTGTGAGGGTGACCAAGCACTGGCACAGGTTGCCTAGGGAGGTTTTGGAGTGTACATCCTTGGAGATGTTAAAAAGTATGTGGACACAGTTTTGAGCAATCAGCTCAGGGTGGCCCTGCTTGAACACAGAGAGTTGGACCAGATGACCTTTAGAAGTCCCTTCCAGCCTCAACATTTTTGTGTTTCTTCCATTCTGTGAACACTGTTCCAGTTTATACTCTTAATATTTTTGATGTTTTCTTTACAACTACAGAAGTTGGGATTTTTTTGGGTAAGAAAGAAAGTTGAGATAAATAAGTACAGTTCTCTGGAAAAACACCTGGGAAGAGCAGGTTTCTACTGTCTGATGCATAAGGCTGCAGGGGGCTCCAAACAATGCTTTGATGGCACTAAATTATAGATCTCTGCTCTCCAAGATGAAATAAAACAGTGCTTTCACAATTAGGTGTATCTGTATTGTATCTAGATCTCTGGCAAATGAAATCACTCTCACTGGTCTGGCAGCTTCTCTCTGTTCTTTCATATTCCTTGCTTCTCTTTGGTTGTACATCTTCATTTCTAGAACTACTGGAGAAAAATAAGGGGGGACAGGAGCAGAAATTGAGTGTGCATCAGCAGGGGACTTAAAAACTGCTGGTGGTGTTCAAGTGCTCACCAAGGATGACAATTTTCAACAATCTGTATAGCTTCCTACTTTCACAAAAGAGCAGTTGGAGGTGAGAAAAAGTGAAATTGTTGGATAATTGCAATAAAGTTACATTTACTTGACAAAGATGGAAGTTACCAAATGTGGCAGAGTTTAGTGTGATCCCAAAGACATACGAGAGCTGTCATTTTGTTGGTGTGGCGTTCCCTCTGTCTGCAACAATTTGCTCTGCAGAAGCAGCTTGCTCAAATTCTTTCTGAATTCTTTTGCTTTTAAAGCTGGCAGGAAAGTGTTTAGGGTTTTTTTCTTCAATACATGTATCAGAGAACAGAATAGAAATGAATACCCAGCTGGCGTAGTGTGAATTTGCCAATCAAGCATGACTGTATCACTCACTTTAAACTAGCTAGAGATGCTTCCAGACAGATAGCACTGCTCAGATGTGGCTTTTCTAGATAAAAAATGGCATGTCATTCATCCCAGGAGTCAAAAAATAACAACAACAAAAAGCCAAAACCAAACCCCATAAGATTTACTTACAATCTATCTGGACTTGTTAAAAGTTTTCACACTAAGGTCAAATCATGCCTGACAAATTTGGTGTCCTTCCACAATGGGGTTACAGCAGCAGTGGATAAGGGAATAGCAACTGACATCATCTATCTGGACTTGTGCAAAGCACTTGACACTGCCCTGCACAACATCCTTGTCACTACATTGGAGGGACATGGATTTGATGGATGGACCACTCAGGGGATAAGAAATTGGTTGGGTTGTCACATTCAGAGAGTTGCAGGCAATGGCTCAGTGTCCAAGTGGAGTCCAGTGACGAGTGATGGCTTCAGGGGTTGGTATTGGGACTGGTGCTGTTTCATACCTTTGTTGGCAACAAGGACAGTGGGAGTGAGAGCACCCTCAGCAAGTCTGCCAATGTCACCAAGATGTGCGGTGCGACTGACACGCTGGGGGGAGGGGATGCCATCCAGAGGGACCCTGACAGGCTTGAGAGGTGGATCTGTGTGAACCTCATGAAGCTCAGTGAGGCAAAGCACAAGATCCTGCACCTGGATCAGGGATACCCAAGCACAAATACAGGCAGAGAATGGATTGAGAGCAGACCTGAGGAGAAGGACGTGAGGGTGTTGGTTGATGAGAATCTCAACATGAGCTGGCAATGTGCGCTTGCATCCCAGAAAGCCAAACATGTCCTGGGCTGCATCAAAATCAGCGTGGCCAGCAGATCAAGGGAGGTGATGCTCCCTCTCTAACTCCACTCCTGTGAGATCCCACCTGGAATACTGTGGGCAGCTCTGGGGCCTCCAAGATAAGAAGGATGTGGACTTGTTGGTGCAAGTACAGAAAAGAGACACAGAGATGACCAGAGGGTTGCAGCACCTCTTCTATGATGACAGGCTGAGAGAGCTAGAGTTGTTCAGCCTGGAGAAGAAAAGGCTTCAGGAAGACCTTATAGCAGCCTTCCAGCACCTGAAAGGGGCCTACAAGAAAGCTGGAGAGGGTCTTGTTACAAGGGTTTATATGGATAGGACAAGGGGCAGCAACTTTAAACTGAAAGAGTTTATGGATGCCTCATGCCTGGAAATGTTCAAGGCCAGGCTAGATGGGGCTTTGAGCCACCAGGCCTAGTGGAAGATGTCCCTGCCCATGGCAGGAGGGTTGGAACTAGATGGCAGTGAAGGTCCCTTCCGTCCCAAATCGTTCTATGAGTCCAGGATATAGTTTGCCTAGCTAAGCTGAAAGAAATGGGGAACTGAAACAAAGCTGAAAATTCAGTTGGGAACTCCGTACAGCCGACTACCCACTGCCCTGGAAGGAGGATGTTTGAACTGGGAGAAGTACTGTTACTGTTAAAATTTGTTCTGAGACCAATAGTTTGTATTTGCATATTTTTTCATTTATGTGGAAGTGGACACAAAGAACTGTGCAAGGCTGTTAATAGAAAGGAGGTTCAGAATATACTGAAGACATGACTATATAATTTTGAGGAGTGGAATAAAAGAAATGGGATGAAATGCAATAATGGAAAAGATACACTTAGACAAAATGCAAAGACAAAATGCACTTAGACATTTATCAAAAGCATTATTATTATTATTATTATTGTTGACTATAAATGACAAATACAAGGAGTAGCCTGTATTTGTCACTCACAGCATGACCTGAACCATCAGTGATATTCGGCCATATAAAAAGCACATTGGCTGTATTAGAAAAGGTAATTCTGGAAGGAACCAGGAGAGACTACCTTCATTGCAGAGACTGGCAACAGTTTGTGAAAAGCTGTTACAAATTGCAGCTATGCTGGAGAAAGCTGAATCCAAACTTAATCTAATGCAGTAAAATCTGAGTTACAGAGGCTCTGTCTTACAGGAGGAGACTAATAAAATGTACTATAGGTTAGAGCAAGAGCAAAGAGTGGCTATGACTACTGCCTATAAATGTATTACAGATTTAAATGCAAGGGAAAGAGAAATGACTAACTGAAACACTGGATGGCACAAGGACACATGGGTATGAACTGGTTTTGAATGTGTTTGAGATGAGGGCTATTCTGGTCCAGCCCTTCAGCAAGAGGTACAGGAAAACAGCAAATTTAGTGTAAGATGGATCTAGATGTGTTTATGGAAGGAGTTATATAGAGCATTTGCTCCTACAACAGCAAAATACTACCTTCAAAACATCTGTGCCAGTCCCATGACCCAAAGATCCCAAGGGTTTATCTGCTTAGCAGACCAGACAGCAGCAGGCAAACCTAGAGAGCTTTGAACATCTTGGCCAGTGTGCCTCAGCAGCCCGCAAACCTAGAGAGCTTTGAACATCTTGGCCAGTGTGCCTCAGCAGCCCAGTTTCATCAGAACCAGTTCCATGCAAGTTAATGTGCCCCACCTTAAGGAGGGGAGGAGGACAGTTCTTCTCACATCTAGCATCACCAAGTAACTACAGAAGAACATTTACTTGGCAGAGGCAGCCAGTGCTGAACCCCCTTTGCCAAAAGGAATTTGCTCTCTCAGTAATACAGGACTTCTTCATTGCTTTATTTAAACAGACAGCAATCTGACTTTATGCGTCTGACCACTGTTCCTCCCCAAAGCTTACTCCTGGATATATGGCCTTGCTCTTGACTGCTCTGGTCAACAAACTACTCAAAGGTCTCCTCACACAAGAGCTATACCTTAGTGCAAACCAGATCTCCTCGCACAAGCTCTACACCTTACAGCCCATCAGCGGCATGTAGCAGCAGAGAGATCAAAGAAAGAGGCAGTTTTTGCTCCTGAAAAACAAATGGTCTGCACAGTGGAGTAAAAAACTTGCATGAAATGTGACAACTGAGACAGGAAAAAAATCTCGTTGAATGTAAAGCACTGTCTTGTGTTTTCACTATGTAAAAGCAGTCACTGTGCTGTCAATTTGCACAAAGCTTTCAGCCACACAGATACATGCTGAGCATCTGCACTCAGGATATGTGCTTCGTACCTTGTACCTGTGTAGTGCTTCTGACCTCTGAAGTGTCTCCATGTAAGAGACTGGAGAACACGTAGATAGTAAAAGCAGTGTTACAAAACTCACTGCCTTCACCGTAAACATTTTCATTTACTTGGACTGGTACAAATGCTCCCGCTATATCTGCTGGGCTTCCGTTCAGTAAAAATTAAACGCAACCCTTACAGTTAATCAACAGCAGAGATGGTCTCTTTGCTTTCTTTCCCAACCCCACTCAAGCCGGCTTATTAGTGAATAACAAAAAGCCATCCCGGAGAGTGACAAACGCTGTGCCAGCGGTCCTCCTTCCTCGACGCCCCTGGGGACCCTCTCTGCTCCATTCACCCATCGGTGCTATCCCCGGACGCCTGTCGCCTGTGCCCGCTACCAACCCGGCGCCGCCC
>VZRQ01011066.1:343515-421281 GCA_013397975.1 Machaerirhynchus nigripectus | reverse complement strand
CGGCCCGGCGCGGCGCTGCGCTGCGGGCGGCGGAAAACAAAGGAGCGGCGCCCGCCCCAGCCCCGGGTGCGGTGAGCCGGCTCCCTGGCCGGCGGGGAGATGCCCCTCTCCGGGGCGCAGGGAGGCCCCTCTCCAAGGTCTCCCCGCTGAAGGGAAGGGCTTTGCCGCCGCCGCTCGGCTTTTGTTATTCCCCGGTGCCCCCCGCCGCGGTGCCGGCAGGTGCGCGCCGGCCGCCCCGGGGCTGCCCGCATCCCGCCCCCTCTTCCGCCGTCCTCCCCCCCGCTGCCCCCTGCCCGTCCTGCCGCAAGCAGAGGGTGCGAGCCGGGCGGCAGCCGTGAGCACAGCCCCTGACGGCTCACACGGGCTGTTTCTTGGGTCTCACTCTTGCTGTGAGCAGCCCAGACCCGGGGTAGCCTCTGCGCCCGTCCTTCTCCCGGCTGTTGTATAGACTCACTCTGGATGAGATCTAGGCAGCAAAATACTCCGTGATGTGCTCAGAATAAGCTTTTTTAGAGTTTTTTTTCTGCTTTGGTTGCATGACTTATGCATAATATACATAATTATATGCTGGTATTGTAAGGTTGCAATGTGGATGGATTGGTTAGGCATGACAGCAGCACGTTTTCTTAGATCTTGAGGGATATGGTGGTTTTAAAGTAGAACAAAGTAAATGCATACAATATAAAGTTTACAGGTTTTTTAGACAGATTTGTTTGTCTTCTAAAACTACTATTTAGAAAAGGGATTTCTTTTTTCTCTGAAAAATGGCTGTGCATGCCTCCTCCTGCATTTTAAAATGATAGGTTTATTCCACTGCACGAATCGCCAGCGAGAGCTGTGCAAAGTGCCTTCTCCAAGGTGATGAAGGTTTCTCGCCCTCTGCACAGAGCCCCCCGCTCCCATTGTCTTCAGCGGGATTGGGAGGCAATTTACACATTGGAAGGAACTCTCGCTACCTTCCAGGGTAAGGTCCCCAAACTGTACAACAGATTTCAAGAAATGAGTGAACGGAAGAGTGATCTTCCTCCCAATTACATTTTACAATATGGATAATGCTGCTAAAGCAGGCTATCAAATTCACAGACCAGCAAACTGTGGCAAAATGGTCTTGCAATATAATAAATCTGCTACACATTCTTTAAATGCTCCTCTTTTCTTCATTTTACCAAGTTCAGATATACACTGTGTTACTGTGTGACACCACAACGCTACTGTTTTGCTGCTGCTGCCTGAGTTTTCATTCTTTTTGTATGAATATGATGGTTATTTTTAAAGAGAGGTTAATAGGTTAATGTGTCATTGGCGTTAGCGGCTTACCCATCAGAGACATGTGGGTCATTAGACCATGGCATGAGGATAAATCAGTGAGATTAAATATGGAGGGCTGCTGAAATGTATGAGGAAGTTTCTAAGATGATGTGGAACACAGGGATGTCATTATTTAGAAACTGTCACAGAAAGAGGGCTTTCCAGCCTGGAATTAGAAAACTGTATGCTATATTGATGGCATTCAGCATGATTAGGTTCTACTAAAAATAGGCACAAGCAAATATATGTGCTATATACATACTTGTGGCAGGCACTCTTTTCAGGGTAACTCCAAAAATATAGAAGGAAAATTTCGTTTAAAAGGCAGTAGTCAGATTCTGCTATGTGTTAACTGTTTCATGCAAAATGGCAGGGTTTCAGTACTCAACTTTATTTTGAAAGAACTAACATCAACACACAATATCTGGGTCAGATTTTCCCCTCACTTACCTTTGCACAGCTTCATTAACTTTTGCTGAAGGAGCTGGTCCCTGGAAAAGATGAGTTTCCTGTATTTACACATGGGGCCAGATGTTGGCATTAGCACCCTTCTCAGTGGACCGCTACCACATACTTTGCTGTTTATACTGAAAGTTAAACTCGAGAACACTACGACTACTTCTTCAAATGACTGGACTCTCTAAATTGCTTTCCATATTCAAAGAAGCAAACTGCTTCTCCTTTCTTCTGTTTATTGCAAGTTTAATATGTGCGTCTGTCTGACCTGCTGCCCTAACAGGTTTTTTGCACTTCTTGAGACGGTTCCTGGGTTTGTAACATTTTATCATCATTAGATTATGTAGCTACCTTTATTTATTTGTTATTTCTTTTCAGAAATACTGAAGCCCTCTCCTTTATTGCTACAGAATATGCTGCTTAAGAAAGAGTTTGCTGTAACAAAAGAACCTTGCAAGGTGGAGGACACAGGCAGACAAGACGAACGTTAAGATGGCTTTTTCAGCCTTAATTCTGCTCCTTTGGCACATGCATTGCAGTTTGGTTTTTTGTTAAATTATGATATAATTGCATTATCCCTGGCCAGGGGAAGAACATATGATAAAGTGATTAGAGCAGGAAACAGACAATTAAGACGTATCTGGAGTTAATTGACAATGTGGACTTGTGTGTGTTGGTTCATTTGTCAATCCGTACTTTGCTAAGCTAATGAAATAAAATAACCCCCTTTTACCCAGAATAGGGTAAAAACAAAATAGGTATTTCTTTCTGGAGAAGAGAGTCCTGGGCTGGTGTTTTGGAGATGTTATATAATTCCCAGCGCTACCTGTAGTCTTCTTCCGTCACATTCCCGATGCTCCCCGAGTGTCCGTGAGCCGGTGGTGTGATGCTTGCTGCTGTGCTCAGGCTCTGCTGTGCTCAGGCTCAGCTTAGTAAGGGCTGTGAACTACAGTGGGTTATTGAGCATCCTGTGTGTAAAGGGAAGTACAACACGCAGTTACCTCCTGAGCTCCTAATCTGATGGTGCTCTCCAGAGACACAAATTGTGCATGGGCATCGTCAGCTTCAGTTTTAGTCCAGCTGAATCTCCGGTGTGAGATATGCTCCAGTCACCTGTTTGATCAAAACTGACCAAACACTGCAGATTTTGGTTGAAGGTACACAGACTAAACAAGAGATACTGCTCAGAGCACTGGTATGGATGCATGCATCGGGGATTTTAATTAACAGGGACATGTTTGTGTTGATGAGCCTCTCAGTGTGCAGTTCCTTCATGTGATAAAATAGGCTTGCCAGGGATGATTCTATGCACCACCTATGAGTCCCATAAACTATGTGCTACCCCTTCTTTTCTTAAGATCTCTCTAAGTGAAGTGAGTAAAGATAAAGTTGTTTCAGGATAGCTTATTGAGGATTGAATGAGCAAGAGGAGATCCTGTTTAAATGCAAACATGGTACATTTTTTTTCCATTACTTTCTTAGATGCCTTCATGTCTGTCCTCCAGATCCTGTAGAAGGGATCGCCCAGGCTTACTCTTGTTGGACAGTATTGTGTATGAGCTGTTGTAGCTGTTTTCCCTTAGGATAAGATGGGGTCTAAAGCTCCTCACATCTGGGGTATGTCTACAACTTAAGTTTATTAGTGAGTTTGCCAAAATTATTTTTATGTGCACTCTTTCTCACTCCAAACTAGCTCATTTTCTGAAGCTTGTATCCAGGCTGTCCCCGCTGTAACAAGGGAGGGTGAACAGAAGCGTGCAGCTCCCTTGGCCCAGTCCACGTGGCAGATGTGAACGTGGCTTTTGGAGGATATAAACCTCGGGCACTGCTGTTCTCTGGAGCTCAGCCGTGGTTTCTGCCTGGGCTCAGTGGGGACTCTCTGAACCAGAATGAGATGTGGCCTCAAGACTGGCTTTCATGTGTGCTTATCAGCTTGAACAGACATACCCTTTGTTCTTTTTACTCAAATTAAGTGGATGAGGGGTTTTGTTTGGTATATCATTCTAAGTTACACAGGGCAAAACCAAACTGTGCTGAAGATATGCAGCCATGTTGGTGAGAACGTAAGAAGAAAGGATGAAAGAGAGATACAGGTTCAGGTAAATTATCGTATTTTAAGAATTACATGTCTTTTTTATGTTTGCATAGATACACTTGATCTAGATGGGACTAGAATAATTGGTTATTTTATCTAAGATACTATGAGTTATGTTCCTGTAAATGAATTATAACAGTCAAGCCAGAAAAATGCGATATGTGTTTGTGCCTGTAGAACTTCTGAAGTAAATGAGCTAAACTCAGGTTACATATCACTTTGAGAAACTATCATAAGGCATGAATATAAATCAACTATAAGTAAAAAGTAAAAACAGTTATTAAAAAGAGAAATTAAGACTCGGACAGCAGCATGCACATATTTGTTTCCCTTTAGTGTAATTGCCTAGACATGAAATGTCCTTGCAGTACAGATTCTTATGCTGATTAAAGAGCCGAAAGGTAATTAAAGTAGAATTGAAAGTGTCAGAATAGCAGAAAATCATCTTGTAACAGGTGTCACTCCATCATTGTCACTAGTGGGAACTGGTAGTGTGATGGAGCAACTGAGCCTTGACTGAGGGGATTGGATTGAGTCCAATTTCTTTATTGGTTTTTTGAAAAGAGGAGAAAAGAATCTGTGTTTGTTGTGGAAAATACTGCTAAGGAAACATTCTTTCTGTACCAAGATCTCTCTGATAATTCCTATTAAGGGGAAAACAAGAAGTCTGGTCCTTTTCTTCCTGTTGATGTAAGGATAAATATTTTATACTTATATCTTGTCAGTTTTCTTCTAGATTTGACAGTAGACTGGATAAAGGGGAGAGTTAATATTTACTTGGACTTGAAAAAAAAAGAAGCTGTGGCCAAGAACGTTGGGTAGAGTGGTACAAATGCAGAGAATCCCACTGATATTGACAGGAGGCTGTAGCCTTTTCCTATAAAGAGATTATCACATTCCACCATTTATCCATCAACTGAAAGCGCTTGTGACTTTTCCAGCCTGTGGTCAGACTTTGGCGAGTGTCCACAAAGCCGACAGTGGCAATAGTTCCCAGGATAACAGTAGGTGTAGCATTTGTGGAAGGAAAAATGCTGAGCACCAGGGATGTTGAAAAAGGATCTATTCTTCTGACTCGAGACTCCTGCATATCCTCTTCCATAGGCCTTTACTGATGCTGTGGAACTAGAGTGGAGATAGAGGACATGTGGGTATTGAGGTGGAAGCCTGTCTTTTTCTAAACTGACTGTAATACTCAGTAGAACCGAAGACTGAGGACATTCTTGATAGAATTACTCTTTTATAAAACTGTCATATCCCCAAAATAGCTTTAGATAATAAGAAAATGATAAATAATATGCTGTAAACTAAATAGTCCCTTCTAATTGCTGTAGTTTATTCCTAGCTCATTTCAAAATTCTAATGATTTAGAAATATGGAGAAATAGAGGAAGGAAAAGAGAGGGTGTGAGAGAGTGGAGCTGTATTCTGAGGAACTCCTAAGTGTGTAGGAAAGAGCTTTTTTCCCTAAATCAATTGGCAATAAATTTTATTTTATTAAACCACTTATTGGCAAAATGGGTCTTATTTGTATGATATTTTCTTCTACAAAAGGATAAGAAATTACAGAAAAAATCTGATTAGGAGTAAGTTCAGCAGTCAAAACTGATCTGATGAAATTAAAGCTTCCTGGAGAACCTGAAATCTGTTTATTTGTCTTGATGAACAGCTACAATGTATCTTTGGTTCTAATTTAGTTCACAGATGGCTTCAAGGGAATGTGAAAACAGAATTATTTAATCTTGTACTGTTAGGACAGTATCTAGTGGTGCCATTAGTGGAGCCATTAAGTATCTGGGATTTATGGGTCATATGTTCAACTATTTATTTGTTTGTTTATTTTAAAAGAGAAAAATTTCCAGGTCTGTTTTTCTCCTCAAGATTCTTGCCAGGGAACTTCTGTGTTCTGTGGAGCAAGATGCCAGTGAAAGTCTTTGCTACAAGAGTACAGGAGTACCTGGAAGACTCCTGTTCTCTCTGACCCGGGAACATCCCAGACCTGGCTGGCTGGGAGCTGGTAGACAGATCAGGTTCTGCACGCATTTACATATCTATTGATGTGAATTACTCAGTTTAGGAGAGCAATTTAATGTTACACTGATATCAGTGTTCGATTTCTTTTAAGTTGCTCTAAAACTGCCTCATTGGTCATAGTGCAGTTTGTGAGGAGGCAGTGTTTGACTAGCAAATCGGGATTTATTTTAGGATAATTTAAATTCTCATTATAGTAGACAATTTCTAAGGACTAGAAAGGCAGGACTTTTCTGATAATAGATTATGTGTTACAGTAACAGTGTTTAAAGGATCTGGTTTAGAATAAAATTAAACCCTTGTAATACCTCTCTTTTGATTTCATATTATAAAAATAAATTTAGTTGCAGTTACAGTCTTGAAACACCCGCATTATATAACCATGTCCAAGCTCGCAGGATCCTCATCCACGGTTCAAAAAGAGTGTTAATTAAGACCAGCAGGAAAACATGCAAAAATTAAAGGGAAGAAAATCTGGAACAAGACAAAGCTGTCAGTAATTTTTCTGAAGTGATCTGACTTGTCTTGGTAGCTGCTGGGTCCTTTCCACCTTTTTCTACCAGGCTGAGACCTCAGCGTGCTCCTAGGTATCTTAAATAGGTGCAAAACTCGCTGTACTTTTGTAAGGTGCATAGACCATCCCCTGGGGTGCAACCACAGAAGAGAACAGGTACAATGTCGACAAACAGACAGCAGGGTGTTCAGGACATGAAATGATTCTTCTCAGATCTTGTCTTGAGGCCAAATCCTCCTGAAATCTGGCTCTGCCTGGACGCAAAGCTGTAGGCAGCCTCATTCCAGTTGCCTGGCTTGCTGGCAGGCAACAGCCGTGTTCCTCAAGGAGAGGCCCTGGGGCATCTCCTGTGCCTCACACCAGTCTCATGGGATCCATGGGGAAGCAGATGGGGTGAATGGAGGCGGTCAGGCAAGGCAGAGAGTTGGATCTGTGCGAACTCTGGTTAATCTACCCTTGATCACCGTAGTGTGCTCGAGGTGAACACAAAATGCACATCTTTAGGGGCTCCAATTGCTTTATCCCAGATCCAGCCCTGACTGTTTCCCAGACTGGCACATTACTACCCAGCTTCAGGAGTCTGACACATGTCAGTGTTCACCTGTGGCTGGCAAAAAAATGCTGCTTTTTAACTGGTCCCAGTTATTAGCTGATGGGAGCACTGCAGGCGGTGAGGGAAGAAAGGACACAGCCCCCCAGGAAAACAAGCTGTCACATCTGCTTGTCTGTGGCTACAGAAAACCTCCCATAAACACACATATTTCAGCAGTGGGTGACAAAGTGTCCTGGTGCTTAAGCCTGAAGAGTATGAAGGAGTTTGTGGTACCTCACAGGAGTTTTACTTGCTTTCTTTCCTATTCAGAGACACTTCACATATGACTACAAAGAATGAGTGTTTGGATAAACATCATTTGCAGAAGTGGCTATATTTCCTCTAAAATTTTAAACTGAACCGGAATCTTAACAAAAGCAGCACAAAAGCTTGAGACAGGGGATAGTTAAAGGTGTTTGTGCATGTGCAGAAAATGTCCAGAATATTCTAGGCATTCAAAATGACTGAGTGCTTTTGAAAATAAAAGTTTTAATCCTTAAGGGTGTCCATAAAACACATGAACAAGTAATAACGTCTTTAGCTGGTTGGTGGAGACAGCTAAAACAGTGCTTTCAACAGGTATTTCCATAGAAAGTTTGATAAAAAATTGTGGCTGGATAGAAGTTTGTTGCTTTAAAAATTCAAGGAAGCATTGATCTAATGAAATGTTTACATTTTGCTAATTAGTATTGACTCTGATTGTGTGCTGCCTCTGCCTGATCCCTCTGTGAGAGACAGAGGTCAGTGTGTTGTGCCAAATGGGTTCTCCGGGGCAGCAAAGAGCAGCAAAAAATCCTTAGACTAAAGAAAGGGATGCCCTGCCCCCTCCCCGAGCGATATTGCCACGTGCGATAGGCAGATGAACGGTTCTTTTCCTGAAGCTCCGTGTCTCTCCCACAGCTTTTTCTTCGTCCTTCACCTCTCCAGAATTTTTCCAGAGACAGTTCTGTGAGGCAGAGTTCTTTTTCACTGTCTTGATTGGAAGTATAATTTTATGGAAGTATCATTTCGGGGTTATAAAAGTGAAAATAAAAGAGGCAGGCTCCTGTTGAGGTTATAGAATTGTTTTCTCGTATAAAACATGGGTCGGGAAGACAATTTATTTCATTGTATTTCTTCCCTGTTTTAACTGCAAAGGGTGTCCTTTTCTTCACTTGTGCAGGTGTTTACAACTACAAAGGATATCTTCGTGAAAATGGTTAAATATGTTTGAAATGTGCAAAATTGGTTCTGTGCTGTAAGAAATGCTCTTTTTCATGTGAGAAACAAGTGGCTGTGGTAGGAATGAAACAAAAATTTTGGCTAGAAACACAAAGAGATCTGCTTTTTTTTTTCTTCTTCTTCTTTTTTTTTTTTTTTTGTGTTAATGAGAAGAGGTTTATTGTTATCTCAGTGCTCTTTGTTAAAACCTGTGTCTGCAATATGGAACAGTTATCCAGGTGAGAGAACACAACCTCCACATTTGCAAGTGATATTCCTGCTGCTGACTGAACAAACAAAGAAGATCACTGGAACCAGGCTCTGAATTGGAGTGTTTTGGATGATTTATCTACCAGATGGTAAATGCAGTCCAATGTAAAAAATTAGTCTGGGAGCAGGGAATCAATCATTCAGCGCACTGATCAGCAAAGGGATTTGGGTGTTATAGCAGAAAAATTAATGAGCTGGCAATCCACTGCAGAGCAGCATTAAAACAAAAGATACTACACTGTAATAAAAGACTCTTCACCCAGAAGACAAAAGAGATGAGCATCCTGCTTTATTAGACACTTGATAAACCTAATCTAAAGCAGTGTATTATATACCAACCCCCTTATATTATTCAAACATAATGACTCAAAAATTCAGTGTCAAAATCTGGAGATCAGAGTTAATTTAGGAAAGTGAAGTTTTTCACTACTTTCACAGTTCTTTCCCAAATACATAGGCTTTTCTGTCATGGGAGTTACTAGTATTCTGTATTATGCCAATAGATACTTCTGTGCTATTTAAAGTCACCATACAGTGCATTCAGAATTACTTAATGAAAGATTATAAGATACCAATACTAGCTTTATGCCATAATTATGTCTTTCTTTGAAAGTCTTGAAAATGTGTCCTTAGCCTCTTTCAGTTACTCAGGCTACAGGAGATCAGAATAGTTTTACCACCAAAAGCTCTTCATGACTTTTCTCTGATTTTCCATGTGAAGCATTGAGTCTCTATCTAGAAAAGACTAAGAAAAGATGGCTTCTGTGCTCATTTTCCACTTTTAAGGTGTTTTTGTTGGGTTTTTTTGTTGGTGGTTTTTTTTTGGGGGGGGTTGTTTTTTGGTTGGTTTGTTTTTTGTTGTTGTTTTTTATTGTAAGGATTAGGTGCAGGATAGGCTGTTTGGGAGATGACATAATGTACAGGCTGCTTCTGCAGGGAGGAAGGGCAGCAGCAAGGTCTGTCCATGCTGGTGTGGGGCCACTTGACACAGGTGGAAAATCTGTCTGTGGGTCCCCTCTCCAGCCTAAGGGATCAATGCGTTTCTGTGACTGCAGGTAACTGAAAGAAATATGTTGGAAAATATCTCTTTTCTACTGTGGAAAGCAACCTGAACCTGCTGTTGTGTGTCCTCTGTGAGTAAATGCTTTTATTTTTGAAAAAAGCCAAGGTGAAAGGAGACCCTTATGCCATACCATCCTCCGATTTTGGCCTTTTCTTATTTGGTTTGGTTTTTTTTTTTCCTTGGGGGTGAGGATTGGTAGGTTGATAAACAGCTAGCAAAGCACACAACAAAAATCTCATGTATAGCATGCAAATATAATACCCAAATTGTCTTTCATTTTCTTAGTATTTCTTAGTATTTCTCCATGAATCACTTATATAAAAAGATTTCTACAAACAGGGGAAGGGAGCCGATGGTCTGACTGCCTAAACAGTAGAGCAAAGGCCACCACCTAAGGAGTTTTTCTAGAATTGCTGACCACTGATTAAAAAATCAACAGGAGCTCCCAGATCACAGTCCCTGTGAAAACCAGATTTCTCTAAGTACAGAGTAAGGAGTAAGAACCTGTAAATTTTAATCTCATACAGCTCCACAGATTGGAGGTGTAGAAACGATGATATTCCATTGCCTTGCAGCCAAAGCTGTACCAAAGTCGTGAGCTCAATTGCCTACATTTCTGCAAGCCACACTGACGTGTTCATATCCAACTCAGCCTGGGTTTACATGTGAACTGTACCTCAGTCAGTGTTTGTGTTCCCCAGGACTGAAACTGGCCTTTTCTTCCATTTCAGAGGTATGAGTGTGAGACAAAGGGAAGAATTCAGTCATGTGTATATTTACCTGTTTGGTTGGTTGGTTGGATTTTTCCTGCTATATTTATATGAAGATTTGTGCTGGCTAAATTTTTTTCTGCCATTTTGGGTGTGCACAACACTGTTAAAGACAGCTGACCGAGGCTGTGAAATGAGTGTGGCTGTGGCCCTGAATTCAAACAGAAAACGCAGATTAAATTCAGATTAGCAGCGACACGAGGTCTCTCAATGCCCCAGCAGTGAGATGATGCAGAGCAGGGATGATAACATTTCTGGTGCCCCTCCTCACCCCATCCCCCTGGCCTGACTGGCCGTACCTGGAGGAAGGCTGGGATTCTGCTCCTTCCTCACTTGGCCAGCTGTCCGAGCACCTGGCAAAGTCAAGATGTCCTTTGCAGCATCTGGGCGAGTGCAGAATGACAGCAACAAGTCAAAGTTCCTTGAATCTCTGCTGTCCACCAGGTAATAGCGGCTAATTTATGGCAATTAGGAAGCCTCCCTCAAGAGCTGTAAGCTGACACCAGGCATATTTTGGCAGAGTGTCCACTAGCTGTGCTCCCTGGCCCCGGAGCTGCCGGGAAGACAACTCGTGAGCTCTCTAATCCAGCGTTACATTTGCCGAGGGAATCCCCAGCAGGCAACCGTGAATAATTTCCGCCTGCTTCGAACTGCATGAGTGGCATGATGGGAACAGGGAGACATGGATGAATATGTTGAAGAAGAGGTGGCCTCCTGTTTGTCCCTTAAATAAGGCGTGTTTCTGTCTCTGAAGTGCTGGGCATCACAGGTCCAGTGTCTTTGTCCAGCTTGCCAGGGTGGTGGGCTACAGAGGTGCCGTCAGCTCCGAGCAAGCTGCAGTTCCACCAGCTCTCCACAAACCTGGTGGCTCTTCCAGCCCTATGCCAGCCAGTGTTGCCACAGGTGATGAAACAGGAGAGCATTCCTTGCTCTATGGATGCCATTCTGCAGCCTGACTATAAACTCCCAGCCCCTGAAAATCCTTTCCAGGCTGGCAGAGAGGCTTAGCAGGAGCTCTGGGAACTATGTTTCTCCTGGTGTTTCAGTATGGATAAGCGAGCAGGCAGAGAGGAATTATTAGCTATAGATTTATCTGACAAGAATGCATACAGGAGAAAAATGTTATTTCAGTAAGCTGAGAAGTGATTTGGTTTTTTGAAGCGTAATAGAGTTGTTAAAGTTTGAAAGGAAGGGAGCTGGCTGCTCAGGTTCTTCCTGGCTTCTGTAACTTACTGGAATTACAAGAACTCATTAAGAAACCTAAACTATCAACCAGGGGCTTGTTTGTTTGTTTTCTCCCTGTGACTTTTATGTGGCTTGTTATTTTGTTTCTTTTCCAGTGGTTTTCTGACTGTTTAATTACAGTTTTCAAAACTAGCCCTAAATAGCATTGTGTATGGGTGTTCAGAGGAGGAAGTTTCTGCAAACCTAATTATGCTCCAGCACCATTCATACTGCTAATGTTTCAGGGATATTACCCAGGAGTTAATTTATTTCCTTTTTCTGTATACAGAATAGGAATTATTTTTTTTATTATTATAGAATAGGAATTATTATTTTACAAAAGGTTGTGTATCATAATGCATCGCAATGATGTTTTAGCTTATAGATCTGCTAAAGGATTTTTAATGAGAGTGAATTGCAAGAGGAAACTGAGGTTTTCATATTAATTTGGAAACTACGAGATCTAACTGTTACATTTTAATCTCTTACATGAAAAATTCTCTTGCTGAAATTAGCTTCTATTTAGTATTCTGAAAATGAAAAGGTACTTAGTCCTTTGAAATCAGTAGCCACTTAAGATATTTTTATAAATTCTTGATTTTGATATAGGCTGGCAGGGTCTGTGGTACATTTCCCTCTAATTAAGTTTTGAAGCGTACGCCTGTTGTTTCCTTTTTGAAAATGTCTGTAGCTTTAGAACATGCAGTGTTGGCACTAAGATCTTTCAGACCACAAATAACTGCAACAACCTTTAATTTTTTTTTGTTGGATAACTCACATGTTTAGGTAAGCCGATGTTTAATTTCCTGTATCTACTTGAGTTCTGCAACTTACAAATAGCTGTTTCTTTCTGTTCCTGTAAATAGAACATTCCCACAAAAGAGCTGTCATATATGCTGACTGTCATGCTGACAGTGTGTCATCCCCATGGCTGCAGGAGATCTGCCATGGCATCGAGCCTCCTTGGTCACTATTTCTGCACTCAGGCATACGTCCCATTTCTTTCTGCTTGATCCCGCTATATGCTATTTTCTTAAATCTGCCTTACAAAAGGAATTAAAAACTTTGTATAGAAATATATGAAAGAGAATAAATATTAGGGACATTTTTGTAAATATTTTTACAATAAATTTGTTTTTAAAATTTCTGTGTTCAGAAATTTCCCACCTCAGCAACATAATCGATAACTGCTTTGAATATATTTCAAACATCTCTAAAACTTACACATAGGCCAGACTGAAAACTGCTTTACACTTTTTTTTTGGGGTTAATTAGACTTAAGTCTGGGCAAAAAGTTGGATTTTAGGGAAATAGTGGGTTAGGGTACTTAGATTTTTTAAATAGAACTTGATATATTCAATGAGCAGCTTCCACTGCTGTGAATTATTGCATTCCCGCTTGAATTGCTTTGAGGAAAAAAAGCATCCAGATGATGAGAAATGCCCAATTTGTGAACATGTCTGGAAAATCTGATTTGAGAAACTTGTCTACCATTGCACAAGAACATAAAAATTACATTTGCTCAAATAACATTAATTCAGGAATCTTCTTGTTTCTGAGAACTTGATTTGTGCTTTTATAATGGCTTTGCTTAACACAAGTCTCTTCAGGAAAAAAAAAAGAGAACAAACCTCTCCACTAACAGCTAGGAAAAATACATATATTTCTAAGGATGGACTGATTTTTAAGTGGCTGTGAGGAAGGCTAAAACCATTAAATCCTGGAAGAGACCTCTCACTTGAATTAATGGCATAATGGGTACCACTGAAAGTAGTTCTCTATCAACCAGCTTTCTGAAAAACAGATACGGAATTTTTCCACATGTTTACTGGAAAGCAAAGACCTAGCAACCCTGGGCTCTCTCTCCAGGCCTGGGATCCCATGTTTTCTAGTGGCTGTCTTTTATCCATCCTTGCCTCTTCCACTCTGTGATCCCTCTCCTCTGGCTTTCCCGTGGTCTTCTTTCCACCAATGCTGTACCTGACAGGTCTGTTTCCTTCTCAGCTTTGTACTTGGACTGTATTCTGCTCTTGGACAAGGAGACCACATAAATATGACAAGTAGGACAGATATACAAGTTTACCAGCACTGATTTTTGGTGCTCACTTGGGATATCATGAAAAAAAGCACATGAAAGGTGGAGCCTGTGACCAATTTTGGTGGTGGCGTGTAACAGATAAACCTCTTATAGCAGCTTAAAACTTCAGGTGGATTGGATGTACTTTCACATAGCAGATTAAATGGTCTGAGCCTTGGAAATCATACCTCCTGCACTGCACTTCGCATCTCAGCTCCTGAACACAAACATGCTCAAACGCAATCATGGCATAGCTACAATTTTGTTACTTAAAGAAAACCCAGAGAACCAAACAAAACACAGTGAGTGCTCCAACTTCATTCTTAAAAACTACACAGCTGGAAATTTTCTATGAAAACAATGATCCTGCATGCTATGAGCAACGTAAAACTTGATCTTGTGATGGAAAATGTTATACATCATTAACTAAAAATGCAGTTCCTAGCTCTGTGTATTATTGCAACTTTAGAGTTAGAAAGTTGCATTAAAATCAAAGAATTCCACATTTGCTTGAGAAGCGGTACAGAATTTACAAAATGCCAATATTTTGGACTGTCAAACTCATTTTCTCAAATAAGTCAAATACTCTCATTTTCATGGGCACGTTTCTGAGATTCTCTCACAACTTATCCTACAGAACCTCTGTACAGCTTTTTTTTCCCCAGGGTCAGTATGACTGTCTTATTTCTTGCTGTGAAAGGGAAAATAATACAATGAAACAAGTACTTATTCTATGCATCCTAGAAGAATCAGTGGAATAATATCATTAGACGACACTGGAAAAACTTTTGCGGAGCAGGAAGAGAAAGTTGTAATTTAGTTTTGGAGAGTAGATTCATCTTGGTTTTTAAATATGACAGAAAACCCACTTCAAATAATGCTTTTAAGAGAGAGGGTGTTGAAGGCTGACCCTGCCAAGGGTTTCACCTACTTCAGCCTTCAATGCACCCTGCTCTCAACTGGGTCACCTTGCTGAAAAGTGCAGAACCCTAGTGCAGCAAAAAGTGGATATTTTCTTTCCTTTGCATTATTTGTTGGTTCTGAGTGTCACCATCCAAGAAGGTGTTCAAGAAATTACTGGATATGGCACTTAGTGCCAAGGTCTAGTTGACAAGCTGGAGATTGGTTGAACATTGGACTTGATGATCCTGGAGGCCTTTTCAAACCTAAATGATTCTGTGATTTTATGATTCTGTGATTTGGTGATTCTGTGACAAGCACTAGATGTGACAGGGCCATGAGGTGGAGAGCAGGAAGGGATTTCACGGAGATAGGAATCCTTGTCCCTGGTGCCACCAGCAAGCTGCCTGCAAACTGTAACCTTGCTCCACCTGGAGAAAGTCCTGGAGCAGGAACGCCAATGCTTCATTGCCCAGCTGGTGGGGCAGCGTGAATTCCAGAGGTCAACCAAATAGGAAGATAAAGCCTTTAGGAAAGAGTTTTTACCACTTTGCTTGGCTAGAGGTGCATACATGTATTTTACATATGGAATAACTTTTGAGTGGGTTCTTGGTATTTCTCCATGAACTTGCACCCCTTAGTGAAACTTGAATGTCTCCCTAGCTTGGACAGACCTCACTACAGCCATAAACATGTCTTACGGCATAGATTTCCATCACAACAATGAAATAATGAATTTCAGTATTTCTCTTTCTGCAAAATGGGCAGAAATATTGTGTAATAAAGAAGTCTGTCAGAAAGAAAGAGTTTGTTCTCTTTTTGGGAGCCTTATGTAGCCAGCATAGAGGAACTGCTTATGATTAATTTTCTTGTTTAATTTGCCTTGTTCTTCATGTTACACTTCACTAAATATATTTACTTTTATTCCTGCCATCCATGTGACAGAATCTATCTGCACAAAAGGAATTTTAACTGCAAGGAAGGTTTTATAGACACAGAATGAAATAGCAAAAGATGAGGCAGGAATCTAATGCAAGATGTTAAGCACTGTCGTTCCCAAAATTGAGGAGCAATTAAACTTTTTATTCCACTAAAAATGTGAAATCTGTAAAGTAATATGGTAACATAATGGGAAGCATCTCTTAATGGGCTTATGCAGTTATAGCAAGTTAAAAGCAGTTGCATGTTTGGCTAGCAAAATATGGGGAATACATTTTCATTAAATGTCAGTGATAGTGCAGTCACAAGAACAACAATACACATAAGCCTCACAGAGCTATTAAATTTGCTGTATTTTCTAGAAGGAGCAAAAACAAGCAAAGAAAACAAGACACAGCTATAGGGAAAAAAAACCCCACAGGATTAAACCAAGAAAGCATGGAAGCTAAAGGAGAAGAGCAACTGAGTTCACTTTGAATGGCAAAAACAAAACAACCCCAAAGAGACCAAAACATAAACCTTTTATCTCTGAGGAATCCTCTTCATCTGAGTTCACGTCTCTGGAAACACACTTGGTGGGAAATTTTAATAATCTAATCAAACAAGTAATAGAAACATTAATGATTTTTAACCTGCTGAAACTCAGTGTCTCTTGGGGTCTGCTTCATCACCTGATTTTACAAGATCTGCATCTGCCAGCTTGGCTCATGAGCACAAACTCCAAGGAAAAAAAGACTGTTTCTAAAAGAGCTGTGTGAACCCTCTCCACTTTAGCAAGACAGTTGATTTGAAACACAAAATATACAGGTTTTTTTTCCCCCTTTGTGTTTATGGAAGCAGCCTTTCCAGGCACTGGACAGTAGGGAAACTGAGGACACAGTGTCTGTTCCATCCATCTACTCCTGCCCTTCCTTGCAATCTGATGCGTCCTGTGTGTTTGCCCATAGTAACTTCTGTCTCAGCACAGGCTGTGGTTGAAGGTATTCAAGGGTACATGTCCCTGCTGTTCCTGGCCACCTCTGGCACGTCAAGCCATTGACCCACTACCTTCTGAGCCTGGCAGTCCAGTCAGTTTACAGCCAATGGCTCCATCCCACTGTATTTCCTTAGCTTAAAAGGGGACATAGTATAACAAGTCTAAATACATTGCACCTCTATTGCTCTCCCTTCAGACTCTTCCTTCATGGAGGAGAGTGAGGGAGTCAAGCATGGTTTTCCCTTGAAAAATCCATGCTGGCAGCTCTTGCTAGTCGTCTTCTCCTGTCTTCAGAGATGGATTACAAGAGGGTGTTCACCTGGGACTGAGGTGAGGCTGACCCACTAATTATTCCCTGGGTGCCCTTCATTGCGTTGCTTGCCCTTCCATAAAGATGGGAATAATGTTTGCCTTTTCCTTATCATCAGGGAGCTTGCCCTCTCACCTTCATTTCTCACAGCTGATTGACAACAGCTTCACAGTCACATCATTCAACTCTGTCAAATCATTGGTGAAACCTGGCCTGGTGGATCTGAACATGCCTGATTTCCTCTAAGTAGTCTCTAACTTATTGCTGCTTTGCTGTTGACTGGCCCTGTGTGTTCTGAATGGGGTTGATATTTGCTGGGACTTGGGAGCAGGCTTTGTCTATGAAGACTTGTAAGAAAGGACACTGAGTGGTTCAGCCTCTTCTTTGATGCCTGCCTTGTCTCTTCCCCATTCATCAGCAGACTCACATCTTTCCTGACCTTCGTCTTGTGAATAGCATTCTGGTAGAATAGTTTCTTTTTAACCTTAATGTCCCTTGCTAGCTCCAGCTGGGCTTTTGCCTTTCTGTTTTTGTGCCACAGAGCCCAGTCAATGCTTTTGTTCTCCTCCTGTCTTACCTATCTTTATTTACACTTGTGTGCTCCCTTTTTGTATTTTCAATTCATTAAGACTCTATTCAGCCAAGCAGGCACGCTGCCAGAAAGGTGAAGTCAAGACAGGGAACAGCCAGAGCCACATAAAGGTGCACTTGTGAGAAATACAGCGGGTGAACAACTTCTCTAAAGGCGGTAGATTTAGGCCGATGAGGGCAAGGACTTCAAAATAAAGACATAGTGTTGTCTGTCTTTGTCCAAGAAGAGGACATTGATTGAAAGGAGATGAGAGCGGGTGAAATGTCAGACTGTTTGTCCTGCTTTTCAGTAAATTTTTCATTTCACGCTAAACTTCATATTACTGCAGCCACGTTGCTACCAAGCCAGCTGTGCACAATTCACTGTGTGGAGTCAAAAGTGGACAGGGCAGCAGGAAAGTAATGAAAGCAGAGAGCTTTCCCAGGAAATGGAATAGTTGTGTGTGTCAATGTAGGAAGAGTCTGCTGAAGGTCAGTGTGTAAGGCGAGATGGAGAGGGCAATTGGCTGGGCATCAGAAAAGGTGTGGCAGAATGGCAGGTGAGAAAAGCTGTTCCTCAGAGAAAAGGAATTTGAAGATTAAAAGATCAGAAGGAAGAGTTCATTATTAAATCTGGATCAAGGGACTGAGACAGGATAAAACAAGTGAAAAAGGAATGGTCTTCAAAGATTAAAATTGCTTTAGTTCAAAGTAAATGCTGGAGTAAGAGGAAGAGGCAAATGTAAGGACAGGAGGATTAGGAATAACAGAATTTGGAGACATCAGCCTGGAAAGAGTGTAAAAAATCTAGCTGGCCTCAAAGAAAGAAGAAAGCATGGGGTGAAAACAGGAACTCTTCCTGGCTGTTAGGGAGCAAACCAGGATGGTTGGGAGACAAGAGGCAGTGGGTGGCTGGGAGGAAGGAGGCAGCGAGGAGGGGACAGTGCCAGGGCAGGGGAGGTCGTGGGTAGCACCCATGGTGTTGGACAAGAAACTGGAAAAAGGGTGTTAAAAGAGGAAGAAGAGAGTTAGGGATGGTATTGCATCTAGAGGAGTTGGCTAAGTGAGAGGAAAACTAAATAATAAAGGAAGAGAAATATGTTGAAGATTTCTGAAAAAAGCATTCTATGTCAGGAAGCAGGAGAGGGGAAATCAGTTTGTCAAAAATATAATTTCTTTCTTCTGTTTTTCTTTCTTAAAAACCCAGAGAACCAAATGTTCTCCCTGCTAGTGGGTATTTGCCTAAAGTCTTTTATCAGTTATTGTGGTTTTCCCTTAGAAATATATTTTTTTCTCAGTTTAATAGACCATGAGGAAAAATGACAGATTAAGCCTCTAATACTGAAAATATGCACATGCTTAATTCTACAGTCATATACTTATGTTCTTAACTGTTTTGTTAGATCAGAGCTGAAGTGCTCAACTGCTTTAAATACTGAAAATGAAGATGCTTTCAAAAGGATTTAATACTGTTTCAGGCTTAACAGATATGGATATTAGATCAAGAATACGTAAAGAAAAAAAACAGCCTGAAAGACTCATATAATTTTTAATTTTCTGTGGTATCTTCATTCCATATATTTATCATTAATGAGATTTTTCAAAGCTGAAATTGCTTATCTAATGTCTATTAGTACCTTTAAAAATCTCCTAATTAATTTCAGAAAAATTAAATTAAATCACAGATGATGCTAGACTTAACATACAGTGACTGGATCAAGTCTTTAAATTGAAACTGGCCAGGTATTTTTCTGTTTTTTAATCAGAAACAGGGAACATGCACAAGTTGGGTTTTTTGTCTTTATCATTCATATCAAGTTCATTCAAAACATTTAATTAATGATTTTTGATTAGGATCTTTCATAGGAACATTTAGTTATGCTTTCTAGTTAAAAAGAAATTATATTGTCAGGATTTTCTGAGCATACTATTATTCCTAGAATACCATATTAAAATGAATGAGATTGATATGACAGAAGTTTCTAAACTCATTTGAAGGCCATTCTACTTCAAAAAATACAATTAATTTTTGCATTATTTTCTTAGGTATTGCAAACTTTTGATGAAGAAAGTTAGACTGGTGACAAAGAAACTGTGCCCTTTTTTCCTTGGATAAATGTTGTTTATAAATATGGAATCACCCAATGTTATATTTTTATCCCCTAGTCTCTATGGAGAAATGATGGCATAATTTTATACCTGTGACTTAGAAAAATAAGTCTCATTCCACCTTTCTTTTACTTAGTTATTTCCAACATAGGTGTTATGTTATTACATTGTCAGAGCTTAATGTAGACATGCTGATCCTCATTGCCTTTTATCTTGGCAACAGCAAGATGCTCTGTGATGAAATTTGGTGTCCTGATTTGAGATTCTCACATCATTATATTTACCTATACGTGAACTTTCTTTAAATATTAAAATTACATTGTAAATTTTAAATATACAATTTGTTTTTTAAACAAATGACTACTTTTTTATGTGTTACAATAGTTTTCAGAAAATTGATGTTGCTTTCTGTCCAGGTCTTAGAAAGTAATGGGCTCGTAATTAAATGCCCTTGCTATCATTCTGTGTTTTGATTTGGTCACTTTATGGAAGTGAGACACCTTGGTGCATAGTACAAGTATAAAAGAATGCATGTTCTAGAGAAAAAATGCATGTTATCATGGTTGGATAAAACATGATGAAAAAACATTTCTATTGTTACCAAGGCCCTTTTGTGAAAACAGATTTTTACAGAAGTATTTGAAAAACATTCGGCCTCCTTGGGTGGGTTTGATGTGTGAACAAATAAACGTCACGCCTCTCCCTCTTTTTGCTCCAGACCTCAGAGAACTCCAGACAAATTTGTCTTACTGTTTGGGTCCACTCTGGAATACAGGAGGCACAGTTATGAGTTCTTCAGCTGCAGGGGAAACCCAGTGTCCTAGTGTGCTGTCCCAAAAGCAACATTGGCCAGTGACAGATTAGTCAGAAAGTCTTCTAGCTGAATATTTCTCCTTTCAATGCATCTGGCAGACTGAAAAAGGATCTCCTAGTTCTGGAGAAATTTTTCTGATCCATCCTGGAAGCAGAGGGGATGATGTTTTAATGGGTGTCTGTTTTCCTTTCCATTGCACGAGGCCCTCTGGGTCCTACCCTGCTCCCGTAATTCATGCTCCACACTCTGAGGAAGACAAAGCAAATGCTTTGTTGGTGTGCTTATGGTGTACATACAGTGATTTTTATGTTAAGGTTGTCCCTGGGACAACATGATTTAAGTTGTCTGTCATTGGGGCAGTGTTTGGGTTTGACTGAGCTGTCTGATGGATGAATAACGCAGTGTATTAGTGCTGGACTGAGGGCATGTGCATTCTGTTGTATATAATTTTTGTAGGGTTGCCTGAAACACGTGGCCTTGTGCCTATCAAGGCATATTCTCCATGTAATGTGCTCCACTAGCAACATCCTGGAGTAGCAATAGTACTACTGGTGTACTACTGCTGACAGTATTCTGCTACTATGTTAACAGAACTGTGGTAGAAACAGGATGCAATCTTGAGCAAGAATATCTCTGGCAATAACTCTCTTTGTGAGAAATGGATTTGCAGCCCCTGGGAAACCTTGGGAAGTTTCCCAGTTGGGAGCCTTGGGAAACAGCTCATTGCTGACTTCAGCCACTGTCCCATCCTCTGGCAATAGTCCTGTGCGTGAGAAACATGCTAGCATCTCCAGCTTTTCACAGTGGACACAAGACTTCAGAAACTTCCTCTGCAGTCTGTTGCTTACTTGATCTTTCCAGATCTTGTAGTTCTTTGTGGGTTTTTATGTGTCTGTCTTGCTTTTTGCTACCCTTTTCCTCTCTGAGATTGTTCTTAGAGGCAGCCTTCTTGTCTTTTCCTCCTTAAGTTTGTGATATTTCAGGCTTGTGGACAGAGAAGATAAAGGCAGCCCTTCCAACTCATTTTGTTCTGCTAATGTGTTGCTGTGACAAGCCCACAGACGTGGTATTTGGGTACCTGCCTGCTGTACATTAAATTAAATGATAGATTTGTCATGTAGGATCCTTCCCTTTTTTCTCTCCATCCCCTGGGGAAAATCGGATGCTGATTATATTGCTGTACTTAATGAGCTTATTAGTGAAGTAAAAGTTGAGGAGTAGAAAAACAAATAGAGACAAAAAATTGGAGGACCAGATACGTCGAGACAGTAAAACTGTGTGAGGCAGAGTACGAGTCCTGTCAGCAGGAGATGCAGCACCTCGGCAGGAGGCAGAGTGTTGCTGCCTCTGGGTCTATAGGGTGCCACAAACACCATCACTGGACACGCCAGGCACAATGCATTTCCTAGTATTTCTGTGTTCAGGCGTGCTCTGTCTTTGGCCATCATCTTCCTTCACCAAAACTCACTTCCAAGCTCTTCTTGTGCTTTAAAATCACCCTTATTATTCTACATTTTTTTACCTTTCTCATCTTGTACAGAAGTTGACTTTATTATGGCAGGGCAAAGACCTTTTGCTGTTCATGAATTACATTTTTTCTTCTCTCTGTTTAACTGAAAGTGATCCAGCAATCAGGGGAGCATTACGATTTCAAGCAAGATTTTATTTCCCAGTGCAAGGAAAAGCAAGGGGAAGGCACAGTCATTGTGTCCTTGTCCGAGAAGCATGCTTAGTCCAGGATGAGTCAAAAACAGAGCTATGATTTTATCCATCACTTGCACCCAGTGTTGCCTTCAGCTGTTCTGGATGCGCCTTTTAGTCCTACTGCTAAAACTGCAGGGTAAAGTTACTTGAGTCATTTTCACTGACATCCCCTAATCCCGTCTCTGAAGTGTGTGAAGAGCATGCAGGTACTCACAGCAGTCAGCAGATATTGACTGTGGCTGTGTGGGGAGGGTATTTGGACAGGTTCTTGTCCAGCCGGTCCATATTCAGCCTCCTCGGCGGGTTTGATGTGGGAACAAATCAACATCACATCTCTCCCTCTTTTTGCTCCAGACCTCAGAGAACTCCAGACAAATTTGTCTTACTGTTTGGATCCACTCTTGAAAAACATCATTAGAGTAGCTGCCTCCTGGAGACACAGATCCTTAATTGTGGAGGTGGTGTGGTTCCCTGTCCACCCTGCACCGTTACAAGTGTCACTAGCAGGCTCTATCTGTGTGCAGCTGTAGGACAGCAAATTCCTCAGTGTTTTAGGACCAGTTTCAGTGAGGATTTCAAGCAATGTGTTTGGCAGGTTTTTCTACTATTTCTAACAAAAGCTAAGGAGTGCCTGTTCCTACACTGTAATTTCATCCCTACATTTTCGTATTTCATGTTTATGGTGGGAGATTAAGATGTTACTGTCTATATTTTTTTACAAAGTACTAAACTTGCTCTCCTCCCTCATAGATATTTTGAAAAAATGGAGGAAAAAAGACACTGTGATTTGTGAACTTGTGTTGTGACAAATATCCACAGAGGATTTGTGTTAAAAATGTTATTTGCTTAGCAAGGAATGAAAATACTTTATTTAGAAAAAAATGGTAATTAAGAAAATAGACAAACAGAAAATCAAAATACTCACCAGATCAATTTACTAATATGTGTAGTAAAGCATACCTTTTTTCCTAACTCTTCCTTGTAATGTTGCTATTATTTCATAAGGTAATAAATGGCCAGTCTACTAACTACTTTTAGGGAAAATGTATTTTTACAGAATTTACATGGCACAGCAGTCCTGTGTACTTATATTTATTGAATAAGTAACATATATTTCCTGTTGATATAAATAATTGTGTCTGATATATAAGTATTAAATTAATTCAGTTGTCACCAGAATCTGTGGAAGGATATTCAATGAATGATACACTGCAGGTTGTGTTAAATGTGTGATTACATCAATTTTTGCATTGCAAAAATCATACACAGCATTTTTATAGGGCATTTGGATTTCAAATGACTTCGTAAAACTAATTATTTGTGGAAGAAGAGTGTTTTTCTGTCTCTGAAGGTCTGTTTAATATTATTTTGTTATTTTATCTCTTTAAAAACAAATCCTAAGGGAATTTGAAAGATTTTGTTTATTTCTTCCACCTTAGTCTTTCACTGAGGATAATATTTTAAAGCTGGATTTTTGCAGGTAGTCTTTTGAATACAGTCAATGTAAATGTTCAGAGAAATGGAAACAGCATTATTGCAGAGTTGCAAAATTCTCCTGCAAATAATAGAATTAGAATATTTGAATATTGAACAGCTTTAATGTAATGTAATTCAGATTATGGCTGGTTTACAAACATAAGCCTTAGTTAAACTCGTTCGAAGCACATGGGGGTGTGTGTATTACCTTTTTTAAGCCAGGAGAAATTACAATTTTAAATAGTCACAAAACCTAAAATGGGGGGGAAGTAATCTGAAATATAATTTTAAAGCCAAAAGGGACTGCTATGGGCATGTAGCATGACCTCTGCATGTGCGTGGTCTAGACTTTCATCCAGTAATTCCCATATCAAAGTCGATAATTTCTGTCTGAGCTAAAATGTGGCTTTTGGGAAGACATCTCAAACTTGATTTTTAAAGACTTGAAAAGGCAGAGTGTCTGCCAGTCCCCAGGTATGTTGTCTCAGTGTTTCGTCTTCCTCGGTGTGAAATCTACTCCAAGTTGCGGCTTTGAATTCATTTGGGCTTCTGCTTCCAGCAGCCAAACCTTGTTGTTCTTTTGTTTCCTAAATTAAAGTGCTCTCTACTGTCAGGAGCCATCTTTCTGCTGAGGCGTTTGTGTACAGCATCATCAGCTCCTGAGCTTCAAGCTGAGACAGAGGTCGCTAGAGCTCGATGCCAGAAATTGCACAGCCTGTTTCCAGCTCACTGACACCCGAGATGTAAGCTGTGCTCCATGTCCATGGATGTGCTGTAGGTGTTGTCCCAGGCCCCGCTGCCACGGGCCACCACAGGGCCCTGGGGATGTACATGGTGGCACACCTAACTCAGTATGCTCACATAACTGAGCACTGGTGTTTAGTGCATGCATGAAGCTCTGTTTGAACATAAGCAGCCAAGGTTCAAGAGCTTTGCCCCTGAAATTTCTGAGTACTACAGAGCAGAGTTCCTCCTCTACCAGTCCTAGATGGGTGGGGGGGCTTGAGAGCATTTAATTGCCTGTATAAGGAAAGCCTTTGCAAATCTCTAAGTCCTGGTTTGTTGCTCAGGTGTGGGGGCCCCAGCAGCACTGTCTGGGGAGCAGAGCCAGAGCAGGTGGGTTGGCTGAGGAGACAAGGTGGGTGCCAGTGGCTGGGCTGAAGCTGCCAGAGAAGCACCACGGCGTGACCAGGGCAGTGGGGAGAGGCTGGAAGCAGGGTGCTATTGGTCTTCTTTGCTTCGGCAAATTGCAGCAATGATGGAGAGAAGATGCACGTGATTGAGGGAAGTGATTCAGCAGCCATACGTGTGCTTGGCACGTCATCGACATGGCTAAAGGGTCCATGTTAAGCAGTGCTTTGATGTCTCTTCTCTTAGAAAATCAAGGGCAGTTTCCCTTCCTAGAGGTGGCTGTGGCAGAGGAATGCTGCCCTGCACAGGAAAAAGGGAACTCGACACAAAAGGAGTTGTTGGAGAGGTACGAATAATAATTTTTGTTTGTACGTGACTGGTACGATGAAAACATGACCTCGACACAAGTATGTCTTAGGACAGTGCATATGTGTATACTTGGGCTTTTAAAAGAGCCAGTTTCACAAAGCTGATAATACTAATTAAGCTCTGAAGAAAAGCTACTTTAATTGAGCATGCATATTCTTTTTAAGATTAAATGCCAAGTGTGCTTTACCAAATGCTTGAATGTACTTATCTATCCACAGTCTGGTGCAGAGGGGAGAGAAGCAAAGTTAAGAGGTAAATTCAAGGTTCCACATGCACATCAACAGGTCCATTTATTATTTAACTGTATGCATGTGAGCACAGTCACAGAATCAAAGAATATTTATGTTGCAAACTACCCCCAGAGGCTGTCTAGTCCATTGAGTGTGTGTGTATACAAGTATGTGTATCTGTGTATTTACATGCATTCGTGTTGCATATGAAATGAAAAGTGAGTATGTTGATACAAGTTCGTGTTAGGAAGAGTGGTGGTTTGAAAAAAGGAAGCAAGAGGACACAAATGAGAAGAAATCAATGCCCAGCAGAGGTAAGAACACCACAGAATGTTTTCAAGGCACAAGAGGATGAAAAAAACCCCAACCTAACAAAGATATTTTTTCATTACCATGTGGAAAGAGTAGAAAATCACCAACAGTCGTATAGAAAAGTGCTCAACTCAGGGAAACATTCAATAAACATTTTCTTTTGAAGCAAAAAAAGGCCAAATGATACATGTATATCAAGAAACAGTGAGAAGGAGAATGAAATATCTTCCCTTTCAGCAGTAATTGGGGAGAATTTCAAACAGTACCTGATAATAAATTTCAGGCTGTTTCTGAGTTTGAGTAAGGCTGAAAATAGGGATGTTTCCAGGATTCTTTTACCAGTATTTCAGAATGTCAAATGGGATCCTCTCCTGGGAAATGCTTGTTATCCACAGCAGGACAGTTTTCCAAGAAGTGAGGAGGCTGGAGTGGTGGCAGCTGGCTGGGAAAAAGTCATTCCAGTGCAGCCCAGGAGGGCTTGTCCAAGCCCAACAGGTCGCTTGTCTCAAAGATCTTCATGCCTTTTGATCTAGGAGATAATGAATGAGCTCAACAACTCAACAATCACTTAAGCAGGGTTTTTGCTTTGCAGATTCTGGTTTTTTTCACTCATCCCCAATCTCTTAGTAGACTTCTACCCGGGTTTCCCTTCTGAGGGGGGAAGTGGGAACAGGAGTGTCAGTTCCTGTTAGTTACAGGTTTCCAACTCATTTTTGTGACCTCTAAATCCTCTTCTGAGACATTTTTACCATGACAAAGCTCCTTGTTTTATGGACATGAACAACATAATTTCTTTCTTTTTCCTACCATTGCCCATGACTTGGTATTGTGGTCTTAAAAGCCCTTTGGGAGTTCAAGGAAACTTAAGCTACCAGGCAAAACAGATCACTCTGCAGTCCAACCTCTCTCTGTCATCATTCACCCTTTCATCTGCTGTATGACCTGTGAACTTTATTTGGGTGAAGACTGTATTTTCTGTATTTTCTCTCAGACCATTGATAAAAGTGTTGAATGGCGTCAGGCTGAGAATAGGTATCTGAGCATCTCATTGAAAATGCCCCCACAGATATCACAATCCCTATTTACAATTACTGCTGATTTGTAAGTCAGTAAATATCGAAGATATCTGAGTATGATTTTTTAAAAGTAATTCTAAATGAAGTTCTTTGCAAAAGTCTATTTGCCAACAGAGTTGCCCTTCAGAAAGAAAAAGTAATCTCACCAGAGACAGTGTCAAGTTTGCTGTCAGTCATAAAACTGTCGATTCACAATAAAAATTAGGAAACAAAGATCTCAGCTCATTTCATTGCCCATTTGCTGTTTTGTGATGCCAGCCAGGACAACATCAGCCTAACATGAACTGTTAGGAGCGTATGAAGCAAAAATATTTGTATAAGGAGCTGCATCTATTACACAGTTGCTCCTGATTAGCTTGTACTGTCCTTAGTTTTCATTCTGCCAGAGAGAAACATGGTTCCTCTCTTTTGTCCTTAGCAAACTGAGCTAATTCCCCATGCCAAGGGAGGACCTGATCAGGGGCTGATGTGAATTTTCCCAGAATTAGAATAGGTTTTGTGAAAGAACAGCACAATTTTCTCAGCTGGCTGGAAAGCAAATGTGCCCAGCTTTGCACATCACTCACATGCCAGTCAGCACCTCTACTGAAGGAAGTGGTACATGATGCACAATACTCAGTGTGGGGGGAAAGGGGGAACCAAAGCGTTGCCATCAAGCTGGTTACAGCAGATGAAAATCGTATTTCCTGTGGAATTCCTCTAGCATGATCATGAAAGTGACAATGCAGTTATTGTCACTTTAAATAAGAAGAAAGGGGTGGTAGCAGACTGTTAAAGAGGCAGCATGAAGTAAGAACCAGATACATCTAGAAAATACGGTGCTGCATGAACGCCTCTCGAGGCAGCAAGGAGAGTCAGAAAAACCATCCAGCCTTTCCCTGCAACTGAAGTGAGCAAATCTCCCAGCAATCTAATTTGTGCCCTAAATTTTATGAGGAATTGTTTTCAGCTACGTCCAACAAACTTCAACAACCTATCTGAATTTCTTCATGACCTGGAGACTTTGCATGGACCTCACATCTTAATTTCCACAGCTGTATTTGAGTAAGCTTCCAAGTCAGCTACCAGCACCTTGTCAAGACTTCCAAACACCTGCCCTCAGCAAAAGCTGGGAAATGAAATATATGGTCCCTACAAGGATACCAGACAGGGACAGCCTCACCAAGTCCTTTTGCTGTAAGCACAACACAGGCATTTTCTCCTTAGATGTTACACCCTCCTTGATTGCTTCCTCTCTTCCTTAAAGAGGATACTAAGTTATAGTTTAATATATAGTCCAGAATGCTGACATGGTTTGCAATAATGAGAAAGTCTCAAGTCTTAGGAATAATTGAACAAACAAGATGGTCAGTAATGGCCAAGAGAAATGTTGAGAACAGAGAGATCCAAAACGAATGCGGGGAACTTTAATTTATAGCTCCAAACAACATTTCATTAATTTCACAGTAGTATGGGGAGGTTTTATAAGCTTAAGACTGGAAATAACAGATCTTGCCTCTATTTTCCTTTGCCATCATCCTTCCTGATGAAACCTACTTTCCTCACTGTCTCATAGTAGCAGGAAACACATGCTTCTATTTTGAGAAACTGGAGGATATTGGAATTTGGGAATTGGGGAAATGGATTTCCCAATCAGCTTCTGTCCTGGTAGACATAAGTCGTATTAAGGGACACCAGAGCTGCAATATCACATAAACTGTTCCACTTGAGATGTGATGGGAGAAAAGTTGTTTAAACCCAGTGGCTGAAAGAATTTTTTTACTGCAAATAACTTGAAAAGAGACAAGTCAGTTTAATTCAGAATTTTTCTTTTTCAATAGCTTCTTACCTGCATAAGGCCTTTATTCCTAGTTTTTCTTTTCTAGGCCACATCTGAATTGAGCATGAATATTATGAGGGTTTTTGTGCTTCTGTCTTGAAAATCTAAAGAATGAGCATGTTGTATTTTTAAGTAGAGGCTGGCTTTTGCTTCTGCAACTTTCTTCCTTTAGCTTTGAAGGTAAATAAATGAATTCCTTAAGGCCTTATTAGAGCATTCTGAGACTCATGATTCTGGAGAGAGTTTCTGGAAAGAATATGGCTGTGGAATTAATGTTTGGAGTTATACAGCTGTCTTCCTCTAAGTGGTAATTATGATTCTTTTAGAAAAAATTAAAAATACAAAAGCCAGCTGAAATGGTGAATCAGATCTGCTTTTCTCTCTTGCCCATGTAACAAAAATGTGTCTATTAGCCTTGTCCGAGTCCAACCTTCCTCAGCCTCCTGTATCAATTTACTTTAGGATACCATACAGCACAGAGAACTTAGTCTTAAGTGAATATTCAGATACTATACAAGAATAAACCTGTCAGGAAAATGAGTTAATTATAAATGCCTCTCCTGTAAGCTAGTTATAATTCAGGGATTTTGTGTATAAGTAGAATAAGAATAGAAAGGCACCATGCTCAAATTAGCATTTTAATTTCTACTTTAAAAATTGAACACTATTGTTCAATAGGTTTTGTTCTCACCTTCATCATAGCTATTCACTCTGGCTTTTAAAAAAAGTTTAGTTGTGTGATACACAAAGTTCTTTTCTTTAAGGCTAACAGCTACCTTTGGGGGACTGCTTGTAAAGATGTTTAAAGCTATCTGTTCAATAAGCTGACTATTTTGGTGAGTTATTATGGCAGAAAAAACTATGTGGGAGCTGCCCAGGCACCTGGGAAGATGAGAAGAGTCATCAGTGAGTCAGTGGAGGGAAGAACCTGCCAGAATCAGTTCAGTTCCCAGCAGCGCTGCTCCCTTGCCATGTGCCTCCCTCTGTCTTGATCAAAATTAGATAATCCATCCAGATTTCTGATCAATACTCATTAGCCAGTGCCACTGCTGCATTTGCTAATGGAGAAAATCCAGAGAAGAGCGTTCCAGGTCGCAGATGGCTGTTCCTGGTCCACGTTAGCCACGTCAAAGACAAGATGTTATGGGTTGCAGCGTGCCTCAAAATCCTAATCTGCACAGGCCATCTGCTATTCATTTTACTTATCTATAAATAGTCCTAATAAAGCAGATGACATCTTGAGAGGGAAATGTGTTCTTTTAAGGGAACAAAGTTTTTGAGTAGGAGGGGCAGCTCTTTCTGTGTGCGGGTTTAATAAGGAATCATGAGTGCTTGCAGTGGTGGGTATCTGCAGATGCTGTCGTTCTCTCAGTGTGGGCAAGCTGATGGCCAGTATGTTGGGGAATATTAATCCAGCTCATGGAAATATTTTGAGAGGGCAAAATACAACCCTGAAGTCTCTGATCAACATCTTCCCTTTAGTTCAGAGCAATGTGTGTCAGGGAGGCTCAGGGTGCTAACATGGCATTTTGTTTTCACTTAGTCATTATTTGCAGAATTGAGTGTCTGCCTGCTGGTTCTGGAGAAGGGATGGCTGGAGCTCAAAAAATGAGGAACTCTGAGAGAAAGGCCACAGAGGATTACCAGAGAAATTTGATGTTCAGTTAAGCAACTAACTTTCACTAAACAAGGAAATAGCATTTATAAAACCATGCTGTGAATTTTGTAATCTAAAGTTATTGATTTTTACCAGCTGGTGTTTAACGACAAGGCTTTGATGGTCAAACTTCAACCTCAAAACAGCACTAAAATTCAAAAACTCCGTGAACAAAAAGGCAGATTTTAATGTGTATTCCGTAATTTCCTGAAGCTTCTTCTAACAGGTTTCTTTCTATCCCCAGAGTTAGTCCGACCACAGCTTAACCAATTTACAAGTGTTTGTAAGCTCTCCTGTGTGCCAGCTGAGCTCTATCATGTCCTCCTGATCACACTGCTGTGCTCTCCATCTACACTGACCCTCAGCCAGTGGACCACCTCATACCCATGTCACTCACTCTCTTCATAATTAAAGTAAGTGGGAGGTTGTGTGCAGAATGCAGATCTTGACATTATACTGGGAAGTTTTATCAATCCGTCTCCTTTGTAGGAAAAACGTGCTAGGTGTGTAGGTGCTAAATTTCCAGACAAGTGGTGTGGTTTTTATTGAATACAATAGAAAGGCAGTAAAACAAGAAAGGACTACAAAAAATGCTGAAAATAATGATAGTTTAAAATCAAGTTACTCTTGTTCACACCAACACTTAAAGGCATTTGAAGTGCTGTGATGCTTTTATGTATCAAGGTGAGCTGTTATCTATTTACGTAGCTGTAAACTTCCTTAAATGTTTGGTAGTTTTTTTTTAATGCAGCTTTGTACTAAATCATGGAAAAAAAATAAGGATGCAAAATGTAGGCATTTATTTTGTCCTGTGAGAGTAAAAACACCCCCAAAAACCCCCTCCAACCTGCCACGCTTTTTAATGCTTGTGCTATTAAGGATCCTGCCCTTTGACACAGAGGCATGAAATCCTGAGGAAATGACACATTTATATCCACCCTTTCCACCTCAGGGAGGCGGAGGCTGTCACTCTCTGACCTCCCACTAACCCAGTTCCTTCATCTGACCACCAGCACCACTTTTCTTTCAAAACCCCCTATCCCCATCCCACCTGCCCATCCTCACCTGTCCTTTCTGTGACCTTCCGTCTGTCAAAATCCCTGACATCTAATTCCCAATCTCATCCTTCCCCTCACTGCGCTCGTTAATTTGTTTCTCCTCTCATTTCTGCCCAGTTTATCTTTAACCCTGGGCTGCCATTTTCCTCTCCCAGCACTGTGTGTTAAAACATCCAGCTCTGCCTTATTCCTGGCGTGTATGTCAGCCATGTGCCTCCACAGAAGAAATCTCAGGACCACCCAGGGACCCATTGCTGGAAATATTTTCTTGTTTTTCCTGCTTTCCTCTGTCACAGTTTGTCATCTGCACACTCAGATCATATGCCCGCATGCGTTTCTTCAGAGCAGGCACCATCAATTGCTTCTGTCCTCAAAAACCCCTTTTCCCACCCCACAAAGAGTCATGTTCTGACTCCTTAAGGCTGCCTGACCTTTCCCCTCTTACTTTGTTCAAACACATGATTTTCCTGAATTCCTCTCTGTGAATTTCTCTCACTGAGGTTTCTAATGATCTGGACAAATACCCTGAACTGAGCTTTGTACCTGCCATCAGTCACTTCAGTGTGGTAGCTTCGAGTCATTGTAACACTTGCCTTTGCTTAAAAAATGTATTTGCAGAGTATGCTTTTTTTTTTAATCTCCCCTATGCCTTTAAGCAATTTCTTCTTCTGCTGGTTGTCTTCTTGCAATATCTTCATGCATATCTTTTGGTCAATTGTCCATCTATACCCCAGCCTTCAGCCAGCTTATGTGAGCATTACATTTTTATAGACTCAGGAACAGACTCTCAGTTGCACAGTATGCTTCCTTTCCTCTTGATTTGCTTTCTTTTTTAACAAAGATCCTTCATCTTACCTGAATTTTATTTCTCATCTGGTTTCTTTCCTCCGCTGTTCTCCATCACTTTCTGCTGATGCTGTTTCCTGAAATAATAGTGGCAGACAGCATGCGTGTATGGGGAACAGTAAAGGATTGTAGCATTCCCTGGGAACCTTTGTGGGAAGCCTGTCACAGCCAGATATTGAGGTCCATTCAGTCTTGGAGTGGGCTTCTCTTTGTTATTACTATTTCTTAAGCACAACCCCCTTCCCAAAGCTAATCCCAGGAAGCACAGTGAAACTCCCTTTCTCTCCTCTGCTGGTGTTACATCTGCAACTCAGCACCATTGCCACCACCTCTGTGACCTGCACGTTTAGGGTCTGTTTAAATCCTGATAATTACTCCTGAAAAACCTTTACCCTGGCTGGCCTTTTGTCCCTGTTCCAACAGAAAAACCAAGATCTATGTGTTGCCTCCCGTTTCACTTATTGTAATCTCTGCTGGCACCTCCACCTCCTACTTCAAAGCCCCATGAAAGGCAGCCGTCAATATCCCCGTTCTTGCCTGTCATAGTGACCTTATTACCTCCCTCTCTGAATCCTTCTGCTGACACCTTTGACTGCCTCTAGCTTAAATTTCTTGCTCTTTTGTCTCCAGGCCTCCCATAACTCTTCCCCTAGCCAAGCAGATTCCCTTTCTTTTTATCCTGCTCCCATCTCTTTCTGCTCAGCCGCTTCTGCCGTGCTCACTGCCCTTTCTCCTTCTCACTCAGCCCTCTCCCCCTGACCTGGGCTGCAAGGGCCTCGATGGTGTTGTTGATTACATCCATTCATAAGAAGCCTCGATGCTGTTTTTCTCAGACAAAGGAAGGAAGACTTGGGGTTTTTCTGCACTTCCTCCCGTGCCCTGACTAGAGGGACCTCATGGCTTTGCTCTGGTCACCTTGCCTGTCACTCCTATGCCCCTGCTTGGCACCAGCTCCTGGCCAAGGTACATGGGCAGCCTTGGGGAGGGGAGTCTTTTCCTCTGCACTTCAAGGTCTCTAAGAGGCACCCAGGCAATTTCAAAGGAGTTTTACAAATTAATCATGGAAATTCATGCATGCAGATGCAGGGGTGATTTTGATTTTGGAGTACTTGGTTGTCCCTAAGACAAAGCTGATTTCCCCGCTGTCTGCACTGAGTTCTGGCTCGGGACGCCACTGCCAAATCTGAGTGGTGTTTCCTGAGTTGGAGCCTTTTGTCTCAGTGATAAATGGCTTCCCACAGCTTTGAAGTATGCTAATCGTGTTGTATATTTTATAGTTTGCTCTATTTGCATTTACAAATCAGGTTTCAGTTATGGATGCTCATTCAATTGAGCTAAAATAAATTAATATTTTTATAGTCTTCTATTTTATTCTGGTTTTTGATCACATTTTTTTTCCTATGGTACAGAATTGAGTGCCTTAAAACCTTCAAGTAATTTCTAATATATTTGGTCTCTTTTTTTTTTTAATGAATACATGAAAATCAGAGAAAAAGCTCCTAATTTTTCTGAAGCTTCCGTTTCATTCCTCTTCTGCAGTAAGGTCTGCGGTAGTCACCTGCAATTTCAATATTTTGCTGGTAACTGCTCGTATCCTTTTGCTACCTGAGGGATGCCATGTAAGGATATATTGAGCTGTATTTTCTGCCTTGTATCTGCAAATCCTGCAGAGGAGAAGGCTTGGCAGAGCTGCTGCAAGGTGAACAGTGGGTGCCCGTGCCTGGGCACACATGGCACAGCCAGGAAGTTGGCTGCAGCCATGCACCAGCACCATGGGTAGCATGGCTGTCCACTGGGCGGAGAAATCAACCTGCATGTTTTAGTGTGCCACAGAGTCTGACTACCAAGTGCCAGACACAAAACCTGGTCAAATCTTTGCTTTCAGAAGTGGCATCATGCTTGCAGTCCACGCACATTGTCTGTGTCCGCCGGGGAAGCGGAATCCTTGCATCTGACAAAGTCTTAGGTTGGTAGTATTACATTATGATGGTCATGCTTTATCAAATTCAAATTTACTAATTTGCTTTAGTTTTCATCTGTATTGAAAAATGTGATTTAAAGGGCTTCAGTGGTAGGTTCCACAGGACTATGTTGAAAACTAATTGTATTTTACAGTGATAATAAGGTTTGTCTGAGACAAAATGACATTCAGTAGTACCTACTGACAAGCTACTGTTTTTCTTGATTTATATATATATTTTTTTTATTGGTAGTTTTATGCTTTGCTAAAGAGCTTAAAGAAAACCAATATTATCCCTTCATGGATGCTGTCCAGTTTTGTAGAGGTAAAAAGACCCACTCATTCAAAAAGAGTTCTTTGATGAAATTAAGTCACTGGAATTAGTGACTTACGTTTTCTACACATTTTTTTTAATGTATTGAAAATAATGTTTACAAGAATCTACTAATTTCCTAATTACCTGCACCTCTTTGAAAAATACTCTTCTATCAAAGACTCGGGATTTTCAAGATATCAGTCATGTGCTCAGCCACTTTACGGTACTATTTTGTATTTTCCCTCCTTATTTATTAACAGTCATAATTTCTCACTTGTATTTCTTCCCCCTTCACAGCTACAGTGAATTTATAAAAGCCCTTTTGTTCTCTGTAATCACTTTAGCTAGCATTAAATCATTCTTCTTTTCTGCTGCCCTTATCTTTTCTCTGCAAGGCTTAACCGATTGTAGCTTTCTTTCATTTTTCCCTCCTTCTCTGCCTCCTTTTTCACTTTCATCTGTGAGCAGCTCCTATGGAAACAGTTACCTTCTATCCCGCTTTTTGGAAACTTTTGTTTTCTGCTCCTCAACTCAGGTTTGCATGCAGATTTTTGCTTGGTTTCTTCTGTGCTCCTGTAGAGTGCTCCTCACCTCATAATGACTTACAATAACACATATTTAAGAACTGATTTTCATCTGCAAGGTCCTTTGTAAAAATTAATTGATGAATAGTAAAACATTCTCTGAAGGTGTTCTTTGTCGAATTCTGAGCACTCTGTAGATCTGCTCTCTGCATTGAAGAGGTGAAGTAACTCATGAATATTGCCCTCAGTGCTTCCTTTTATCAGGCAGGTGTGTCCTTAATCTTCAGGGAAGAGCTCAGTCTGACCTCAGTTCTGGGTGAATAGTTGAATAAAAATTTAAGAGAAACTCAGTTCCTTTCAGGAAAGGGTGTCCGTTAAAAGCTCAGTTTCAAAGTTGTTTCTGGAGCCAGAAATAAGTGCAAACAAAATAAAATGGAGATAAATGTTCAAATAATTTACCCTCTACTGTAGTTTTTGATTTAGTTTTGAGGTAAGCATTGAGTATTTTGCTTTTTAATGATCTTATCAAGAATGACTTTTGGAGATAAATGCTTTTGAATGAGGATCTGAACGGGCACAGATAGATCCTCTCCAGTATGAATACCTGTCATTCAGACAGGATGAATCGCTTTTCAGAATTGTGCGGTTTCTCTGATCCATTGCTACAGTCGGGAGCAGCCAAGAATACCAATACAACGGCAGACTTTCTGGGAGCATGTCAGAGGTACTCTGCCTTTGGTTAACTTCCCAGTTAACCTTCTGACCTTCAGAGGCACTGACCAGCAGAAGAGTCTTCTCCTGCACTTCCTTCTTTGCTGGTTTTATTTTGGACATTCTGAAGAAAAAGTCTTGAAATGCAACAAAAATTGCCAACAGCTTTGGAGGAGCAAAGATAATATCACTTGTTCTCGGCAGAGCCTGCAGAGATTTGGGTTTTTTCTTTTTCTTCCACACTGTAGATTTTAATATTTCTCAACAGTGTATGTTTTGGCCACAGAATTGTTACCTGAATGAAAAACTTCCCACCAACAGGCCACCATTTTGAAGAAAGCTTCCATTTCCTGAGCTAAGATAAGCAGCTGAGGCAGCTCTCTGAAGGCAGGGAGATTTCATCCAACCCTTGGAGAGCAAAAGAGAGACGCTCTCAGCCAAGGATATCTCTCTGAAAGTTGGCATCTGAGCCCTGAAAGGGGCTCCTGGTCCAAAACAAGTACCCTAGTTGTCCCCACTTGCTGTGCTTTGATTTTCATCATGGTGTGGTTGTGCTGAACATGCACTGGGTTAATTTCAGATAAAAGTGAGCTGAAATGTGCAGTTAAGAGTTGGCCCAACAATGCTCCAGGTGCTAATGGTCATTCTGTACCTGGGCCCAGCCCTGAGCTCGTCTGAAATATCAACTCCAGAGAACACACGGCATCAAGTTCTGAAGACCAAACAGGGTTTTTTTGCTGGTCCTCCTGTTCCTTCCACTCTGGAAGACTGAAATTTAGGACAGTCTTTTCTAATAAAAGTGAACTGGATTCTAGCCATGATTTCTAGAGTTCTGAACTCGTAGAAATATTTTTCTTCCAGTGTGCTTTGTGTTTTTCAAACAGGTTTAATATCATGGAAGTTGCAGAAAGGTTCAACAAGTAATACCATGTATAGGTATGCCAATATTAGTGGTGTTGGGCCAATTTATAGGCTTCAAGTTTGTGATACTGACACATTTTTGTTAAGGGCAGCAGGTACTTTCTCTGCAGTTTCTGGCCTGAAATGGATGGTTGGGCTTCAGTCAGGAATGACAGGACATTTTGTGTAGCAAGTGTACTTTGAGACATGGGATGACTATCACATCTTCTGTGTGAGATGATAACAGGTTCGTTTTTCAGCATGAAGTATTTCCACTGATACCGGGAGCAATTGTTTTTCACTGCCTCTCACTGTCAGTGAGTTTTTCACTGGCTCTAATATATTTCAGGATCTCTTGAGTGGTTTTCCCATCTCTGAAGGTGTCTGCCTACTATTAGATATTGAAAATTATGACACGTACCTCGCACACGGGGTGCCAGTTTTGGTACCAGTCGTAACAACATCCCTGCTTGCTACTTGGCGTCAAATATAGGTATCTTGGTATTACAGTGGATGTCTGCTGTTTTAACAACTGTGCTGCCATCTCAGGATGCCTACCTGCATTTAAAGCAAAGTACTGCACCCTTTTGGTACTCCGGGGAATCCCATGCCTTGTCTTTTAGCCCCATGCAGACCTTATAACAGCTAGAAGCCAGTGGTTAGGTAGCTAAACGTCTACTCCAGCATGCTGTTATAGGAGCTGGTTATGAAAAACACCTCCAGAATCTCTCAGACATGCTGGGGAAAAGGAGGTTTTGTGGGGTAATCCATGTATTCAAGAGATGAGCATGAGTGTGACTCTATTACAGGAGGAATGGAGTGATTTTTTTCCCCCTAAGATTCTCTTCCATATTAGATGAAACATTTGTCAAAGGTGTTGCATGAATCCCCAGGGACATGATGTTTATCCTTGAATTACCCAGGCATTACACATTTGGTGTCTCTCTGGCTCTGCCTGTTCATCACCAGTAGTTCATGCACAGCTTGGTAGCAGCATGGAATCCCCTGTTTGTACTGCTGGTCTGCACAGCATATCGAGACTTTAGGTGAAATTAAGTTTACGGCATCATAATAAGCTACAGTTCTTCTTTACTAAAAGAGCAGATGGTGTTTTCTGGAAGGAAAGAGAGCAGTGACTTTACCCACTAGTGAAGGCTGTGCTGCCTTTGCCTCTCCAGCTTGTGGCTCTGTTCAGACTAACAGGGAGGTCAGAGCTTAGTCTGGGAGTTAAAACATTTTCTCACTGGGACTGTGAGAGAGGGAAGCAACGTTCAAGACAGCAGATGGAGTAGGTATGTAAGCAAGCTCCTGGCACACCCAGTTGAGCTCTTTCACAACAGCATCCTCATATGCTCCAGGGGGTCACTGGTAGGAAGTGCGTTGGTGACTGCAGAATACACCTGTGCCGAAGTACCTGAGTATGACTCCACTGGTTCAAGCAGGTATAGTGAAGATTTTAGAATCATGTGCTCTCCTGCAGGTGTGAATCGAAACTCTTTTGTTTCAATCACAGTGGGCATTTTGAAAAAGAACATTTTTCAGTAACTACTGATTTTTATCATCTCTATTGCTTTGTGTGTCCTTTAACAGTTTGACTTTGAAAAGTGAAAGAAAACTAGATTGGTGTTAGTGGAATACCACTGGGGTTTGATTATGTTTGCTAGAAATGATGTGGGGGTCTAGTTGTGCACTGGAAAGTTCCATAGGTTTTACTTGTAATTAAACGCACATATAAACTCCTTTGAATATTTGCAAAGCAAGTGCCCAGACACTCTGTAAAGAGAGAAAGAAAAAGAGAGAGAGAAAGAGAGAGAGAGGGAGAGAGAGAGAGAAAATAAAGACTTCTCTAATAAAGATTGTCACTTATTTTGATGGTGTTTTCTCATATTTATCTCTCAGACCACAAGAACGCATTATTGAGATTCATGTATTTCTGCAGAGCCAAAAAAATTAGTCATATTTCAGGGAACAGAATGTCTTAATACATGAAATTCACATTCAGCATCAAAAGTAACATTTCGTGTCTCAGCCTACTGCCTCAGGTCTCTCTCTCTTGCTTTCTTGCTTTCTCTCTTGCTTTCTTTCTTTCTCTTTCTCTTTCTCTTTCTCTTTCTCTTTCTCTTTTTCTCTTTCTCTCTTTCTCTCTCTCTTTTCTTTCTTTTCTTTCTTTTCTTTCTTTGCTTTCTTTGCTTTCTTTCTTTCCTCTATGCACTTCTTGTGTACCTATGAAAGCCAGCTCTGCCTTTTACAAAGCCGTTTTATTGTGACTTAGCTGTTCTTCATCTACTGGGAATATGCAGGCTAGCTAATATTCCTTTTGTTTTACAAATGGGAGACAGAACATACCAACTAATACAGGCACAATATCAGAGAACAAGAAGACAAATGAAAAAGTAATAAATGAAAAGATATTTCTAACCCTCACAGAAAAATCTCATGCCAATGTGAGAGGGAAAGAAAGGAAAAGAAGAGGAAATAAACCAAAATGGACCTTTAAAGAAAGGCATTGTGTGGATACATATCTTGATTTTCACAAGTGTTATTAATTTTTTAATTAAATTGGGTCTTTTAAAATGTGCAAGATTTACAGTTCTCTCATGAACAGCATGATCAAATGATGACAATTCTTTGCCCACTTTATACTCTCAATTGAGCTCAGCAGTAATGTATTTTCTCAATTTTAAAGCTTTTTTATGTCTTATCTCAAAGATCATCTGTGGTCAGCTTGAAAAAATATCAAAGCTTAAAATAAGGATGAAGTTGCATGCTTTGCTTAAATTTTCTTGAAATTGCTGCTGGTAAATACTATTTCTCATGGTAATGATAGTATAATCCTGAAGGAAAACATTTTACTGCTACATTGATATTAGTAATATCATCTGACAGCTGATCAAGATAGCTATAGACCGTTAGTAATTTCACCAGAAATATAAAATACGCTATTGGACTGTGAAAAGGAAGAAGATAAATCCAAATCAATTGAGATACCTCAAAGTTAAAAGCAACTTCTCACAAAGCTTGTTTTAACAGAAAGGAAGGAAAAGTGTATATGTAATATAAATGTATGTTTACATCATGAAGTGTACCCTTACTAACATAAAGGGTGAAGACTTATTTCTGACATGAATTCAACAGTCTTACCCCAGTTCAGAAAATCACCACAGATGGAGTTTAACTTTTAACCACATGAGTATTTTGCACTAAAGCACATAAACTCATTTATCTGTATGTGCTGAGCTTGGAAGAGCCTGAGGACTGAATCTTAGGTTTTGGTAGCGTGTGATGGAACTTCTGAGTTACCAGAAGCAGAAACTGGCCTTAATCCAGACAAAAAAATTTGAAAACCCTGAAAAAAACACTAAAATAAGAATCGTCTATGCCTCCCAGAAAAGCAAGTCTATGGCTTCTACTGTTATTCCCAGCTGTAAGCAGGTTTCTTTCAAAGTGACCCAAGCAGAGTGCAACTTGTGAACAGCTGTTCCCAGCTGTGACCAGCAGCTGAACCAGACCTTAATGTCTGAGGTTTGGGGTCTTTCACTGCTTGTCATCTGTGATTTCATCTGAGCTGTCGAGGATGTGGATGCAGGATGAAGGAGAGTCATGTAGCAGCTCCCACCCTCTTCTGTGAAGCTCAGGGGCATATGGCAGCCAAGCACAGAGGGTACTTGGTCTCTTTCCCATCACCGGTGCTGGGGTGGGATTACACAGTCTTCTCAACCACAGTGGCTCTGACCATGCCTGGAAAGATCAGGGAGATCAGAGCAGGTCTGGGACATACTGTTGGCCAGAATCACAAGGCCACCCAGTGCAGCAAAACCAGGGAAGTGCTTCCGCAGACATAAAAATGACCACCAAACATGATTGTTTACTGCTTTTTTATTCTTTGGGTATGAATCGGCCTAAGTAGTGCCAAATGCATCACAAAATACAAGACTTTAAAAGCACTGGCACTGCACTATTCCTCTTATTTGATACCATAAAGCATTGTCTGTGGTTTGCTTCACTCCTCATCCTGCATCTTACAGCCTCATGGGATGCAGATGGGCGAGTGCTGGGTGAGGAGGTGGATCCCTTCCTTGTAGCAACACGGAGGCAGAGTGGTTTGTGTGGCTCCCTTTTGCCATCTGATACACGGTCACAATGCAAATGTGCACTGCTGGCAGAAATGGCCAGCTGGCAGAGTGTGTGTCTGGGCCTCTGATATTTTAAATTTAGGATGTCTGCTACTCCATCCTTATTCATGGGCATGATGACGAGGTTTTCAGAGCCCCTGATTAATATAATATGTTTACTGTGAAACATCTGATGCCTATTATAGAAGATATCAGATAATTTACTTTCCTTTTTTCCATCAAAAAAAAAAAAAAGAAAAAAGAAAAAAAGAAAAAGATCATTTTATATCAAGAAACATTTCAATAGCTTATAGGCAAATGGACAAAATGCACAAATGTCAGATGCACAGCCCTGAACAGTGGGGACATGAGCTGAATAAAACTCTAGTTGCATTTACTAATGCCAGATAATTGACATGATAATGGAAGATTACAGATACGGGTATTGTTTGTATTCTAACCCTATTTTCTGCGATTTTCACACTGCAAAGACTATTCCAAAAATTATATCCTTTTGGTACTGAGATTAGTTTTACAAATAAATTGAGATTTGGGAACGACACTTCAAATTAGCACTAAGGTAACGTTCTGAGGAGGTTGATAAAACAGATACCGGAAAACCTATTGCATTGCCAATATGATTATAGTAATTTTCCCAAGATAACAAAGAAGCATCTCTTTCACTTTTCTGTAATTATTGTAGGGTAAATTTAGTATTGTAAAACACAAAGATTTGTTTTCTAGTCTTATGATTATGGCAAAAATGCTTACTTGCTTTTAAAATAAAATAGTAAGCTCTAAGGATGGTTTTCTAATTAAGAGACACAATATATAATGGCATAATACTTGAATGACGGAATTTTATACAAAAAAGACTTTGCTCTCTATGAGTCTTTTTATTTACAGGTAAGCATGAGCGTTCATGATGAATTTCACTGAGGTTTTGTAGACAAGCAGTTGTTTCAATTTAATCATTCCATTTTTATTTTCAGAGGAACAGAATGCTAAAATAAACCAAAATATTAGTGATTGTATATATGTGAAAGAAAATAAATTGTTATTTGAAGATATTTCTTTTGGATGAGTCAGTTAAATGTGAATGGAAATGAAAAGCAACAATTCAAAAGCATTTTCTGAATTATATTTTTTGAAAAAGGAAGCCTCTACCTTTGACAAGATAATTTGTAGGAGGCAGATTTTTCATGGCTGCTGTTATTGTACTCTAGGAGCAATAAAGAGGCAGCCGGTGTCCTCTTTGTCAGTTCGGGGGCTTTCTGTCTCTGTGTGTGTATGGCAAAACACTATCAGCAGCACTCACAAATACTCCATAAGCTAAGAAAGATCAGCTGAGGTTCAAGTGAAAGGAATTTCTTCTTTTCAAAACCACTGACATTGTGCACAATCCATGTAGGTACAAGAGAGTGATTTACTATTAGCAAAACCAATGCGTTTTTTAAACTCCTTTATTTGGGAGTCTGACTGCTTTACCCAGACCTGTATGTTAACATGGCTGTAAGTTCCTTGCTTTATAAACAGTGAGTGAGGAATTCTGCCCTCTTTTCACCATCCATCTTCTTGAAGTCAAGAGAAGATGGAATTTCCCCTTAGTCTGGATTCCCTCAGATGCTTCTGGAGCCTTACAGGTTGTCCCAGTCTTGTTGTACTGTTACCACTGAAATACCATGTTTAGAAAACTGCTTTGTTTTTCAATGGTAAACACAAGCAATCCCTTATTTCCTCTCTTCCCATACCCAACCAAACATATTTTGCATAATTAGGCAAAGGAAAAATGCTGGTTTAGAAAATTCTTGCTATCGCAGTTGCAATGAAGGCAGCTTAAGTCTTGTCCTTCAAGTGGTGGGATTTTTATCTTCCTTCATATTTTATTTATGGTGTTTTGGCTGGCCTACTTCTACTCCCATTGGAAATTCCCCAGAACATGCTTTATAAGATGCTGCTGATGGAAGAACTGGCAAGCTCTCTCTCCATTAAATGTTGCCAACAGTATCTTCTCAATCAGAATTTAAGTTTCTTCTGTAACAAGCAACTGGAAGAACATTTTGAAAAAGTTTTTGTCACAACTCCTTAAGTAGGGGGTTAGGTAGTACTGATGCTGCCTGTGCTCTGCTGTGTAATTTTAGGGGAAGCAGGACAGTGGGCTGGGAGGCATCAACTTGTTCAGTCCTCATTAGTTTTCTGCACTGCGATTTCTTTCACACAAATGGGAATTCATGCCTTGTACCATTGCCAGTTCGACCAAATGCCAATTCATGGCTTTCACATTTCAGCCCAGCACCACCATCTCGCCATCAGCACTTTCTTCAGGAGTCCTCTTCAGTTCCCCTCTTTTACTGTGCTCTGATAAAACCCCGGTCTCCTTGCCCTCCTTCCATCATGGGAAACATTGGGTACCTTCATCCCAGCCACTTCTTTCTCTCACCCTCTTAAGAGCTTGGTTTTTCAGCCTGTATCTTGTATTTGGGTTTGAAAAGAGACTTACTGTATGCCTTAGGGTGGAGCATTCCTGAGCATCCTGGCTTCTGTGCACGCCTTTAACTTCAATGTTGGATAATTACTGCTGGTAATGGTGGCAGCAATGCCTGGCTATTTGTGTCTGTAGTTAGGGTATAGGAATGGCTGGTGGCTCCTTATCTTTAAAGCTGGAAGAGAACTGAATTAATTAAAGAGGGCCAGGGTGTCTCATGGCTTTATTTCTGTTGATGGTGGTCAAGCAAATCTAAATAGATAATGCCACAATAACTTCCCGTTATCTAAAATAACCTTGCTTTGCTGAGATTGAACAGTAATTAAACACAATAGTTAAAACCTAATGTCTTTGGAAAAAGGTATGGGAATTGTAAAACCCATTTTTAACATCTGGACACCTCCAGGTTAGCTGGAAGCTATCTTTTTTGAACATCTACTTGGCAGTTATTCTGACAAAGCACTCTATTAGCACAAGGTCTGTGTCCAAGACTTGTATTGGGTTTCAATTCTGATCCAGGAACTTTTGAAGAACATCATCTTTTCCTCTGAAGAACGTCATAATTTACTTTTAAATCTTTAGGGCTTTAGAGCGGCATCTCATTCTTCAGCCACATATCTCTGTTATTACTAGTGCTGAGCAAATGCTGACATTTACACTGAGTTGTATGCTAGCTTTCCAATCTCAGGAGAATATATTGCAGATGCAACAATGTGTAACACAGCACGAGAATTCACTGGAAGACTGTAACTGTCTATAACCAGAATATAACCATATATTCAGGGGGAAGAAAATATTAAATGACATTGCATTATTTTACTGTGGAACAGGTTTCAGCATTAATTACTTTGGATTTAATACATTTGCAATGGAAGTCTGCTTTACTGCAGACACAGTGAATATTGAATTATTTATATGGGGTCAAATTATAAAGCATTGTGATCATTTACAGTTCTTACTTGTAAATGAGAAGACTTCTTAAGCTTTTCAAGCTATCTGCAATCCACTTCAGCCTTTTAATAATGATGACCTGTGCTTCTTTACACTCCTGGGCTTTTGAAAAGGACATAGTTATTCTCCCACCCTTGAATATTACCTGTGCTGTATGAGATCTCAGATGAAATATGTGCTTTGTCTGTTTCGTGTTTTCCTTAATCTCTGCCTCACCACCTTTTCTCAGCTGTACTCTGGCAGGCATGGAAATGAGTGCTTCCTCAGAGGTGGGATACTGGTTTTTCTCCTTCAGAGGATGAAGTGGAGGGAAGGGGAAAGGAGACGCATTGTTTTCACCTCTGCCTGTGAAGGCTTGCTTTTGTCTCCACACTTGGCCAGGTGAGAGAAAAAAGCAGAGTTGAAGGCAAAACATGTTAGAGCCTTTAAAATGGTGCTATTGAATTGTACTTTATTTGATTTACATGAAGCAATACATGCAGAGAAGACAGGGCACATCCTTCCTGGAACTGACCACAGCACTTTCAGGCTCTTCTTCTCAGACTTGAGGTTTCAAGACACTCCCAGTGGTATCCATGCCTGTATTTTCATAAAGAAAATTAAGTTGAGCAACCATCCCAAAGTGTTAAATATGGAAATAATTGTTACCAGGATGTCAAATGTATTCCTAATGTAAGTGGATACAGCTTCCAAATTTGGCTCAAGAACTTACCGTTTTAGTCAAGTTTACTTCTAGTATAGCTTCTTCAGATATGCTCATCATCATGTTTTTATTTGAAGTCTGTGGGAGTAAATTGGCCAAGGAGAGCTCTGGAAAATCCCACTGCAACCCGAAGACAGATTAATATTGAAGTTCTGCCCCAAGAGGAAAAATGAAAACAAAGGAATATATTGTTGGACACTTAAAATGTTCCCCAGCACTTTCTAATAGAAAATGTGATAAATTATGTACTGTTCAAGGAATGTGAATATCTACAGAGGGATTTTTTTAACACCAGTGATGTAGAACACCGTGAGACATGCAACTTTGAACATTGCCATTCAGGAGGACAATGTGTTTGTTTTATTTTCATTTTTTTCATTTGTTTCTCCTGTCTTGGAAATTCCTAATATCACAGGCCAGTAACTTCTCAAGAAATCTGATTAATATAAAGAAAAAAGCCTGAAAAATTCTTCAATGAAAAAAAATAGAAGCAAAGAAAAGAAACTTAAGAATGAAAGAAAAATGTAAGAGAGCACTGTAACAAGTTTTGCCTGGTGGGGCATATCTCAATATAACAATTTGCTCAATTAAAAAGACTTCATTATTTATTTCAGTACTTTTCTTTGAATATCATTGTTTCCCTTTTGACTTTACAGCGTAGATCCCATAGTCTTTTGTTTTGCCAGTGCACCAGTGCTTTGGGATATCCAGGCAATGCTTCTGTGTGAGTCCCGTCTTTCAAGAAGGACTCTGCCCCTGAGCAGGGGTAGCTGTGGGAGCACTCTGGGGACCAGGGCTGCAGAACAGTGGTGAACTGTGTGCCATTCACTGCAGGCTGTCTGTCTGAAGTAGGGACCATCTTCCTCTTCTGTAAGAATCTTTGCCTTAAAGTAACTAGGTACTCAAGTCCCTGGCTTTCCTGGACATCCCTTTTGGTTTTCCTGACCTGGTCCCTTCTGCTTCAGCCTTAATGAATTGTGCTTCCTTTTTCCCTTCCCCCAGCTCCAGATTGTTTTAAAAGGCCTAGTGAATTACCAGCCTGTTGTTCTCTTTGCTTTCTCTGTGTGCCATGGCATAGGGTGCTTCAGTGAGTAGCAGCACATCTTCTGAGTGTGGCAAAGAAAATTAATCACTGCCATGCTCACAGATGGAAGACCCTGATTGAAAAAGGAGGTGAAAGCATAAAGGTTGCAATTTTTTTCACCTGATAAACTGTCATGGCATTTTATTTTAATATCTCTCCCAGTATTGAAAAGTTGTGGTTGAGGAGACATTATTTATTTTACTCCCTTTGTTTTCAGGTGCTTATGACTCTTCAGAGAATTTACCTCGGGACTAAAATGTGTTTATAGCAAGGCTCTCAAGTGGCTTCACTTAGGGTAACTCTTTATACCATGAAAATCTCATTGAACCACCTGCCCTACTATATAATATTCTTTGACCCTGAAATTTTAAGTCATGCTGCAGTTGCAATAGTAACTTAAATTGAGAAATGATGCTGGGAAAGTATCTTCATTACTCATGTGAAGTGGTTTAGTTTCAATCATTTGTAACATAATACTGATTACATATTTGATGGATCTTTATATATGAAAGCCTTTCTGTGTGGTGTCTCAAATACTGAAATTCAATACATTCATTTGTAGTCTTAAGGACTCTAAACTTCATACCTCTTGTCTGAACTTCGGGAAAATACGGTCTCGTATTTGCCACTAACTTACCTTTCAGCTTTATGTCTAATAGCTGCCTGCTTCTCCTTCATTCCTTCCCACCAGTTTTGTTCCATATAAAATCCCTAGGTAGTGTATTTGGCTTAGAATGTAATGTGTCACAGGTGGCATGGAGATATGTCTGTGACACTGGAGGTGGTGAACACTGAGGGAACTCAGAAAGCTGGAGAAAAGTCCAACTGAATTCCATCTTCCCCACACTGGAAGGAGAGACAACCCTTTCCTATTATTGCCTGAATCATTATGATGCTGGAAGAATACTTTTATCATACTGTGTTTATCTGTGGGTAGATAAACCCAAAGAAAGGGAAGGCTTCACCTTATCTTTCTTGCCATTTGGCCTCAATTGTAGAGAGGTGAAATACAGAGGAAACTTGCACATATAAATGCACAGATGTTTCCTCAAACGCACCATCACCTGCTTGTAAGGAGTGTCCCAGAAAATAAAACCTAAAAATATTATTCTTAAACCTATTCTGATACATGCATCATAAGACTGGTTCTTTTATCTTTCCATGTAAAGTTGCACACTTAGAACCAGGAGCAGCACGTCTCAGTTTTCTTGTGAAGTACACCAACAGAGCTTGAGAAAGGCTGTCCAATGCTCAGGGCACCTGCAGGCCTGACTCAGGTAACCTGTGACGCGCAAGAATCCATGGCTGCAGCTTCAGCTGTATGAGAATTCCTCTCTCTTCCTCTTCCCTTTTGAGTCCTTCTCTGGTTTTTGTTGCCTTCCTGCAGTAGAGGCATGATGGCTGCTCTGGGCCAGCTTCAGGAGGTTGTGCTGACATCACAGCATTGCAAGGAAAGATTTGTGTCTGCTTTTTGTAATGCCCTGCAAATGTAAGGCAGTGTATGAGAAGACTGCAAGTGTCTGCCCTGTTGCTATAGCATGTGCTGAGGATCTCAGCCTGGGCTGGGAAAACCAGTGGAGTTGGAAAACCAGGGAGAGTTTTGTCAGGGCTCCTAGTGGGGAAGGAAGAGGAAGATGAGGGAGGGAGTAGGACGCCTGCCTGGAAGGGGTGTCAATCAGATGTATTTGGCCAAAATGGGCAATCACTTCAGCAAAACACTGGTAGATCCAGGCTGATGGACTGGGGATTTGCACAGTAAAAGAAGCAGTGTGGTGCTAGCTTGAATGTTGAGCTCTTACAGCACCAAATTAACTACCACAGTGCCTCTTGGGAGGCAGCCAAAATGCTGCCAAAATTATGCCAGATGGAAACCACAAAGCAGCATGGATTATATCCCTAGAAATGGTTTTTTTTTCCTCTCTAACATCCATGCTGAGCAAATACTTTTCTCTGAGTTGCACTGAGAGGTGGGAGTGGGAATGGACATGGCTAGGAGTGCATTTAGTAAAAAAAGGACAAAAATAGCAGTTTGGGGTTTTTTCTTTATCTCAGGAGGAAGCTAAACAGCCATTTTAGAGACTGTGAGACTCTTATTGGATAGAAACACAAATTGGGTAGGGTAATTTAGAAGATTGTTCCTTAAATTTAGTTTGTGACAAAACACTCTAAAACTTTGCAGTAGTTTCCAAAAAGTTTTTCCTCTTTCTCCTTTAAGGATACTGGATAATAATGTTATTATCTACATGGTGATTTTCAGCCAAATGTTTCTAATTGCTTTACAGCTGTAAACATCAGGAGTCTCATTGTACAGCAGCTACAGAAAAATATGCTGAGTTTTGGTACATATTTAGGATTATCTTTGAAAAGGAAAACGACTGTGTTTGGATTCTACTTTTGCTACAGAAGAGCTAGGTTTGATGTTTTTCATCTTCCTTTTGTTGTCTCTGAACATTTTTTTTCCATTCTGTTGTGTCCTTTTTGCAGTAATGGGCCAGACGGCAAACATTATTAAAAAGGCACTCTAGATTATATGGTGGCATAATAATGTACTCTGGTTTGTGCTTTGTTCTCTTCCTAATAATTCATAACATCCAGTTTAGGGGATTTTACCACTCTTAAGTACAGACTTGACATTTTTGTAAAACTGTCTATTATAACACCAGCATTTTGTTCTTAAATGGTAATAATAGTCTCAGGACATATCGCTAATATGTATGTGTATAGAAAGTTGGATTTTTCTCCATATGGTTTCTTTTACATTTCTCTGCATTGAATTACATCAGGGATTTTATAACCCAGTCATTCAGTCTTGTAAAGTTTCTTCAACTTTTCCATTAGCCATCTGTTTTAGCACCCTGACACAACCAGAAAGTCTTTTCACCTTACTCTTCATACCCTTTCCAATCTTCCAGGAACAGATTGAAGAACAAGGCTGAACACAGACATCTCTTCAATTCCACTGGGTACATCCTGATGATCTGAAAGTAACTGTCCATGGCCTAATGTTTTTGGGGGGTTAGCCAACCCCTTCACCATATGAACAGCACTTTGGTGCATTAGCTTATTTAAAATTTTTGGTGAAGGCTTTTATCAAGTGCACATTTAGGCATTTGGGGATCTCCCTTGTCCACCTGCTCCTTTACTCTTTCAGAGGAGTCCAGCAGTTTTCTCTGGTACAGATCCCTTCTGCAAAGTCATGCTGGCTCTTCCATGTTTGTTTTGTGATTTTTTTTCTGCTATACTTTTGTTCTTCTGACTGCTTTTCTGCTAATTAGCCAGGGAACACACTACAGGAACCCTACACAAATTGGGAAACTGAAAGTTTACCAGTCATCTGGTGCCAAGCTTTTGTGTAAAAGGAAGGAACCTCTCCCCAGTGTTCACAATAAACACTCAGGCAAAGAAGCTGTTTGGTTTTTGTGGTGTTTTTGTCCTTTCTAAGGCTTTTTGGTCATGGACTATCAGCCGTTGTGTTTGTAGACAGTGCCTTCCACATGACTGACTGTGGACCTATGTATTAATTAATGATTAAAAAATCTTAATGCTATAGTTTCTGTCATAGTCTTGTCTGTCCTCAGTCATGTGGAACCTACTGAAGGAATCCTTGCCCAAAGGATTTTGGATCCAAAAATAATCTGAACTATAGCAACCAGGTATAAAACCAGTATTCATTTCCATTTTCTCTTTCCATGACTTGCAGAATTCCCTGGGAATTTTTGGGGGGTTAAATCATCTGAATTTTCCCTCAGATGACAGGGCAGAAGCACTCACAACAGCAGCTGCAGCCGTGAACCCCTGGTTATCTATACTGGGGGGCTGGTTAGAGAGTGCTGAGAGATTCTCTTGTGCCCTGTGCTCACATTTCCTTCTTAAGCAGCTGCGACATGTTTAAGGCATGTCTCAACTGCTCAGATGCAGAAGCTGAGGGGGTTTATAATAAGTGTAAATCCTACTCACCTAAAAAATGCAGTGTTTCCTTTTTATCAGAGAAAATATGTAGTAGGAAGCTATTGCAAAAAGATGCTAACAATATGTTTATAAAGTATTTAAAATATAAATAATACAATTAAAAAGTTGTGATACTGAGTGAGCATCATTCAAAGAATCCTCTTCAAATGCCATTTAAAAAAGCTAGGGCCCATGATCTTTAAGGTTCTTTAAGAGATACGTGAAATGTCAGACACAGGAAGCATAAATGCCATAATGGTGAGAAAATGCTACAAGAAGTACAACATTCAGGTACTCTGAAAGAGAAAAAAATTCTTCCATGTTGAGTGCAGCAGTATTTTTGTATCTGTAGTTTGTAATATATTGTACAGTTCTTTACTTTCAGACACCATTAAAGAGTTAGATCTCAAATGAAGATACTGGGAAGAGGAAGGGAAATGTTACATTTATTTTTAATAGCCTATCTAAAGAATTGTTTGAACCGTATATAATAGGTTAGAAAAAGGGCTCAGGAGACAGATTCAGAGAATGTCACCATCTTGCTACTCAGATAAAGTAATTTGTGCTCGGCTTGGGCAAGAGAAGTCGTTTCAGTTCTGTAACACATACAATACAGGCATAAATTTTACCCATGCATGTAGAAAATACAGTTTATTTGCAGTCAGTGCTTCGAAAGACAGATCTACTGACCCATCACTGCCTGTAAGTTCAAGGGTATATGAAGTAGACTCTTGTTGCATAATCGCATTTTCATATAATTGCTTTCTTGCTTCAGGTTTGCTACTGTCTTTATTGTCTACATTTTTTTATAATGAGAATTGGTCCCCTAGTTGGGTTAAAACTGTAAGGTAGTTACGGTAAGTATAGCCTGCAACCACCTATAATCCATTTTTATACTCTTTCTTATTTGTTTTCTTTAAAATTGTTATAGTTACTTTTTACACATTCTAAATTGTTTTTTGCAATACCTACCCCGGTCCAGTTTCTTCTCCGAAGTATTGGCTGCCATTGTGTTCCAACCTAAGTTCCAAGATGGAAGATGATCCTAAGTTACTACAAAAACTAGGATGAGGTGACAAATCTAAGAAAGATAAGAGGGGGACAAAGTAAGAATGAAGTTGGGATCATTCACAGATATAATAGAATAAAATTTCCCTACCCACCATAGTAGATTTTAAATGGCTGATGGGTTCTACACAATGCTTCTCAAAGATGAACTTTTCAGCCCATTTTGTTTATACCTTGTAGTTTAATACTAGCATTGAATTATGGATCCTTTCAGTCATCTTAATTATGCCAGTTATTGGTTATCAGTGAAAATGGTACTTCGTCAAAGGTGGTTTATTTCTCTGTATCCCAAAATAGGGAAGATGCACAGAGTCTTACAATAGAGTTGGAAACAGAAAGAGGATGAGTGAAGTCAGAAGCTGATCACTAAGTCTTGCCTAATTTTAAAGGTCCTTTCCATTTGCTGAAGGATGCTGTCCAGCTCATCAATGCAAGATGACTGAGATTAATAGGAGAAGAAGAAATGAATAGGATAAGGAGAGAAAGCACATTTCTTTGGATCCCTCTGGGGTTTCATGGTTCCTGCACTAGTTAGAAGCGGTAGAGCTCATTCCCATGTTCCCTCTCCCCTGCGTGCTGAAGGAGTGATCCCAGGGCAGCTTTGGTTCATGTGCTCAGCACAGGAGCTGCTTATTGTTCTCCCTACAAAACCGTGGCTCAGGCATCTACAGTGCAACAGCCTTGGACGCCAGCAGCAGGGTTTTGCATAAGTGTATCAATAAGTGTCATACGATGGCATTCGACACAAAGCGTTTGGTTTTCTTGTTAATGTGTTGGGTAATGGCTGCTTCCAAAAGCTGCATGAGCTGTGAGGAAAGGCATGAAGTTCTAAATGCATGAAAAAGTGTAAAACTGCATGGCACCAGCAAAAAAACTCATAAAAGACTCACGCTGTTCTAAACAGCGAGTGCTTCTAGACAACTCTTTCCCCCCCAAACCTTCTAAAAGTACCCAGCTGTGAGCGCTTTTAATGAGAGTCTAAAGCCTAAATTTAAAATAAAGACATTAAATTTACGATATGAAATAATTTTTAACAAGATAAAATGGCCAGTAAACAATGCTGAAAACTCTAATTATGAGGGGCAGCTGAGAGGAACTACTGAACCCCTCCTAAGAGTTTTTGTTTATTATTAATGCCTGGCATCCTTTATGTGGCTCTTGGCACTGCTCTTCATTATCTATTCTTTTTGTATTTTGATCTAACTGAATTAATATTTACCTTGCCTTTGAAATTTGTGTCATCTGTTTTAAAGTCCTGTGGACATCTTAGGTATTACAGAATACATATTAATAATATTTTTGAAGTCCTGCAGTAGCACAATAGCAGGTTTATGTGTTTTATATCTTAATGTTTCAGACAGCCTCATGTAGACAGAATATTTTTCCACAGCCACCAAATCATCAAGAGATTAGGCCCAGACCGGTTTTTGGTTGGAAACCTGCACATGGTTACACAAATATAACAGGAATAGAAAGTTGATTAAGGGGCTGCATAATTACCCATCAGTATCAAGTATGATCTCTTTATAAAAGCTACTAAAATGTACTTAAAAAGTACTTTAAATAGACTTGGCTAAATTTCCTTGACATTTCTCTGTAATAATGCTAAAAGGGTGTGGAAATGTGATTTCTCTGTCCCTAAACAATCTGGACCATTTATAATAGTTTTTGTGCTTTTTTGAGTATTCTAAAGGTATGTCAGCTATGTCTTCAGATTTAAAAGAACATTCTGGAAAAAACGCTGTTCTGCACAGTGAATATTACAAATGTCTGTGTTCTGAGCACAAGGGCCGAGCTAGGGTGCAGACATGGTGTTTGGGATTTAAACATGTTTAGAGTGTCTCTGGTGCCATTTCAGATTGAATAAGGGAGCTCTTTCAGCCTAATCATGGGGCCCTTTGAGCCAGACTGCTTCAAAGATGTGCATTTAATGGACCCAGAGGCGCCAAACATATTTCATAGAGCATTGTGCAGAATGAAGAAGAGGAAAGAAAGGTGGCCCATGGGCTGTGCAAATATCCACTAGAAACTCTGAGTCTTTTATCTGTCATGAGAAACAGTGCATTTTTTTCTTTTTTGACGTTTAATATTGATAAGTGTAACTGGCCTTTGAAGTAGCTATTGAGTCAATACATGGTTCTAGATATAATTCGGGGGCTTTGTTCTTCTTCCCACTTCGTTTAGCAAAAAATAGGAACAGGAGTGATCATTTGAATAATGCATGGGGGATTCTAATGGTATATACAATTAAAATTCAGTATTAGAATATACAGTTAAACAGAATCCTTCTTTTAGTGTTCATCTTCACTATTGATTAAACTAGCTACTGACATGCACATTTTATTGTCAGGACCTGCCATACTTATCTCAGATTCAATGCATTGTGTGTTTTCCCATCTATGAATGTACAATGTGATACCTCAGGTCCATTTTTATACTTTTCTACCATTCCTTTAGGCTGTGATTTAGAATTATATAAAAGCAGTACAGTCAATGTTCATGTAAGCATTAATAAAATGTTTCCAGTTCTGTATTTATTTAGATTTTCATAACATTTTTATGTGAAGGTCAGACACCAAAAATATGGTTTCCTATCTGATGACACTCCCATTTATTTTCATACCTTCCAGAGAAGCTGTTAAACAGTTTACCATAATATTTAAAGATACACCAGCTATAACTATTGATTGAAGAGCTAGTTAGGATGCAGGTGGTAAAAAACATTGTGTTCTCCTTTTTGATACTATTTCAAGTAGCAAGTAAGTAAACTTCAGGAGATTTTATTACTGGGGGTATCCCAAAGTAACTGGAAGTTTTTGGAAAGTGCTACCCTGCTTTGTCACAGGCTGAGCATTAGCAGAACATAATGCCATTTAAGAAGTAATTCCTGATTCTCTTCAATATTTAAGACATTCCAGTGCTTATCAGCTGCAAATAAGAAATCATTGGAAAGCATATGGCATCTGTTGCACACCAGACAGTGCATTTCAGTACCAGGGAAATTAAAAAACTACGGGAGGAGCCTGGACATAAAAGCCTCTTTTTCTCACCTATAGCAGATGGTCAGATTTCTAATTTAAAATTTTGTTGGGGTTCTGGCATACTGCCATCTTGACTCCACAGCTGCAACAGTGCAATAACTCTGTCACCTCTCTTAGAAAATGTTTCTTGAGAGTAAATTTAATGCCTAGCGAAGTGTTGAATTTACAGCTGCTGGGAGCAGAATATAATATGTAAGAGATGGCCATGAGGCCCTGCTGATTTCCCTCACCTGGTTACAAGTAAGGTTGTGTTTATATGAAACTGTTGTGAACAGCATTAGGGAATTGGAGGGAAGATGTTTCCAGTTATTTGTTTTCACAGGCCTTTCAGTAATCCTGTGTACGAAGAATCGATCAGCAGTGTCAGTGGAGATCTTGCCCAAAGAGCTTGACTGAGGTTTTGGAAAACATTCATAATCATTATCATTGCAAGAAGCCTGTTTTCTGAAAGTTTTTCTTTTACCTCAGCTCTGTCAGTCTCTATTACCATTGAAAATGCTAAAGCAGATGGGTAGTGGTAATGTTGAATCCCCCACCAATTGTTCAGCCCACCTATCCCCTTAGTTACTCAGCTGAAGATGGTGGCCCACCCCTGCAGAGCTGCCAGAACAGTTGTAGCACTGAACAGGTCCTTGTGGCACGGGAAATGCTTTACTGATTTTCTCTGGGGAAGGCAAGGTAGACTCTTCCAGACAGAAAATGAGTGTCAGGCACTACTAACTTGAATTAGATTTGAAATTTGGTTCTGGAATGAAGATTTTCCTATCCTGTGACCACAACCTGTCAAGTATGATCTGTAGTCTGGCTAGTGTGGAGGTGATGCAGACATGAAATTTGCTTTTTTCTTCAGAAATTTGTGTATAAGTTTGGCAGGTTCTTCCACTTTTGCAAACTTAGAAATAAGGTTCATGACAGATTTACAGTTTTCAGATCTTGCTAGAAGTTCAAAACCTTTGTTGCCCCCGTCATCTTCTGGTGACAGGTGATGTGCTGACATTTTTGGAAAATGTCAGTTGGATATTCTAGATACAGCCGGTTTCTCCCCACGTTCAGTCAGCCTTGAGCTACACTCATAGTTGAGCCTTGCAGGAGTGGTTTTTCTTACAATTTATCCAAGGAATGGATCAGCTCCTGAATATTTCAGTTGACTGGAAAGAGAGGGTGTAAGATGAGGTGTCTCCAGTAGAAAACTGGTCCTGAGTGCACTGCACTGCCTGCTCTGTCAGAGGAGACCACATGGGTTGGAGCTGTGAGCATAGGTCCTTTTCCTCACACCCTTGCAAAGACAATGTCCTTTCTGAAAAATAGTATCTGTATTTGATTTAAGCCGAACTCACCCTCCTTCTTATCTTCTTTGCCCGCCAGTCCCACCCTCCCTAGGGCAAAGCGCATCCCAAAAGCTTGTTCAGGCTCCTCCATTTTTTCATGTGTTGCTGCATAAGAGCCAACCCCCTACAGTGTTGTGTTCCTGAAAAAACAAGAGTTTTTCCCAGTGGGGCTATAAGACACGTTTCTGGGTTTGCATGGCTCTGTCTGCATTAGGCTCTATCACAGCGGCACAGTTTGAATTCTGAGCAGTGATTATCAGCTATTCGAATACAGCAAATGAGTCCTGCGAGCTGCATTAATAAATCAACATAACACTTTAGTTAGCATTAGTAGCCTTAGCGAGTTAGTATTCGTTTTTTTTCTCTCACTTTTTAAATTAATCAACATGTACTGCCTAAATCTTTTTGTGTCTGCTCCATTTTTGGTGATCACAATGATTTCCTACCTGTGGTATTGAAAATATTTCCATTAAAGGGAAGGTGATGAGAGTGAGAAAAGATAACCTTGTAGCAAAACAATTGGACAGGGACAAGTTCTGTTGTGGCATCCTGCCTTGGCCTTGTGTTGTCGCCTTGGATAAATCATTCTCTATACAGTTTTCTTCCTCGTTCGCATCCACTGAAAGAGAAACGCTATTATCTAATTTTTATCACAATTTGGATGACCTCTGTGCTTATGCTGTAGGTAATGGACTGGTTTCACCCTTGTCTTTCAGAAGGGGGATCTGATCCTCACTGCAGACTCTAGGTATTTCACATAGCTGCTAACAATAGTAACTGGGAGCAATGAGTAATATCTAAAATTTAAGCTATTTGAAGTCACATTTTAGATTTCTGCTATCGAATGGTCTTGCAGACAACAGCGTTTTCCCTGTAGAGAGTGAATAATTAAGATTAATAGACTATCTGACAACTTTTTGTCAGATATTTTCTGCTGCTTTTAAGGGAAGGTTTCCAATCTGGGAAATAAACAGTGCTTTAAAGTATTTCTCCACTGTGTAATTCTACACATTTGTAACCAATAGACAGAAACTCTAGTCGAGTTAATTGTTATTTGCATAAAAATCAGGTCCTCAGAAAATTGCTTGTGTCCTTGATCCTACAAGCACTTAAAGACAACCATTTTCTTGCACATGATCAGTTCAATTTAGCTTATTTAGATATCACAAATGCTCAAGGTTAAGTCTCTGAGCAGGCATTTGTAGGATTGGAGCCTCAAATTATGTATGCCATAAGGCAAAACACCTTTTCAAATAGACTTGTTCCGTGTTGAACACCATTTTGTAGGAAATAGTATTTTTCTAGAAAATTCACCAAAAGCCACCAGTTTTTCTTGGGTTTGTAGCTGAGAAATGCAAGGCCTTTCCATTCCGCAGAGTTTTCTTCTTCTGTCTTTTTAACTCTAAAGGAAAAATGTTGTGATAAACAGAAAAGTAGAAGGGAAAGAGTAGTAGCATAGGAGCCAACAGTGAACACTGAAAATATTTTTTACCAAAAAGATGGAGTTTGAAAGTATGTATATATATTTATTTCTCATTTTTAAAATATTTCTCTTTTTTCCCCCCCAAGAAACATACAATTTCTGTCAATCATTTATAATGTGTGCAATATGCAGAGCTTGTGTAATAACCTGAGTTGTGCAGTATAATCTATGTCAGTGCTGTGTTGGTCTATCCATGAAAACCTAGCAGGTCCCTCTGAGTGCTTTCCGTTATACTTCAGAGATATTTTATTTTAAAAAAACCATTATTGAATTTATTTTAGTTTTTTTTAAATAAGTCACCCTAAAATGGCTCCGAGAAGGTCAACTCATCCCTACATGTATTAGTTGACAACCTGGGAGGCTGTTCTGCAGCTGTGAACACAGTTTCTGTGGAGCTTTCATGGACCAAGACTCAGCTGCTCTTTAAACCTCTCTCTGACACTGAAGCCATAAGAAGAATAAGGAAAAGAAAAAGTGGTGAGGTTAATGAGTAATTATAGTTGGCTTTGATTTCACCCCAAATATCTTTAAAATTAAATAAAACAAACAACAAGAAGCCAAACAACTTCCATGTCTTTCCTTAGAGGAAATTCTCAATCCACATACAGAGCTCAGTTCTCGCTTCATGCTAGGCCTTGCAGAGCACTAAGGTCAAACATAGGTTGACATGACCTTCAGAATGAAAAAAATATATGGACTTCGTGGCAAATAGACATACTTCTGGTGTGATCAGGTTTCTGCTGACTTCAGCCCTTGTTTCAACAATGACAAAAACCCTCATGCTGAGGCACTTTAAACACTTCCCTTACTATTGCTCACAGAGACAAAGGCTCCTTTCTCTGGCTGCAGCCCGCAGCTCTGAAGGCAGCAATCAGAGAGGGGAGATGGCTGGCACGGTTGTAGAAAGGCTGTGTCTTCCTGGCATCATAGGGCTGCTCACACCAGGGCTTGTTTCTCCTCTGGCGTAGAAGAAATGAAAGTGAGGAGCAGAAAACAGAAGGAGTTCAGGTTTTAGCACCAGGGTGAGGTAGATCCATCAGCCATCCGTCCCCCACCTGTATGCAAATATTGTGATTTTGGAGACCTGATTGAACATGATACCTCTATGCCAGCTCTTAAGCTGGCAAGCTGGTCCCTGGACTACATGCCTTCGAGTTTTGTGCAAGGAATGGGATTAGAATTTGACCAATATTATTTTCCAATTTTGAAGTCAACTTGAGTTACGTATGTCACTTGCAGATCAGAGAAGAAATTCCTTGCAATGTTTATGGAAGATAATCAGTTGCTTTAATGTTAATTTTTACTACCATTTTACTTGGCTTCAGGTTCTTCGGGAATATAAATGAGGGCTCTGTTGTTCCAGTGTCTGAACAGCTTGCCACTCCTCTACAGGCTTAGGGAAGTAACAGTCAGATTTACTTCATGAACAAGACTGTGGAGTTCACCTTGGTTTGTAACTGGCACAGAAAGATTTCTTCAGTACAAGGATTCATTAGCTAAAGCTGTAGCTTCCATGGGAGCACTGTGCTTGCTTGATGTGTTCTTATAGGGGCAATGGTGCTAGAAAGCAAGTGAAGCTCCCCAGCTTGGGGGGCAAGGGAGAGGAGAGACAGAAGACCCTTAGCAAATTGCTTGCAAATGTTTTGGTTATTTGACCATCTACTCTGCAGACTGAGAGACAGAGCAAGAGAGCAAGGGAACATTAAGGGAACAAGGACAAATAACATTTTTCCACTGACTGTAATTGCAGATGCTGCACAACTGTCAAGACTTAACAGTATAATTTACCCAAATGAAAAATTTCCTAGGAGTCCCATTAGTTGTCAAAGGCTGGTGAAGTGTAAGAGCACTATTTTTAAAGTCAACCTACCAGAATACATCCATTTGTATAGGCATTAGCATTCAGCAGCACAAGTTATCCAGTATCCCAAAAGTCTATGTGTTTACCATATCCAAGTCTAAATCTCTGAGTCTCAATATGGCAAGGACCATGGCAGTGTCATGAGTGGAAAAGAGTCAATGCCACTTATTTGCATGTGTTTGTGAAAAGGAACATACCACACAACACACGTTTGTGTTCTTGTCGCATGACCCAATCCTGCGGTTTTAATCCCAGACGGAAACTAAGCACCATGCAGCTCCTTTCTTCCTCCCTAGCCCTGGTGAAATGGGGAGGAGAATGAAACTAAAACTTGTATGTTGAAATAAGAACAGTTTAATAATTGAAAATAAAGTAAAATACAGTAATAATGGTAAATAAAAATGATAATAAAAAGGGAAAAAACAAGTGATGCACAGTACAAGTGCTCACCACCCACTGACTGATGCCAGACTCCCCTTCCTGAACCCAGATCATCTGCCCTTCCAGGTAACTCCCCCCATTTTATATACTGGGCATGATATTCTATGGTGTGGAATATCACTTTGGTCAGTTTGGGTCACCGATCCCAGCTGTGCTCTCTCACAGTTTCTTTTGTGCACCTCCTCACTGGCAGAGCATGAGACAAGGAAGAAAAGTCCTTGACTTGGAATAAACACGACAAAAATCCAAAGCATCAGTGTATTATCAACACCATTCTCATTCTGAATCCAAAACACAGCACTGTAACAGCTACTGAGAAGAAATTAACTCTACCCTAGCTGAAACCAGGACAACATGCTCTCAATTCCTCCAACTGGCAATGGAGACATGAGACGTTAGACCCTCTTTCTCCAAGCAGCCATTGATTTTCCATTAGCTTGTAGGAAGGTCAGTGTCCCAGGCCTCTCCTGCTGTCAGATTTGGCTGGAATTGCCCAGTGAGTGCAAAAGTTATCGGAACAAACCAACCTGTCTGGAAAGTTGCATCTCCTGCACAGCCTTGGTTTCCTTAGAGACTAAGGATTGATAATATTTGTTGTAATCAATCTTGCTGTAAATATGCTATATGAGCATGTTCCTTGTTTAATATTTTATTTTAATTTTATGTAAAAATATGCAATAACATGCTAACTTTTTTATAATGGCCTTGCATAATCATAGTCAATAATTTTTTGTAGTGAGACACACTCTGGTTTGTAAGCAAGTTTTGAAGTCAGTGTCCTGGATAGCTGCTGACAGAGAAGCACACCAGACCCAGGTCCTGAAGGCCAGATTGCTATACCGCCTGACCTTGACACAAAAGTGTTTATGAGAGAGAAAATCATTCCAGGTTCCCGCCACATCTTTCCCTGTCTCCAACCAACTGCACAGCTTGTTGATTTGCACCATTTGATTACAAATTCGCCTACAGATTATACAGAATTTCTGAAATATTGTCAGAGCTTTTAAATAAGAAAAAAGTGCGTTAACTTTCTCTGCAAGTACTTTTTTTTTTCCTTGATGGAAAAAGAAATGTTACCATCGGCTGCACCCAATATTTTGACGGAGCTGTCATGCAAACATTTGTCACTATGGCACTTTTCCTTACTTTCTTCACACTGAATAGAGTTAGTCTAAGGCACACTAGCAATGTGAATATTGCAGTGTGGGAGACTCTCAGGTTCAAAGCCAGTCTTGTTACCTTGCTGTGTGAGTGCTAGTTGTTAAAAATTGCTGTGGTTTCCTATTGTGTACAAGAATATTAATTGCTCTAGCAGCATGTGTGCATTCAGTTTTCCTCCGTTCAAAAAGGAGGCTATGGTGATTTGAAATGTAAAAGTATAATCATCCTAGATAAATTGGACAGCACTTAAGCAATCAAAAGCTAATGCAGTCTTGTAAAAGTAGATTTAGGGAAATATTTCAAGCTTTATTCACACAGATAGCATTTTCAAGAGCCAAAGCACAGCTTTATTTTTTCTTTCTGCACAATTGAGCATTAAATATTGCATTGAGACACAGAAAAACAGGTTTTGCTATCCTCTAATACTGCCTAAGTTTGTTTTCAAAACAGCAGATTTTCCATCAGCCACACAAGGCATCCATCAATTGACCAATTAAAAAAATATGGGAGTATCTGCATTCTGTTAGATTACAGTCATCTATGGTTTTTTAGGGTAAATTAATTTTAATTATTTTGTTTCTTTTTTAAATTTTTTTTCATATAACCTCTTGACTGTCCCAATGAATTATTTTCTTTCAATTCAAGTGTGAAAGAAAATTATACCATATCATGGAAAGGACATTTAAATTACTTTAAACTGGTTTAATTATTTAAAGCTTACATTTGTTTTAGATTTTCTTGTGTTACATTTTCATTTTCCTCTTTTTCTTCTCTGACTGCCTATTTTTTAGAAGTTCTTTTTGTTGATCTTCGCTTTCCACTCTCCACATTCTTAATTTCTTATAATTTATTTTTTGCTAAATTGTCACCTCAAATCAATGGCAACAGACATTTTCAAAGGGGATATGCAGTGTCTGAAGGGCATCCTTCTTACCCTGAGTTATTTCCCAGTAGTTTGTCTTTTTGTCTGTTTTCTTTTCTGAAAAACATAATTTTTCATATGAACAAGAGAGTGTGACCCATTCTGTCTTGCTTAGTCTTGTCTGACACAAGCGAGTATTATTTATTTGGACAAGTAATTGCTAATTTTGTCTGAGGGGCTTGTCTGCTCTCTTTTTCTTCACCCATAACCTATGACAATTTCTGAGAAGAAAATCAGCAGACATAAACTCTACAATGCAAATTATTGTGATTTACATAATCCACAGCTGCTGAAACATGAGGATAATAAAATGCTCTGGAAAACCTACTGCAGAGGTTGTTTATTAGTTACCAAATAAATGGTAATCTCAGATTTTGTCAATGAAACATACTTGTTTGGGAAGTTCGTGTTTCCAATGTTTTAGTAATATTTTGTTCTCTAACGGATGAAGCAAGAAAAGCCACTTGCTCCTTTGATTGCAGTGCTAAAGCCAGCAATGGCCCAAGGATGGCAGCAAGGATGGTGAAGGGTCTAGATGGGAAGCCACACAAGGAATGGCTGAGGTCACTTGGTCTGTTCAGCCTGGGGAAGAGGAGACTGAGAGGAGACCTCCTCGTGGTCTGCAGCTTCCTCACAAGGGGAACCAGAGGGGAAGGCACTGATCTCTCTGGTGAACAGTGACAGGACCTGATGGAATGGCATGAAGCTGTGTCAGGGGAGGCTTAGGTATTTTTAAGGTATTTTTCCTAATATATAACTTTCCTTGATATTAGGAAGTTCCCAAGTTATGCTTTCTGTTCAGAAAGCTTTCTGTTTTCCCCCAGAGCCTGGGTGGAACAGCTCTGTAAGCATTTGCATAACTTCCTGCAGGAATGGCTGTTCTGGATGTACTTTGAAAATCTGTGGGATGGGGCTGAGCTTGTAGATTAAGATATCTAAATATAAATGTTTATGTATAGATGTGTGCATGTGTCTGAATCAATGTCAGAGTCACTGTAGGTGATGGAAATCTGAAGTGAATGAAGCCACTACCAGATGGGATGCTCGTATGTCTGCATGGGATTGATAGGATTTACAGGAGAACTGTGCAGTTTTGTTCTGAGCTGGCAGCAGGAGGTGAGCAGAGGTATTCCAGGGACATCCAAAATACTTCCCTGGAGAGTCTGCTTTGTAGTGCCATTCAAACTCACCTGGTTGAAGTGGGCAGGCTGTCCTTGGGAACCATGGGGGCAGAGGCCTGGCTCTGGGTATCATCTTTGTTGTGTGGTAAAGGGTGTGACTGGCAGGTAAAGCTTTATTCAAGGGTTTGATTTAAGACTTGGGTTATTACTGTACTTGTCATGCGAGCACCTCAGCTTTATAATTACCCTTATAAGGGAAAGATTTTTTGGAGGTGTTTTTTTTCTGCCGTTAAATTCTCTATTCATTTATAAATAATTTGGCAAAACCAAAGAAAAGCCAATGATTTGCCCAAGCCAGTCTAAAGTCATAAGGTTGACTCCCAAAACTGAGCAGGTTTTAGGTTTTCTGTTAATCAGATTTTGCCTTCTTTGACTCTCTTTTGTGGTCCTGAGAGCTCATCCAGTCATAACATCCCTATCTCCAGTAGACTTTGTGGGCTCTAACATATCCTTACACAATGTAATTTCTCCTGAGCCCTTTTCTAATCCAGTGTTGACTCAACTCAATTGTTCTTACAACTTTGGGGGTTCTATTAAGCTGTAGAGCTACAGATTTTTTATGAACGCTCCCAGGTGTCTCTGTGTGTGTGTGTGTCTATATATGACCTCCGCGAGAGGTCATACAACGTAGTTTGAAGCTTGGCTTCACAAAGAACAACTTGTTTGGAGGACAGAAAAGCCTTGCCTTTTCCCTCTAATGCAAATGATGGAAGTTACTTCCCCTTTCTTTCCAAACCCGTAAGTCAAGAGCAAAAGGCAACAAGGGGTCCTGGCATATTTACTAGTTGGAATCTTACCCATAGAAAGAGAAAACAGACAGACAGGCAGGCAGAGAGAGTTTTTTTCTCAGGCACTGCTGCAATAGTCACATGCTCATTTTCATGTGGGAAAGGTATTTTTTGGTCCCTTATAGCCATTCATCATTACTATGTACTATTGCCAGCCCCAGGAGAAACATGAGTTTTGAACAAGCAAAGTGAACAGATTTGCCCATCTTAGATTTTAGTTTATTCTTGAGGTATCCAGATGGAAACAACACGTTTGATGTACTTAAAGCTACAAGTTTGATTTCATCTTCAGGTTCAGCATTTTGACACATTTAATTTACCTTATAACAAGAGCCTCAGAGCAACACATTTTGAGGTCATGGGCAAAAAGCCAATCCACAGCTACTTGTATTGAGCTGTACTCCACATTCTCTGAGAAGAGTCAAAATGGAGATGGCTTTCCTCATTTTTAGTGATGTAACAGATTATCACATAGTGAATTCTTTTCAACAGAGAAAAAAGACAAACCCGGAAGACCTTGCTGTGGGTCTTTGCAAGCTGCTCTGTTCCAGTCAGCCCTCGCACAACCAGGAAGTGTATTGGCTGAACAGACACTAGCAAATCATTTTTAATACCTCATTTCAGGTCTTTGGAGATTAATTTTATCATAAATTTGGAAGCCTGATTTAATTGCACTAATTATATTTTCTGTTGGGAATTGATGGATTACTACCTAGCATATTCTCACTGTGACTAATGAATCACACTGAAGCTTTCTCTTATTTATACCTGCTGAAAGTCAAGGAAATGAGTCACAATAAGCATTAAAGAAACATGCAAGAAATTACTCTAAACTATTTGCTACATGTTCTTGCTCCTCTCATGGATCTGTTCTCACAATGGTGATTCCGTTCTTCTGGAAGTAATTGCAGAAACTCCTTTTTAATTCTCTGTCTGTGGGGAATTCACTGAAAAGAGAGCACATTTCAGACATGCAAGACATCTACAGTGCCTCTTCACGTCACTCTATTAACATCCATCCACATGTATTCATTTTTGAACTGAATGCTGTGGGTGCGGAAGCAATTATAGCCACCACACTTCCCGGCACTCGTGATTCCATCAGATGTAATCAAGCACATGTTGGAGGCTTGATTTCACTGCTGCTGGAATTTGCCACTGAATGGAATAAGGTATTAGGTGACATCCTGTCATAGAATAAAGTTCATCTGTCATGTTCAAGTGCCAGTCACCAGGGTATCTTGTCTTTTATACAACTTTGGAAAATCATGTTGTCTCCTGGTCTCTGCGTGACCTTTCCTGTTCATTTAATGCCATAAAGCTTATAATCAGTATTTATCATTTATGTGGGAAGAAAAACAGTTCATGCCTAAAATGAAGTAACCATTAAAAGCACAGTGTGCTTTCTGTCCTTTTAATTCCTCCTGTGGAATTAAAAACCAAAAAACCAAAAAGTCTTTGTTTCTTGAAGTGAGGGAGGTTCACAAGGGCTGATTCTGCACTGCCATCTTCATATCCTTTCTTAAAGTTTTGCTCTGAAATCTTCCCCTTTCTCTCTGGCATATGCAGGCAGAGCAATAGCTAAGCTAGGAAAAAGTGCATCTCGAGTTCAGCCTTAATGCTGAACTGCTATCTGGTCTCTCCTTCTGACCCCACCACATCCTTCCCCTCTGCAAAAATTGAGGTCCCTTGCCCACCACTCTGGTGAAGAGGCTCCTTTCTGGGGTTTGTGTGCCTTCTCTACACCAGGGGGAACACCAGGGTTGAGGAAAAGTCTGCACTACACTGTTTAGGCTGTTGGACATGGTGTAGACTCCCAGAAATTCAAGCAGGAGTTGCACTACTGAGGGGTTTCTTCTGATGCTCGGGGGCACAGGGTAGGATGTTGCAAAGCACTGAGTCCAGCGTGCTCAGCTGAGTGTTGTGAAGGGGGGACCAACATCTCATTATTTTCCTGACCTGATGAACACAGGATTTCGAAAGCAGTGCATGCTCTTATTTGACTGTATGGTTACTCCTTTTTAGAATTGCCTTTTCTCAAGTGTGATATCACCTAAAGGTGGACCCTTCTTTCAGATATGACAATCATTTCCCCTTAATTAATTTTGATAGTTTGTTCATCTTCGTGGAACAGGTCTTCATGAGGAGAAAGAAAGGCACATTTCCTTCAGGAGCGAGTTATGAACACATTAAATTGAAAAGCTGCGATGTTCTGTCACATTAGCTTGGTCCCTACAATGCAGCAGTCACGCTTGATAAACGGCGACATTAAGAATAACATTAGAGAACACAGGCACGGGGTTGTGATGGCAACCAGGATACCTATCTGCCCATTGTTACACACACTGCCCTCCTCATTTGTGCCTTTGGGAGTGATGGGGATGTGCCTTTGGGGAGCTATAGGGGGAAAAGAATCAATATGTTTCTCAATTTTTTCTCGTGGCTGACAAAAAATATGTAGGTTATAACTGGAGTTTCCATTGAGCTGTAATCCTGTAACTTCAGTGCCACGAAAAAGTACATAATTATGCTATGTTAAATATAGAAGCATGTGGCATAGGGTAAAAATTATTACAGTAATTATTGTTTATTTATTTATTTATTTATTTATATAAACTATTTGTGTGGGTGTATAATGTTACATAAACACATAGGAGCAGTTTTCCAGGGTGTCTATCACTGTCATACCAAAGTGCTGATACTGCTGTGAGGAGGAGGTTGATTGCCTATTTAAGACTCTAAGTGGCAGCGAGGATTATTTTCTTCTGCTTTTGACCTACCTTTCCCCATTTCTGAATGGCTGGTGTTCAGTTCTTTCTTTAAGCCAGTTTTCTGGATAGGGCTTGCTTATTAAAAGTCACAAGCATTATTTTAAATCACCCTTCTGTCAGTGAATCTCTTTAGTGGATCATGCTTGCTATAGAGTCCTGAAGGTTTCTGACTGGAACTGTAGCACAGACATGTTTGAATGATATACTCTGATTTCACTGCACATTTAACAGTGTCAGGGGATTTTTCCAGAGCCCTTGGTGTTATTTTCACCTTTTTGTTGGAATCAATAGTACCAGCACTGCTACCACACAGCTTGATGAGGTCACATTTAGGCAGACACTGACCGCGTCCATTATCCCACCTGTGCTTTCTTTTGCTCTCTCCTATATATAGTTCAAATCAAATACTTATTTCGAAAGAATATATTTATTCTCTTTTAAATCTAGCCCTGGACTGTGATGTCCAGAAAGAGCTTGAAGCCAGTTAAGTGACCTTTGTGCCAGAGCTAGTGCCTAAGCAGTCAGCGTGTAAAGCTCCTTGGTTTCCCTCGTGCCAGCTGTGCCTGTGCTGCAAGCTTATGGTGACAGGAGCTGCAATTTGTACTCCACATTTTTATGCAGGAGCTAAGACACAGATCTCTGGTTCATTACTCTGGCTCCTACAGTGCAGGCAAATTATAATAGTTTAAACACAGTTGGATTTATTTTTAGTCTGAAGGATAACAATGTGGCCATGGCAGAAGCTGGAAAACCAGGCAGAGAAATTCTGATGGTTTACCTTTTCTTCTTCCTCAGGACCTTTGTGGAGAGTAAAGAAAAAGAGGTAGCAGGTGAGAAACATGGGCTATGACCTGTGTAAAGCTCCTGACTCCTGCTAGAAACAACTTCTGTAGAGAAAAGTTTTATACTGGGGCATCCCCATTAGGGGAAACATGGAAGAGAATCTGGGCAGTATAAAGACATCCTTTCTCTGTATCTGTTTATTTGGTGAATCAGCACTTAGCCACAACCACTCTGCCAACCAGGCAAAGCTGCCTCTGGGGAGCAGGACCTGCCCCTGGAGAGGAGCCCAGGGTCAGGACTGAGCCATGCAGGGCAGCCTGGGGAACAGCTCTGGCATGTTTCCTTTAATTTCTATATGGGAGTAAGGCAGCAGGGATGCTCAGAGAGTTTAAGGACAACGCAGTCCTCAAAATTACACATCTTACAATTTTTTTATTGTCTCCTTTTTCTATTTTTTTGCAGAGCTAAATGTCAGGGAATCTGACGTAAGAGTGTGTGATGAATCGTCATGTAAATACGGAGGAGTGTGCAAGGAAGAGGGCGATGGCTTGAAATGTGCGTGTCAGTTCCAGGTAAGGGCTGCTCATCTTTTTGTTTGCTGTTTCTGGCAAATCTTTCAGGTGTATTGAAGTATTGGCAGAGTCACTGCTTCGAAAATCCCGCTCAGCAACAGGCTTATGGGGTCTAACCATAAGCTCCTTTCTCAATGGCACTGATTGGATCAGATAATAGCAGGGTTACCAGTGATCATAAACATTATGAATTAAAACAGTGAATTAGTCCCACTCAGGAAAAAAAAATCGATAAAAAGGTTTTCTGAACTTTTAAAAAGAAGTAAACAGCAGGTTCAATTAGCAATGTTGGTTTATGAGTCTTTAGTTTACTGTTTCTATAACTATCATGATAATCTTTCCCCCCCTCCTGCCACCAACTTTTTTAGAGAAAAAGCAGTACAGCAGTCCTTTCCTTTCACAGTTTATAGCAGGACAAATGTATTAAATATTATGTACAATATTCATGGTAAAACTGGAAGAGCTGGCAGAGTTATCAGCAAAACCTGGAGTGGGCTGTCTTTCAGTGTTTTAAAAATTATTGTGTGTTCTGTTCCAATAAATAATAAATCAAGGGGAACCAGAATAGAAACAGTGTGTATATGATCTTACACTGGTTTTGGATTCCAGCGTTTCAGAGCTGGCTTTTGATAGGGTGCTGTTTACCTATGGTGAGGGCATTGTTCCAACTGCCTTTTAAAGGCAGAAAAAATTCTTATGAGGTTTTTTCATCTGTCTTCAGCCTGTTTGTAACATTTGTTTATGAAAAACAGTAAAATAAAAGCTCAGTAATGATTAAAAAAAAAAAAAAGGAAAATAAATACAACCCTATGATAGCCAAAGGTTTCATTTCTTTTCTGTAGGTAGTAAATTTTGTGACTTCCTACTATCCAGGTCTTGGAGACAGAAAAAGAAAGAACTAGTCCATGTGATAAACTCTTTACTTTGTTTTGAAGAACCCATTTAAAAAAATATTTTTTTAAGCTACTTACATGTTTACTTGTACTTCTTGAAAAATTTACTCTATACTCTTAGGAAGGAAGTCTAAGGATGAGGAGAAGGTATTGTGTTTTTTGGACACAGCAAGTTGAAATTCTTCCTGTAACTCTTAAACTTAATTGAGCTTACTCAATTTGCTGCAACTAGCAGCACTGAGATATTCCAGGCAACAAACACCCAGCCCAAACTGTCAGATTCTTCACATGCAAGACTATCTGAGAGCTAGCTAAATTTTTTCTGACATTGCAAGGTTTTGAAAAGGAAAATAGACATATTTGTGTGCAGTGGTTCAGCTGAAGTGGCACTGAAAGGAAGATGTGGGAATATCAGCCTGTTCTTCCTGAAGTGTGTTTCCTGCTCATCACAGCTACAACAGAGCTGGATAACTGTGCCACTGGTCCCATCCAGCAAGGCATTTCTTATGTTGTTAAAACTGCAATTTTTAAAAAAATGTGCCCCAAAAAGACAGTTGCAAAATTAAATTAGCCTGGAATCCAGGTTGTGGTCAGATGAGATGCTCCTGCTGGAGGGGAAATCACAGAATCCTAGATTATGCTGAGTTGAACAGGACCCAAAAGGATCTTCTAATCCAATTCCTGACCCTGCATAGGACCATAACCAAGAGTCACACCATGTACCCAAGAGCACTGTCCAAACCCTCCTTGAACTCTGCCAGGCTGGTGCTGTGACCAGTTCCCTGGGGAGCATGTTCCAGTACCTGCCCAGCCACCCTCTGGGTGAAAAATTTCCTGATATCCAACCTAAACCTCCCCTGACACAGCTTCAGGCCATTCCCTCAGGTTCTGTCACTGGTCACCACAGAGAAGAGATCAGTCCCTGCCGCTCCTCTTCCCCTCACAAGGAAGTTGTAGACTGTGATGAGGTCTGCCTGACAGAGGGGTGTTTTGGGGAGCAGAGTGGCACAACTATTCACAGCCACCCCTGAACTAGGGCCAAGACTGGCACAAACTTCTTTCAGATTGAGGAAAATCAGTTATAAGTTTCAACTTGTTTGAAACAGCTATAATGTCGTGGCAGCAAGAGCTCTGCAGGCTGAAAGGCCTTTTGCTGTATTTTGGATAAGTTTTACAAAACCTGAGTGAAAATATGATCAATATCTAGTGAGTGTGTTATGAACCAGTGGGGGAGGTAAGATGGAGTGAGGTGGGGTGAGGAGGGAGAGAGACATCATGGGGCTCTCTTTCAATCTCGGTCAGAAAGGCTTGACAACAATCAGTTTTATAAAATAACCGCTTTAATAAGACAGAGTAGGAAAAGGAGCAAAGTGACAATGAGCAAATCTTACAGCCCATTCAGATGCTGGGAACTCTGAAAGCACACAGCACTGGATGGAGCTTGGAAGGATTTTCCCATGGCACGCTGTGCTGAGCAGATCCTGTCCTTGAAGAGATGCTCTCCCTTTTGGTCATTTGAGGTATTAGAGGACTTCCTCACAAGAAAACAACTTTACTCCTGAAGGATGCTCACAGGAGAACTTTTGGCTGTACTGTACCAAATCACTAAAGGCTTACCAAACTGTAAAAAAGGAACCCCTTTACTTTTCATTCTGTATTCTCAGGACAGAAAGAAATTTAAAACATCACACAGAGACTTAAGGAGAATTGAGAATTATCTGTTAAACAGAGAATTATCTACTGGAAAGTATTGTCCTCCTCAGGAGTTGCCTGTTAATTATTCTCTAGAAATGACTGTTCAGTATGGCATGTGACAGGACTGATGGCTGTGGTTGAGTGTCTGAGAGCTACTTACCATGGGAAAGTATTACAAAACTGTTAGAAATAATTTTCAGAGCTGGCAGCATGATTTATTTCTGTCAGTACCTGCTTAGTTCATTCTCAGTTGATCAGCTACAGCAGGATGACAAAGGATTGGAGGGTAATACCCTTCAAAATTATGTTTTAATAACTGAGTATTTTGACCTTTGTGTATGTCAAAGCACAAAGAAACTGTTGTGGGAGAGACTCTCGTTTGGAATTTGGAGAAGAAACTCTTGTACTTTTAAGTCGTTTTAGCTTAACTAATGTTGTTTCTGCGTGCACTATCATGGGTTGAACTACACCATTTTAATCATAAACGTTGTGTGGTTAAGAAATTTGGTGGCTACTCTGCTTAATCACAGCTTCTTGGTTTTTGGTTTTGGTTGAGTTCTTTTTACATTGGGGAGTTGAAGATGCAAAAGGTGTCTGACATTACAGTTACCGCTGCACCCCCAAACAGGGAAGTATCTCCTTTTCCATGCCGCAAAGCTGGGTTTGGATCTCCAGTTCAGCAGGAAGTCATGCAGCACTCTCTGATGTTAGGCAGACTGGTGGTCCCAGCATTTAAATGCACATTATGCGTGCAAGGGGTTTATAATCCATGTCTCTTAGAATTTAAGAAAACAGCAAAAAACAGGCAGCTTCTGCAAAAGCTATTCGGAATGATAATTTCTCCCTTCTACCTTTCCTTCTTTTTATTTGTACCAAATTCTACTAACTTTGAGATTTAAATTTTTCAGTGTAGTAATAGAAAAGCATTATTATAGTTGTTGACCAAGTACAAGACTCATGATGCTCTTGAATTTAATGAGAATGGTCATTGTTTTCCACCTCCTTCGTAAGAATGTTCTGACCAAAAAGGTCAGCAAATCTTCCCTTAAGCACTGTTCTCCTTAAATTCTCCTTTGCTCAGCTTCATCCCCCTGTGCATAGTCATACTTTCTTGTATTATCTTGAAGAAGTTTTCTCCTTCCTCAGTGTTTATCCTTCAAATACTTGTAGATGCCTAACATATTCCCTCTAGCCAGTACAAAGTCCCACCATAGTTATTTTGTGCTTTTAATCTTTCCTACTGATTTCCTATGTTCAGTCCATGTGGAGTTAGACTATTATTTCAGTGATCCGAGAGGAATACATATAGTGATACTGAAAAACTAATGTATTTCCAATGATTCTTTAACGAAAAGGGTTATAAGCTGCTGTTAGTAACGCCACTCTCTTCAGGTATATGAATATGCAGGTGAGAATAATCACTTGATGTCTGTATGACTAGGTTATTTTATAATTTCTTTTCCAGTGTCACACAAACTATATTCCAGTTTGTGGATCAAATGGAGACACTTACCAAAACGAATGCTTCCTCAGGAGAGCTGCTTGCAAGCACCAGAAAGAGATAACAATGGTATCAAGAGGACCTTGTTATTCTGGTATGTAAAACATCGCTTTGTGTCGCTAATGAATGATGTTTTATGGTTAGCTCTTTAATTTTGCCCTTAATTCCAACAATTAAAATTTTGGTGCTTTTCATAGAATGGAATAATGTGGAAAGTCCTCTTTAGGAATGGAACCTTTTGCTAGATAAGACGTCTGATATATCTTCTGATATGCTAACAGATTAATAAATAAACACTGCAACTTGAAATACTTTATCTGAGAAAATAGATTACGAATGCTTCTGTGGTGTTTATAGAGGAGCCTTAATATTCATCAAAAGGCTTTCAACAAATTTAGAGCAGACTCCAAATTAGCCATTTCTTTAGGACTTTTATTTTTGCATATACAGAATTAGTGTGGCATCTGACAAGTGACACTGATCATCCTGACTGCCACTCTCCAGATGCAGCAGAAAGAGGAAAAAAATGCAATCCAGTTTTGGAGGACTCACATATACTATAACAACACCCAAGAAATACGATGGTTTGAACCGAAGATGTATAAGTAAATAATATTTTTTAATTTCATGCCCTAATCATTTTAAGAAATGGACACACAGCATGAAAGTTTCTTTCTCTCACTAATACAAAATTCTAGGATAATGTTTTCGGAACAGCGAAAAGTGTTTGTTTCTATATGCATTCTACTCTACCAAAAAAAAGAAATTTCAAAATGAAAAATCAATTCTTCTCAGCCCTAGGTTGCTGGCAGCTAATTACCACATTATTCAGCTAGTATGGGCATTTTTTTTCAACCTTCTTCTCCTTTTCTCTAAGTCCTACATAAAACCCAGGAAACGCAGCATAATTTTTAGCACTTAGTGTTAACAGATTAAGAAACACGCTGAAACACAACACTCCATAAAGTACTAAAATCACATTTGTGGAGCTGAGATTGTGATTCAGGCTGCATACTGCACTCACACTGCTGCAACTTTAAGTGCCTCGGCAGAGCTCCACTAGAATGGTACCTGCTGCTCCCTGAGTGTCTGATGTGCTTCGGATGGCGTGAAAATATTGGATGGTAAAAGCCATCATCCGGAACCTCCCCCTGCCCTGCCAAGACAGCAACATATTTGTGCTCTTGATCTGTTACACCTAAATTGGAGAATCAGATACTGAAATTAAAAAATATTTTGTAGACCCCCATTAATTTTCACTGCGTACCTTTGAATTTGCTATTAAAATGCTTTGTTCTAGGGCATCACTGGGAGACAAGTATAGATTCACTGGTTTCCTACCAGAGTTTTGTTTTTTCAGAGCAAAGCTTCATCCTGGCAGGATGCACCCAAGACAATAGGACGAAATTCCTCCTTAGTGTTGTAACAACTGTTTAATATTTAAAGTGTATCAGACTTCTGAATCTCATACAAGAATAGAGTACTTCCCATTTGCTAGGGATTGATACCTTCTGTAGCTACAGCACTGGAACAGACTATACTGAGTGATTTAGTGTCTAAATCATTATTCTGTTTCTTGGCAGGTAATATTTTGATTAAATTTTTACAGACGTAGGTGATTTATTTGTTTCCTTTGTCGGAAGGCTGTCAGAGTTTCAAGATTCTAAAATAAGCAATGTTTAAAAAAGAGTCAATTATAGGTGCTTTAGGAATAAACAAAATGCAAGTTTTGACATTAAAAACGGTTGTTTAGAGAAATGAAAGAGAATGTATGGCTGAAATTTTGGGTCTGCATATACAGGCTTTAATATTGATTTTGACTGCTGCCAGATTTATATTATATGCACATGAAAATGTAACCACACAATGATCTAGTACTTGATTATACTTGCAGTTTCTCAATGTACTGTATATATTTGGAAGCCACAGTCCATTGCTTTCTGTTGGGATGTGATGGTTTTACCCCAACCCACTACATGGGATTTCCAAGTTTAAAAAAAAAAAGGAAGAATAAAGCTATTTGCAGAACTAGAAACAAACACAGGAATTATGCTCTTAGGAGTGGCTTATGGAAGGGTCTGCTTGCTTAAAATTTGTCAGTGGACTGTTTGCCCTCCTGTTTGTACTTAGCAGTTTGGAGCTGTTGCCCTAAATGGGGAAGAGATGGGTTCAGTTTACATGCTAGTTTGAGTTAAAAGCCATCCCCCCTGAATGAGAGAGGCTGCAAGTGTTTTTGGTTTTGGGGAGTTTTTTCTGCCTCTGCACCAAAGCAGACCCACAGTACAGAAATGGCTCCTGTTCAGAAAGAGCAAAAAAGGAGATTCTGACTGTAGCTGAGTGCTTACAGCATCCAGATGCTGTGTCTGATCCAAGTCCTTCTTTGTGTATTTTATCCAGAAACTACTTCATGGATAAAAGCAGCTTGCAGCAGAAGCCTGTATATTTCTGTATTGGCATATTTTTAGAGAATCATAGAATGGTTTCATTTGGAAGGGACTTTAAAGATAATCCAGTTCCCACCTCACGGCCCCGGTTAGAGATATCTTCCACTAGACCAAGTTGCTCAGAGCTCCATCCAGCCTGACCTTGAACACCTCGAGGGATGGAGCACCTACAGCTTCTCTGCGGTGCCAGTGCCTCACCGCCCTCACAGTAGAATTTCTTCCTAATATCTAGTCTAAACCTACTCTCAGTTGGAATCCCTTCCCCTTTGTCCTGTCACTACATGCCCTTGTACAAACTCCTTCTCCATCTTTCTTGTAGGCTTCCTTCTGGAACTGGAAGGCTGTAATTAGGTCACCCCAAAGGCCTGTCTTTTCCAGGCTGAACAAACCCAATTCTCTCAGCCTTTCCTCACAGGAGAGGTGCTCCATCCCTCTAATGATCTTGGTGGCCCTTCTCTGGGCTCAGTCCAATAGGTTGTTGTCCCTTCTGTGCTGCAGACCCCTGAGCTGGGTGCAGCATTTCAGGGAGAGTCTCAGGAAAGTGGAGCAGAGAAGGAGAATCCCCTCCCTCACCCTGCTGGCCACGCTGCTTGGGATGCAGCCCAGGACACGGCTGGCTTTCCGGGCTGCCAGTGCACATTGCCAGTTCATGTCCAGCTTCTCATCCACCCGCACTCCCAAGTTTTCATCTGGGCTGTTCTCAGTCTTTTTAAGTCTACTTGAAAAAGGCTGGCTTAAGTAAAGATAGAGGTCAATCACTCCTTCTCTAATTACTGACCAGTGGCTGGGGGAATGCTGTTTGTGTCCAGCATCTTCATTTATTTGGGCATCATTCTTGAAAGATCTTGGTACATGGAGACAACTTTTGAAAACCCTGAATTCATTAGGGGCCTGAAAAGAGCAGGGCTGCTTGTCCAAGTAAGCTGGAAAAAAATGCTACTCTTTTAACCAGCAGCTGCCTGGGAAAATCTAGCCAAGGCTCAGGGGAAAAAGAAAAGCAGGAACACCAGTTTAGTTTAGCGTGGTTACCCTGGAGACGAGAGTCCCTGCACAGCTCGCAGGGAAAAGTTGAAAATGATACAGTGTTATAGAGGATGACACTTTTTTTTTTTTTTAAATCAGTTTTTGAGAACTGGAAGTCCAGAGAAGTGGAAATGAATCTATGATGTCCTGCCAAGTGGACTTCGTGTATATCAAGCCAATGATCTATAGAAAGGGGTGGTCTGAGCATCAGCTCTATGACTTCCAGGGCACTCTCCATGGGTGTGGCAGTACCTGCCCTGCCCCACACACACGGGACACAGAGCCCCTCACGCTGGGGCTGAGCAGCATTTCTCACCTCAGGGCTGAATGCACGGGGGAAAACAGTCGGGGGAGTGGGAGTTGGAAATAAAAATACGGAACAAGTCAAGCTTCTTTGAGACACTTTACCATTTGTCTTTTATATGAATTACGTGCTGAACTTGCTCATGTTTGTATGTCAGCTTTCTCTCCCCCAAAACAGCTTATGACACAATTTCACCACCACAAATAAGCCTATATATTAACGCATACAAGTAAATTATACTCCTTCAAATTTCTTAATGAAGCAATACTGCATCCATAGGGCATATTTCTCAGTGACTCTTATTACATTTTTTTACAATTACAATTACATTTTATATGGGATTGCCTGCTTTGATAGTAAAGTGGGTCACTGTCGATGGAAGAACAAACCTGCCCGTTTTTCTGCTAATTTCTGTAAGGTAATAAGCTCAGTCTGTTAGATAGCAAATAGTGGTATAGGAGGAAAGAAAGGAAAATTAAGGCAAAAGAAAAACAAATCTCTATTCCTGATACTCCATGTGACAGGAGATTATTTTCAATGTGTGAAGTGACCCAGTAACGTGGAATTTCACACTTTCATCCACGCACTAGAGGGAATTATTCTTAGAAATACAGCTCCTTAAAGAAAAGCAGAGGAGGGAACTGAGCAAACAGAGCGTTTGGTTTTTCCTCTGATGTGAACAACGACCTCATTTGTGGAAGTAAGATTCCCACTCCTCTCTCTGTCTGGCCTCCTTCTTCTTAGAGTTTTTTTGCAAATAAATTCAGCTGCCTTCTCCATCACCGACGCCGGCACGAAATGAGAAGTGTGGGATGAGCAGAGTGTGTGCTCTGCTCCTCTCCTCAGCTTCCAGAGAAGCTAATCTAATGGGAATAGGGAACAGTTCACTGACAGTAGTTGCTATTCCATTCTCTCCTCTCCTCCTCCTTTGAGCAAGAAAGACAGGAAGTTTTGTGACTTAGAACATGTGTTTAAGGGCTTGGCCTTACTGCCGTGCTAGCTGAAGCCTGTGCAGAGTGCTGCCCAGCGGGATGCACATGCAAAATCCCTCAACAGCTCCGCAGTGCTCTGAAGTAGAGTTAGTTGGCCGGGGGTGGTGAAGAAGCTCAAGTCCTGCTGACACTTGAACTGCTAATGCAAATGGGATGCAGTCAAAAGCTGTCACTCATCAGATGCTAATCCAGTCAGTCAAATGTCAGTGAAATAACTATGCTGTTAGAGCATCTTGATACGAAGTGATTGACTCATCTGAGAGAAGCTATTTTGTCATTAGATGACTTAAATCAGCTTTACTTGGAGGACTAGTTGTCTTCTGGAGGTACTTCTGCAGTCAGCTGATTAGTGTATTACTCCTTGAAGTACCACTCCCAGGGCTAGAGGGTAAAGAAAAATAAACATTACGAAAATTGGACTTTGTATTCTTCATCTCTTTTGGGTTTAACAAATTTTAATCTCTAGCAGTTGAAAAGAGGCTAAGAAAGCAATTTAGTTTCAGTATTGAACAATGCTGTTCCTTGAGTAACATCTTGACAGGGAAGAGAGAGACGAGGGCACAGTGAGTATGGGCAAACCATATTAGAGGATGCCAGACCTTATGTGGGATGTTTGTTTTTACAGCTGGCTCATGAAATGTAACATCTGTGTAATGTTTTACCGTGACAAGTTCCTGAACAAACAGCTGCTCCTGGAGCAATAATTTCATTTACTTTCTTTTTTCTTCTCCCCCTCTGTTTCTTTCTCAGATAATGGCTCTGGGTCAGGAGAAGGAGGTGAGTACCAAACTGCACTTGTATCTGCTTTTGGTCTTCCTTTGTAACTAATGTGTGTCAGTTTTATACACATAATATATGCACATGGCTACTGTATACCACATGAATTGAGGGAAAATTATGGCACTTAAAGTAAACTTTAGTGTTGCAGTGTTATTGGACCATCTCAGAATAGTACTGGTAGAGGAATAGGTTGTAGTGTGCATTTGACCAATATTGTTCTTTCAGATTTGACCTGTATAATTTTTCATTTGTTATCAGCAATGTAGTGCAATATTTAGATCCCTATTTCACCTATATTTCTCTCCAGAAAATGTCCATTCACAATAAATTTCTTACCATTTTTTTCCTTGCATTTATTTCTTTAGTGTCTATAACATCTAGCTGTCACCTTATCCTGTTGGCTAAAATATATAACAATTGCATTATGATATCTATTTATAGAAAGTATTTTACTAGAATATTTTTTCTGTTCAAAGCTCTATATCTATATGTATATATAGGTATGTATATACATATAGATATACAGCTTTGATATATCATAAATAGATATTTATATATATATTATACATATATATATATATATATAAAACGAGGGAATGTAGCATAGGTGGTAGTAGTAGAGGTGTTCCCATCTTTCAACACATCTTAATCTTCTTCCAAGGATTAAAAAAAAATTATCTTAATTCTATTTTTGATACTATTAGCAAGAACACATATAGAATGAAAAACATGAGACAGATATATACAGACGCAGAAAAACTGTTTTGCTTTTAGGCTTTGGTAGTATTAAGAAGGTGTTGCATTTCATACTGTTGGGACTGAGTTTTTAAGTACTGTAAATCTTGTATAGTTACGTGAAAATGTGTTTTTGTGGAAAACCATCAATGTGTAGCTGAATGTAACAGTTAACTGTTCAAAAATCAGGAGCTAGCTCCCTCTTTTTTCCGATATGGAGATAAAGGGGAGGCATTTCCCTCCCCCTTAATAAGATGCTACCAGTAAATTCCTGGGCTGCAGCTAGCACAGGGCCATTCTCACTTATGTTTCCTTTTGGGGCAGTGTCTGAAGGAACAATTTTCCGCTCAAACACTTCCTCTTCTTACCTCCACAGGTGACTTTTCTGATGCTTCACACTTTTTCCCCAG
>VZRQ01011066.1:295662-342699 GCA_013397975.1 Machaerirhynchus nigripectus | reverse complement strand
TAAAATCCTGTTTTGCTTTTTTTCCCTTTTTTTTTTTTTTTTTTAATACGTCTAGGCTATTTGTGACACATTGAATTATTCCTGTCCCCGTGCATCTTCCTTGCTGAACTGGGTGTTGGGTAATGCTTCTGTGGGACAGTTGGTTAGTCTTCAGCATGTTGAGTCATTTTCTGTGCCTGAAAGCAATCCTTCAAAGGATGGAATCCACTGTTGCTTTGGGTATTGAACTGTGCTCTGGCTGAAAATTCAAGGATACTTTTTTATCTGGAATTTTTTTGTTCTATAATTCAAGTAGCTGTAAAAGTGAGACATGAAAACATTAAAACCCAAAAAGATTTATTACAATTTAAGGGAATTTAGAATTGAAACCAAACTTCTAGAAGAGTGATGGACATATTGAGGATGGAGAAGCATTGTTTGGAATCCAAACAAGAAGAAAGGATAGGAACCCAGGCAGAGGGTGACCTGCAGGGTGGAGGTAGTCCTCTCCTGCGTCCCTGGTTATTTCAGCTGTGGGACTCTCTGCTGCAGAACTGCATCCTGGTCCATTTTCTTTTGGAGGAAGTCAGGATATACTGAGATATAATAATCACCTATGCCAGAATGCTTAATCTCATATTCTTGGATAAGGGTGCTCCAATGGGAACCTAATTCCCTGGGGAGTCTCTGTGCCCTATGGGTTAGGTACAGCTACTGCTCGGAAGCACGAGGAAGCTTCGATGGAAGTGGAAAAATGCAAGGATAAGTGAGAGAAAACCAGCAAGCAAGCAGGCATACTGGCTTAGAGGCTTGTGTTTTCTGCCTAGGATTTGCATTTCCAGATGTTAATCACAGAATCAGTGCTTGCTGTGTTTCTTAAACATGCAATTAGTGTGATTGTGTATGCACCAGTGATGCTTGCACACACGGAATGGATGAACACAGCTGCTTGTGTGCATTCAGGAAGCATTGCAAGTGCTGTGCAGATGCACTGTTTGCTGGTGGATTTTTAACTTTGAAAGGAAGTACTGGGAAAGCATCCGAGTTGTGCTCTTCAGTTGCTATAGCTCTGCCTGAGACAGTCTCCACTGCTGAAATAAGCTGTTGCCCTCATGTTTAGTTAAGATTTGTGCTACTGATTCACACTGTTCTTTTTCATTATCTGCATTTCATGGCAGAACAATCTCATTAATGATTCTGAAACTTGAGTGCATGCAGTTTCTCCCTCCTGCTCCAAAATGGTATGATGGTAACGCATTCATTTCTATGTTAAATAAATAAATAAATAAATAAATAAAAGAAGTAGATTTAGAAACAGTTGAAAAATCCACGAAAGTCCTCTTCCTCAAAGATAATTTCTAAGGGAAGATATTGTCTGAAACTCTTTGAGGAAGAGAACTTTTGTGGATTTGTCAACTGTTTCTAAATCTACTTTTTTCTTTTTCATGTGCTACAAGAAAAAACAACTAAAGACCATGGAACTACTGGTTCAGGTTACTCACAAATCATGTTTACTGTTACAAAGATACTAGGTTTTAGGAAAAGAATTAAGAGTGGGAGAATTTTTTCAGTATGCCTGAATGAGATGAAGTAATATAATTTTTAAGGATGACACAATTGTCTAGTTGCCCTGTGACATTCTGAACGAGCTAGTTCCATTTTCTATGCTCTGTTAGCATTGAGTTGTAATAAAATTACCCATTTTTCTAATTTCAGAAGTCTGAAACTTCAACTAGTGTAATAAAAATTGTAGTTATGAAACCAAGCAGTTGGTCACTTGTGGCAATGGGTATCCTGAGCCACTTCTAAGAATATATCATTGTTAATCCAGAAATGAGAGAGATTTCAACACCCTCAATACTCTACCATTATGTTTCACCCCAACAGAAGGCAGTGTCAGTGAGCAGAGACTCAGACTTTAAAGAGTTGCTTAGCTGGGGTCATGGCTGAAGATGGTGGAATCCTTTAAATTTGCATCTAAGATGTGGGCTTGTCTCTCTATTCTCATATGAATCATCCTGCAATTTTCCTGGTCTGAAGAATAGAGTCATAAAATTAGGCCCTTTGTTTAATCAATGTTTTATTAGAGTTTGAGGCAGAACTGGAGAAGGAGCAGGTACAGGCTCAGATTTGTGTTCATCTCTGGCAGTTGTAAATTGCAACACTATTTGACCTGCTGGATGTATTTCCACAACTTGTAGATTGGAGCACGAAAAAAGATTCTCGGGCTGTCACATGTACATAGAAAGGTAGATTGCCAGCTCGCAGCTGTGATGTTGACTTTGTGATATAGTAAGGCCTTTGCGAGAATGTGTTGAAAACCATCAACATTTGTTACATACACCATGAAAGAGCTAACAAATGGTAAAGGCTTTTCAAGCCAGCCTCTCAGAAACAAATCACTGTCATAAAAGAGGCAGGTTCTGTGCTCTAGTAATCAACCAACAAGGGTGAGATTTCTAAGTGTCCTACTATGCCCATAACATTAATTTTTAATTCGTTTTGTTCAGTGTTTGTCTGTGTACCTGAGCAAAATGCCATTTTGATATTAAAAAAGTTGTAATGGTAGTTAGACAGATGGCACCCAATCATTTCATGTTTTTAAGCTAAGGAAATAACATGCTTGCAATACATATAGCTAAGTTAATTATTATTAAAATAATTTGTTTTGAATTTCTAATCCCTCTGAAATTTAATAGCTGAAGTATCTTGTGATGAACGTCTAGCAGATTGCATTTAGTAATTAATAAATTGATATACAGTATGTGCTTTTTAGCAGGCTGCCATCTGTTCCTTCCCCTCACTGGGGACAACACTTATCCAGTAATTGTCACACAGTCAGGGTGGAATAAACACATACAATTTAGAGCCTCGAATATTTTCTATTTTAATTTGTAATAGTGCTACTGATTTGTTTTAATGTATTTTAATATGACTTGCAGAAACTTGATGGTGATTAGCACCCTGGATAGGAGGTGGCATCACATCTTTTACCTATTTTTATAATGGTGTGTGACTTAGATTTAAGTGCAGATTCCATCATGTGGCTTGTCGCTGAGTATCACTTTAGCTTCAATTTATTTCTGTCAATATCCTACTCGATGTAGGAATAATATAAGCAAGGAATAAAACAAGTAAGAATTGCTGTTTTTTCAGCAAAGGTAGGCAAAGGCCCTAAATGTTCAGGAATTCTGTTGGTGAAGGCTTATTCTAAGCAGGTTTTTCAGGAAGCATGCTGGAGCGTGCTTGGAAGGATGCTGGAGCCAGGGGTACATAAAGACAGATTCCTTTTCCCTCTTTCACAGGTTAGGTAGCAAATGAGCACAGATTCATCTCATATACCCTGCATTGGGCCTGCAGAAAAGCATCCTGTGTGTTCGTGACATTGTGGGACACCTCCCTTGGCATCTGGAGACTTTCATGTCCTCTGTTTTCCACCATCATCTGGTCATGCTTAATTTCCCTGGTGCTTACTCTGAAGCTGTTGTGTCTTCCTTTGGAGAAGAAAGGAGTTAGCTGCCTTGGAAGCAGGGCACTGGAGTGAATGGGTACTTGAGTTCTCTAACTGGGGGTTTCTGCAGTGTGGAAGCTGATCCAGTCTTGCAATATGCCAGCTTTTCCCACCATTATCCACGGTGTCATATGCACAGAAGCAAACCAGAAGTTCCAGCTTTCAGGTGTGTGAAATACCTATCACCTGACAAGGGTAGTGGTGGTAGGGAGTCTTCAACTGCGTGTCCTCACGTCCTTTGCTTGTAAGTGTACACGTTGTCATTTGTCATAAACACTGGGCAAGCCTATCACCTTGGCTGGGTTGTGATTAGGGAATCAACCTTCAAACTCCCCTCCTCCAGGCACCTCAGTTGTAAGTAGACCCAGCATCCTGTTAAGCCTGCAATGCCCGTTCTTGCAAAATCCAGTTCCAAAGGCCTTTACTGAAGCATGCTTGAAGCTGCAGTGTGTGGTCCACACTGCACACGGAAAGGATCTTTCAGCCAGGTATAGATCTCTGCTGTACCAAGCCAGGCTTTGCTTCTAAGCCAGCTGGGTGGTTGGCTAAGAGAGCAGGACCTTGCACACTGCCAAATACTGCTTTTGCATACTATCCAGCAGCATGGTCAAGAGAATTCAGGACATCACTTGCCAAAAATTTGGGAGAGCTAAGAGTAGTGTTATCTTTAAATATATACTTACAGACAAAAAGAGCAGGTTAGCAGCTTTGTTTCAAATTATGGGAACAATCTCCATTTTAACTAAGTGCGTCATTAAAGTTGCCCTAAAAGTTAATGGAATGTAGGATAAGTCACTAAGCTCTGGATTGAATCACAGTCCTTAATGTGCAATTCTGTGGACTGTGATATTTTGAGAGGAATTTCCAGCGCTAGCCGTACTGAGGGAATCTCAGTCAGGTCACAGGATGGGGGTTCTTCTGTCCTTTGGGTTGCAAAAGAGGATTTGCTGTGGCCCTTCCTATTTTTTCAAAATCTTTTTGACATTAGTTGATCCCATGAGATACAGTAAAAATCATTATGATTCCAAACCAGTTAGGAATTGATTTTCTGAGGGGCTTTGCTAGGCAAAGGAATTCTATCTGTACGTGGCTACTGAGGAGTGGCAGCTGTCCACAAGCTCCCCCCTCTTTCACTGTGATAAATACAAATATACAGCATAGCTGCCTTTCCAAGCCATGCCTCAGGGCAGACCAAACTTCACCTTGACACAGATGGATGCTTTTGCTCCAAGCCTGATTGAAAGCCCTCAGCAGAAACCCAGCCACATTACCACTGTAGGAACACACAAATGAGTTGCTGAGGGAAGCAGTTTACTGCTGCCCAGTTCCTCTAGAGCTGCTGTCCATTGGCAGGCTCCTACCCTGCAGCTCCTAAGATACAGCTGGCTGTCTTCTGCAGAAGAATAATGAGTCAAGGAGAGGTGCTAGGGAGCACAGCTCACAGAGACAACTGGGAGTCACTGATCCTGTCTTCGTGCCTTGTTTCGTTTGAAGGACAGAGCATTAATGAGGCGCTGCCCTGAAACATGTAAGGAAGCTGAAAAGAGAGGGAAAATGAGCTTTCACTCAACATCAAATTAATATGTCAAGAACAGGATTAATCAAGATACCAACAAAACCAAGAAGAAGAAATTCTGTAATCATCTATACATCAATATTAGAAGCTTGCATAATAAACAAGAGGAGCTTGAATTGCTCATTTGGGAGGATATTTTGACCTAATTGTTATTACTGAAACCTGCTGGGAAGATCTGATTGATTGGAATATTAAAATTAATGCCTACAATCTATGTAGGAACAATCAAATGTGGGGGAGAAAGGAGAAGGGAGAGGCAATCTATCAGGGAGTATATTGCCTACTTTGAAGACATTTACACCAGAGAAACATGCTCTCAAATATTAATGGGTTAACATATTTTAACAGGATACAGGTATACAGGTCTGCTGCCAATTCAGGTTGAAAAACAATACTCATCCTACTCCGTATTGGTGGGAAAAGCAGTGTTTTCTTGAGGGACTTTTCTTGGTTCCAACCGGGACAATGTTCATTTTGGCAGTAGCCAGGAGGGGGCATGGCCAGGACCCAGAAGTTATTCTGTACCACCTCAGATCATTGCTGAGGGCAAGGGAAAGGAAGTTTTTTTCCAGAAGGAATGGCTCTTTTCTGGTCGGGGCAGCGGGGATGCAGTCAGGCTGGGCTTTGCAGTGAGCATTTTAGCATGTGAATCGCTCTCTCTTCTGTGCACTTTGGTTGTTAATACTGTTGCTGTTACTGTTCGTTTTCTTAACTCATTGCTGTTTCCAGTAAATTGTTCTTACCTCAACCCATGAGTTCTACCTTTTGTGCCTCCAATTTGCCACTCCATCCCACCACAGTGGCAAAGGGGAGGGGAGAGCAGGGGAGCCAGAGAGCAGCACATGGATTGGAGATTCTCGCTGGGGACACTGAATGGGGAGTACCATTCCTAAACCAAAACAGGACTTCAGTCTATATTATATGCAGTGCCTAATGCTGCTACTACTAAAACATAATGCAGCTAGTACTGAAAGATGCTTCTGAAAATTGTAGGTGACCTATGTACGTGAGGTCCAGCAAGTTCTGATCAAGAAAAAACAGAAGTCACACTTTTTAAAAAACAAACTTGATTTAAAAGGTAGAGAAAGCAATTTTAGGATGGGGGGAAAGGAGAGAGAGAGAATTTTGCATCAAATAGTATACAGAAACAATGAACAAGTAGTTGTGGGCTATGTTTCTGAAAATACAAAAACGTTGGGGCATTCACAGGGAGCAGAACTAGTGCTCAAGAGGGAAGGGTTTGTATGTTGCATACGTGTGTGTGTGTGATATGTGTTACCTCTTTTGCTCCATTGCAAAATTGAAATGCCAATACTGCAGTAAAAGTGCTTGGTAAAGCATTCTGGTTGCATTTGTAGTCAAGCAAGATAGTATAAATGGGGTATGATGAAATGTTTTCTATGCCAGTTGTACCACAGAAGGATATTAAGCAGCAAATATTGAAGATGTATTTTGTAACCAGCAGGTCTGCCAGGTTTGCACCTGAAAGCTTTAAAATCGGTGGTAAAGAATTCTCTAGGCTTTTGATGTCTTTTTTGTCTCTTTTTCTTCAGTAGAATAATGATAAATAATATGCAAATATTTTCAGAAAAGATAAATACAATGATCAGTGGTCAACAGCCTCTCATTCTGGCACCTATGAGAAGCAGAGCAGTGAAATAGAAGGTGGAAAAATCAACCGAGTACAGAATTAAGTGAGGGAAAAAATATTTAATGCAAGTCACCAGGAGTTCATGGAAAACCTTTATTGAGAAAATTACCTTTTTTAAAACTGATTTTTCCAAGAAAGGCATTTGTACAACAGAAAAGTTTATGTAAGCATACCACCACAGAGCCATAACCTTTCTCATTCAAATGCAGTCTTTAATCTCATACAAGTCTAAGTAACTAGAGAGCACAACATCCACACAGTGCACATCTAATGTGCAAAAATACTGCAAATCAATAGATCATTAAATGTTAAGGAGTCAGTAGAAAATGAGTGGGTTTCTAGAGACTGTTCCTGGCCCTGTGACCCCTTCCATTGGTGACCTGGGAGCAAATCAGTCAGCACTGATTTCATGTGGATGACAGAGAACAGGTCACTGAGCTAACAGGATGCATAAGCAGGCAGGATTTTAATGTCTGAGGACAGTTATGTGTAGGGAGCCCAGGACCTAGGTAATTTTTCCTTGATGTCAGGAATACATCTCTCCTACAGACTGTTGACCCTGAAAAGGACTGATTGGGGAGTAAAGGGGATAATAAAGTAAATACAATTGTCAGAGCAGAAATATGCCCAAAAAGTAATATGACTGTTGGATGTTTAAAGTGAAGAATGTCACAGATGGTATTTGGCTTTGATGACAACTTTTCTGGAACAATATGTCCAGCTCTTGTACCTGTAACTCCAGAAGGTGTCAACTTGCTGGCAAAGGGCGTCAAGGGTCATAAGAGCAGAAAAAGAAGGGGAAATACCATGAATGAAAGCAGTGCCATTTGTTTAACTTATTCAAACCACAGGGGATAATTTACTGGCATGGAAAAGTGAAATCTGACACTAAAGGTCACTTTAAAATGCCAAATGTAGGCATAGGGCATGTGGTACCTAGAAAGATAAGATGTGCATTTGTAAAGATAAAAGCAGATGACCTCTACTGCAACTTGATAAGAGTGGTGATAAAATTTCTACAGTGTGAATTGTCTTTGATAGGTATTAATCTCTGGAAAATGCACAGCATGCTTTAGACAGAAGGCAGTTTGCGGATCTCACCTGAACTATTATTCATGGAAACAGCCCCACAGGTTGGAGGGAGAGATTCCCTACAGCCAAAATCCAGGGAAATTAGGAAGAGTCTGTTGTGGATTTCTTTTGCCTGTGTGTGTTTAAAGCATGTAAATTCAGCTCTTTCATTGGTGGTGTTTGATTTACTGTTGCTACAGCACATAAAGCTGCTGCGAGGAAAGGAATCACTTTGATCTCTGTCCATCCGGCAGCCTTGTGCAGTCAGCTGTGCACCACCACGATACTGTGATACTTTAAGTGGATCTCAACTCCCTCTGCAGATTTCTGTGGTTCATTTCCTTCCTTTCAAATACCCAGCTCTCCTTCATCACTTTGTTAAAGATCAAAAATAAGAGTGGCTAATGATACTGAAACAGTAAGGGTATAATTTATTTCTCTTGGTGAAGACTTCTGATGTCCATGTCAACAGTAAAATTAATGTATATGTTTTTGGGATCAGAATATTTGAGATAATTGATTTTACTTTTTAGGATGCCTAGCATTTCTACCAGTTTCTTGTTAGGATGACTTTTTTCTTTTATTCCTGTAGAACTAAGCAAAGTAGTCTGGAAAATACACCACGGCATATATGACATATGAGCATAGTCTAATCTCATAGGCAGGAATCAAAAAGGGGAAAAAATGCAAGCAGTAACCTTGCTTAAGGATATCTGTAATTAAGGACTGTCACAGAAAATAGTATTTAAATCCCCAGTACCTAATATTCAAGGACATCAAAAGGGACAGGGTTTATACATTATCAGTGGCAATTAAGAGTAAATGTGACTGGGACACATGTCAATGCCAGTTATGTTCCTGGTGGAGCGGGAATAAATAAAAATGACTGAAATAAGTATAAAGGAAGAGCCAATCAATGAAGCATTAGTGTTTTCAGGGATGCTGTTCTATCAGTGGTACAGTCCTACCAACCTCCAATTGACTGCCTTTCAAAAAGGGAGCACTATTAAGGTTAATAGCTTCAGTATACGATAGCTTTATGTTGACATTATTCCTGAAGGCAAATGGATTTAGGTAAGCAAAAACAGAGCTTAATTTGAAAGTCATGCTTTCTATTTTTTTTTTTTTTCAGAGTATGAAGGATCTGGGACAGAAGTTCAGAGAAAACACTCAAAATGTGGAGTTTGCAAATACAGGGCTGAGTGTGATGAAGATGCAGAAAATGTCGGGTATGTAATGTTTCCCCTAACAATATCACTGAACAAAAGGGAAAAAAATGTTAAAAGAAAAGTACATGATTATATGCTTGACTATGTTTATTCTTACTAACTGAAGCTTTAGTGCTGTCCAGTAATAATGTGTTTGATATGTGCCTGTAAAAAACAAACCATCTCCACTTGCAAGGTAGTGGGAGAAAACAACAGGGAGTTATCCTGGAAACTCTTGAGCTAATATTTTTCAAGCAAAGCGCCTTGATTTGTTTTATGCTGCCAACAAAACAACCCAAAAATCAAACAGGAATGCAAAATAAGTACTGATTATTCAACCCTGGGCTTTTTTTCTCTATGTTCTCCTTGTTCATAAAGTGTTATAGGCAGTTATTTTCATCAGTGCAAAGCTTGGACCTAAACACAAAGTTGAACTGGGGACTTGAGCCAGTCAGTTCTTCTAAACTCGCTGCGGCATTTGGTATCTTAGATGCACTCAGGGGAAAATGAATGAAAAATATTAGTTATTTTCAAAGTTCAAAACAAATTATCAAGAAACAAGAAGCTTTTAAAGACAATCCAGAATGCAGAAGCAGATGCCCCAAATTTCCTCACTCAAGGTAGTTGGATATTTTATACCCCAGCTGCCCAGGCTCTGTGTGGCTCTCAGAAAGTGCAGAGATACCATGAAGGAAAGGGCTTCTTCAGACAGCCCCATGAGGCTTTAAAGGGTTTTTAGGGAGTTAAAGGAAGTCCCATCTGCTGATGAGGTTTTGTTTCCCAGCAGCCTTTTTCCTGGCAGTGGCCACCGGTATGGAGTAAGCTTTACTGGGGTCTGGGCCGGTGGCAGGTACTGGGGTTACAGCTGCAGCCACAGTGCATGAAGGTGTTCGAGAGACTTGCAAGTGGTACATTTTTGTGTTCTCGGAGGGAACAACATCCCAGAATAACACTGCTTGAACATCACTAATCAGAGAAAACATCACTCTCCTTTCTCTTGTCTTCCAGCGGGAATCCATTTAATGTTGAAATATGTCTTAATTGCTCAAGGTTTTATTACAGGATATCAGCATGAAGACATCTCAGGCAGTAAAGCAGCTTAGCGCTAATATTCAAGATGTGCATTCAAGATTAAATCATAGAATACAAGGGAAAGCAAAACAGTAATAGTGCTCACAAACACTAGCATGATACTTCACATTTCATAAAATGCCATAGTCCTGAAGCAGGCTTGCTCTTTCCAGGAGAGAGACAAATGAACTAGAGCTGTTTTTGTAATACTAATAACCTTTTGGAATATTGCCTTGGTCTGCTTCATTTATGACTGGTATAGATTTTATATATATATATATGTTTGTTATATGAACTGAGATGTGCTTTTGGCTTTGGAGAATAAATCCTGAAGCATTCAACCTCAGTAAAAGCTTGCCTAGTCTTTCTGCACTTGTAGAGCTGGCATCCCTGCAGCTATATAGTATCTATAGGAAAATTAGGATAAAGCTGAGGAGAGTGGAAGATTTATTCCCTACATCCTACTCATATAAAGTGAAACCATGGTCCCTCTTCTTGACAACAGGTGGAGAGTGCTCTTTTGCCTCTAAGATTTTTTAATTAGTCCTCATTAAAAAAATCAAGTGGAAACAAAAACTTTTATTTAGAAAATGCTCAAATGTTAGAAAATATTCCCATGTACATTCTTTGCAATTTTTTGGATAATATTTTTCAATTCTGTGTAAGAATTTAATAATTTAATTTAATTTTTTTCCCAGTACCTTTGACCATTAAAAGAGGCTTCAGTGATATTCACTGTTTATACATAGATAGATCAGGCTCTGTTAACACAGACTGCCTCCACAAGGTTGATTTTGACAAGTCACATAGGAAGTCACAAACTTGCTAAACTAGAATATAGGAGTTGGCATATTTTTTTTTCCTAAAATCAAAACAGTTATTTACCTGGCAGAAACAAGATGTGATTGAAATCTTTGGGGAAACTTTAGTAGAGCAACCCTTACAACTGCTTTTTACATCTAATTTTTATTCTCTTTCCTGCTGCATTTCAGTGTGGGTTTTGACATCAGAAAATTATATCATGACGTATAAAGTTACTGGCAACACAAGTATCTTTCATTAGACTTGTATAAACATTGCTGGTCTGAATTATCATATAATTCAAATTTCCACTAGATTCCAGACACTATCATCCCTAATTCTAGCAAATCACAAAACACTCTAATTTCATTAAAATATTCTGTTTTGATTTTCCTTTTTAAGACATGAGAATGGCCACTGGAACTTTTTTGGATAGTGTGGTAATGTCTACTGAACCACAAACAAAAAGTACATTTAGTTCTGTTCAAGTAGTTTTCTTGGGCCTGGACAGCCCTTGCTTGCACCTTGTGATGTTAAGACACTTAATGGAGTGATCCACATGATTACAGAAGGCATTTAAAGAGAATTTTGCTCCATGATAGTAACTGGGTGAGTTAGCTGAACTGTCCCCTAATGTTTAGTGGATAATCTCAAGCCATATTCATGATACATACAGTAAACACATAGTTATGCATTTTTTCAATACCCTTTTCCAAGCTGTGCCATCTGAGACCTTACAAACATCAGCTCCTTCTGCTCTGACTGCTCTTGAGAAGCAAAACAGATTTGTGCTCCTCATTTGTAAATAAGGAAATTAGTTTATGGGTAAAATGCTTAGTGAATTGGTGGGAAGGGTGCCACACATGCCACCACATGTTGAGTGATTTGAGGTAAATGAGCTGGCATCAATGAGGAATCCCAGGACCTGCCAAGAGACCAGACACAACAACCTAGGAAGCAGAATAGGCAGATTTTCTCCCAATAATGGAAAAATCCTGCTAAAGACAATTTTAGTCCCTGCAGAATGTGGTTTTTCTTTTGGGTCTGGAAAGCTGTGGGAGTCTTAGGCAAAAATGGTGGCACCTTATACTTTCTGTTAAAACTCTAGGGTGATCCTTACAACAGAGAAGCAGAAGCAAGACCTCTTGGCATTTCCTGATTTTTCAGAGCTGAACTTGCTGGTGTCTAAGCATGTCCTTTCTTTTCAGAGCTGCACAGTGTTATCGTGAGGGGCAATAGACATATGTCAAAGCATGGTAAATTTTGGGTTGTCATAATGGAAAACGTTTCCCCCATGAGGGTGGTTGGACACTCCAACTCAGTGTCTGGCATTTGCATCCATGGAGATGGTCTGAACTTGTTCAGACACGGCTTTGGGACCAGCTTCAAACGGGCTGGGACTAGAAGACCGCTACGTGTCTCTTAAACCTAAATTAATCTGTGAATCTGTGTAATTACCAAATCTTGGTGCATTTTAAAAGCAAATTTAAGGATCAGTTGTATGGAGCTGAGATATGCTCCATATTACAAATTAGTGACGTTAATTTGTTGTTGCTCTTAAATTGTATTTCCCCTTTGAAAAAGTTACAGATTCTTAGTTTTCATGATCAGTGTTAAAGCATCGTGGCTATCTCCTGATCAGAAATGGTACATGTACTTTTGTTACACTAGATCACACACAGTTTGAAGAAATCAGGCTTTGCTTAGGGTTTTAGATTTGTGTCTTCATTTTGTTTGATTTCACAGAAGCAGCATCTGTCTAAACCACAAGTGGTAACAATGCTTAGTAACCGGAATGCAAAAATAAAAACAACTTCATAACTTCCACTGCCTCCGTGAAAAATTTCAACGCTGATTCTAGGTGGAGTGGTTGAGACACAGAAAGAGTCTGTGGAGAGGGTTGTCATAAACAGCACACTTGGAAAATTTGTATTCAGCTATATGCAGGCCAGTACATTATTTCTTTAAGCTCAGAAAGGAATCAGGTTGAGGAAGCATCACAGAAATATATTTCTCTGTATTTTTCTTCTTTTCTCACACAGCTTGTAAGTATTTTAAAGAGTTGTTAGTTTGTGGTCAGTCTTTTCAAGGGCGTAGACAATCACTTGTGGATGCACTAGTCTTAAAGTGCATGAACGTGTAACACGTCATTGGTCTGAACAGCGATTTTCTGTAGGTCTGAGGTAACAGGATGCAAACAACAGGATTCACATGAACTGGCTGGGACTTTCTTTGCATTCAGTGACAAAACTGAAACAGGTTGTTTATATCATGGGAGAAGTTGCTGCTCCTGACACCATTCAGTCAGTGCCTGCCTTTCTCCTCTGACTGTCAAATGTCTCTCTGGCCAGAAGCTTCCTCTTCTTTGTTTGAAAAGACAATGTATTACGTGTAATGGTGTAAAATGCGTAGCAAGGGAATGAAAAAATACACAAGAGGTTGGTGAACTTATACTCTTGTGTGGAAAAGAGGCCAGAAGCCCAAAACCATAGGCAGTATGAATATGGCTGTGTGATTTCTGCTGGAATTTTGAATTAGAAATGCAATTGTGCTGAGAAGTGGACATGGAGGTGGTATCACGAAGCTTGGGGCCACCTAGAGCTGATGGGGTAAATCCTGTAGGTTACCACCACTAACATATATGGCTTGCTCTTGATATACCCTGGGGTATCCAGACTTTTTCTTAGCACACACTGGACTTTTCAGTTCTACTTGCTGTTCATGAGATAAAGCGATCATCCTATCAGTGCACAATCAAATACTGGATCTCTAGAGGCTCCTGCCCTGCACTGCAACCAGGGATAATCTATTCATGTGAGCTCAAGGACTTCTCCAGGAGAGCTCAGATCATCTCCATGAAGAAAGATTTGACATCTGGGCATATCTGTTCAGGGGCTGAACTTCTCTCACTTTGAAGAACAATTTCCTTGTGTTCAAACAGAATTTCTCTCCTTGCCACTTGCAGCTGTTGTCTTTCACTCCTCTTCGTGCACCTCTGAAAAGAGCCTCACTCTAATCTTCTCGATAACCTCTCTTGGGTTGCTGGTGACAGCAGTCACTCCCTTAGCCTTCTCCTCTCCAGGCTGAACTGGTGCAGTGCCCCCAGCCATTCCTCACACAGCCCATGTTCTGTCCCTCTTCCCATCGCAGCATCTCACCACTGCAGCCTCTCCAGTTTCTCAGAGTATTTGCTGTTACTTTTGGGAAGTCCCAAAACAGGACAGAGTGCTTCTCTCACATGGGTTCTCGTGAGTGCTGACTGGAGGACAAGAGTCACTTCCCTTGCTCTGTTGGGGACCATCCTGTGATGCAGCCCCCCAGCCTGCTGCTCCCCCAGGCTCTCAGGTCCTTTTGTGCAGAGCTGCTTCCCTGCTAGTCCACCCACCATCTGTCCTGTGGCATTCCTGTCATCTTCAGACCTCTGGAGGTTCCTCCATCTTGTCAAGGCCCCACTTGAGTGGTCATCTTTTTTTTTTCCTTTTTGTCTTTGATAAGGAAATCAATAACTTAAAAATAGCCTCACTGTAAAAATTTAAATTTATCATGTTCTCAGCTTTACCTGGTTTTTTTAACAGATGAAATATGGAAATGAGATTCTGAGCACATTCAGCCTTTTTTTTTTTTAATAAGTGTACTATGCTGTCAAAGATATGTTTTGACTTATAATGTAGATTTTCAAGAAAGATTGACAACTGATCCCCAAGTAGACCTTTTGAAATTAACATTTTATGAGATTTACTTTGGAAAGCAAAGGTGCCTCAGCAATACATGGATTCAATTGGCCTACATTTACATAGTGTGTATTTTCGCAAAGGCCAAATCAGAATTTCGGAAGTCTTAGTATTAATAGTTAGAAATGCCAGTGAGGACATTTCAAAGTCCGAGTCACTGCGTTGTCTATATAATTTGTCCTCCAGGGAAAGATTTGGCCTGTTTGAAGTCCAGCATGCAAGTTTATACTTCTTTCTTTTGACCACTTTTTCACTCATTTACCAACCCTTTGTTTTTTAATTAACTTTTTAGGGTATGATATTGTATGTAGGCATTCATAAGGAAGGATATCTAAATCCTGTGTAAATGCAATTCACAGCTTTCTGGTCCAATGGAAAAAAAAATTCCTAAGTATTCCTAAGCAATTCCTAAGCAAAACAAACAATTCAGACAATAAAGAAAAACAACCTAAACAAGGGATCTAAGATTGTGTCATGGGATTATGAATTATGAAAACCTGGGCTACAGGATATTCTGAAATGAGAGGAATAACGTAGTGGTCTTTTCACTATTCAGAAATTGAATAGATCCTAGATGGATAATAACCCAAGTCTGTTTTTTTAACATATATTTTTAGTGATCTTTGCAGCAGTGTGTGCCAAGTCTTTGAAGGTTCCTGTATTTTGACAGTGGAGGGAGGGTTAGGCTGCTCTTGAGAGAGCAAACATCAGTTCACCATGTATGCTGTGAGAAGCTCACTGCAGGTAAAGATTAAATTTCTACAGTGGTCAGAGAGAGCCATGCCATGAAAATGAAAAAGGGAATGTAGGGATGTCTGGAAAGTAGCTGAAGCTTATGGTATTCAAAGGGTATTCTGCATTGCTGGGCAGAAGTAAAGACAGAGTGTTAAAGCTGGGCACAGAGAAGCTTTATAGAATCGAATTCTACTTCTCTTGTGCTATAAAGGGATTTTAAAAAACACACTAAAAACCTGATGAAGATTCAACTCTGGTCAAATAGGTAGAAAAATCACTTTGAAATCCAGATTTTCTTAGTTCAGGTTTCATCTGGGAAGAATTGCACACAAGGGAAGAAGCATCAAATGAAAGGTAATCCTTCATTTGGCATGGTTATATTCTTAACTGCAATTGCAACACCCCTGCTATTTCAATTCACCTAAATTTATTCCATCAAGCATACCCTTATCCATCTGTGTGCATTTCACACACTTTGTTTTACTCAAGTGTTTCCATTTTACATTTGTAAGCAGATGTGCCAATGAATTGGTGAGTACCTGAGAACGCTCACTCTTGTCAGCTACTGGGAAGGGGTAGCCTGCCTGTGAGGCCAGGCCGGAAAAATACATTTGTGAGCAAATCCCAGGTGGGCAGAAGTGCAGCAGCCTGATCTGTTGGCTGGAAATGCCAGTCTCTCCCAGTAGCCAAGCCCACTCCACAAGTCACTCATGCTTTTCCTTTCCTTTTGTTTCCTCTCTTTCCTTTGAACCTACCAGGGTTTTTAAGCACACAGAACTTCCAACAGACCACGTACACCTTGAAGCCTGAAAACAAAAGGGAGCCTTGAAATGTGTTATGATCTCTGGGGATCTAATTAATTTACTAATAGCAGCAAGTGCTCTTACAGCCTGAGCTTGTCACTTCATTTTACTAAGCACGTTTTCTTTGTTACACCTAGTAGCCCCAAAAAAATGAACTGTACATCCTAATTTCTTGCTTATTAAAACCACCCAAAAAATCTGTTTCATTTAATTATGTCACTTTGTACTTTCTTGAAATTCAAATGCTTTTCTGTTTAACTAATGGTCTTAATGGATGATCTGCATGCAACTTCTAAAAGAACATTTTCAAAACGGCTGGTGCCTTTTTTTCTTAAGACATCAGCTCTCTAATGACAGGTGACAAAATTCAGGGATTTTTTTCTGGATTTTATATCAGGATATATTCAGGTGTTTTCCTAGTACATCAGGAAAACACCTGAATATATCCTGTTGACTTTCCCAGTCTAAACGAGAGAAAAGCTCTGTTGAGGACATTAAGCAGCAACCTCCTCCAGCAAGACATCAATTTGGAGCATTAACTACTTGTTTAAATCCTTTTGGTTAAAACCAATAGGAAGGTTATAGTGAAAAAAAAAAACGTTTGTAGGGCTCTCACTCCTTTTATTCCAGGGTGGCTTTTACAGCAAGTTTTTCTAGCAAAAATTTGAAGCACTCATTCACTTCTTTCTGGTATGAAGCATCAAGCACATTCAAGATGTCCTTAATACACAATTCTGTTAAGTGACTTTTCCTTAAGTGACTAACTCTTTTCTTCTGAATTTTGCAGTTCAGGTTCCCTCTCTTCCTGGTTGCTCCTCTGTTGCTTCTGCCAGGTGTCCCTGCTCCCCCTTCATGATCTCAAGTTTTTCCTGCCCTGCCTTTATGAGCAGCTCTCTGCATTGTCCTTTTGCTCTCCCTGTGCTCTCTCCCCAGCAGGAGAGAAACATCAGGGAACAGATTACAATATGGGACTGCAATTTTGTGTTCAGTTTCAGTCTTAGCTGTGAAGGAAAACAAAGCCCATAGTCCATGGTGCCTCTTACAGGTTCTCCTGCCTGCAAAGGCCTCTGATAAGATTTTTGCCCTTTAAGACACCATTTTTAGCTTATTCTCACTGTCTGCTGTGTCTTCTCATGTACTTTGTTGTGCCTCTTGCATGGTCTGTGGCATGGTTCAGACCCATGGGCTGTGCTTCAGCTTTGACTTCTGCCTAGCTTTGGCTCCCAAACTGGCTTTGGCTCCCAACTGGCTTGAGGGGAGTTGGCTTCCATCAAGCAGTTGGATTTCCTGTCATCTCAGTACCAAGCTATTGTCTGCCCTCTGTTGCTCTCTGATTCAGGGTGTAGCATATTTTCAGTATTTCATAGAGGGTGTGTTGGCAGATCTTCCAATTATTTCCTGAGCTGCTCTTCTGTTTCAGTCTGTGGTGGTCCTGTCCTCTCTCTCACAGGGACACAGGCTCCAGTTCGAAGTGTTTGATGTGCAGCATCAGAGCAGCAACTTGCTCTCCCACTGTTTTACCTTCCTTCACAAACACCGAGCTGTTAAAAACAACAATCTTTTCATGTTTTCTGTCAAGAACAGCACTCCCCATTATGTCACAGCTCTCATCTCATGATTTGGCACTTCCTGCAGTCCTGACTGTATTTTTGGTCTATTGGAAACTGTCTATGAGCAAGAACAAATTCACTGCACCCTATGCAGACTCTCTGACGAGTGCAGGACATGTGCTCCTGGCTCCTTCTCTGTCACCCTACTGCATCTGTGGAGGCCCTTCTCCCTTCAGAGCATTGCACCCAAGTCATGTCTTCTCCCTAACTCGTTCCCTTTCAGCCCTCTGAAAGGCTTCAGAGGTTTATGTTGGAATAAGTGTTTCAATTTTTTTAAAGTACATCAGTCCAACTATTAATTACCCCACAGTGCACCTAAACCACCTGCTTTTACAGGTCAGACAGGTCTGGGAAGTAACCAGTAACTAACTGGCCGGGGAAGGCTGGAAGTACAACTTGGCATCATGGTCGTAGGCAAAGAAGTAGCTAATGGCACCAGGCAGATAATCTGCTTCATGTGGAGGGGGTCAGCATCTGAAATTTCTGTGCACTGAAGAGACGGTTAGAGATGAGACTGAGACTGTTGATGAGAAAACCAGGGTCAGGAATTCATTACCACCCCTAAAGCAAGCGTTTGAGAATTCTGAGAAAGTAAGCATTTAATATTAGATGTTAAGTCTAAACACAGCAAAGCATGGAAACATAAGCCGTTTCCAAGCAGTTTCAACTCTAGCCTGTAATGTCACCATGAAGAAGAAAAAAGTATTTTCAAAACTGACCTTATTTGTCACCACGAATGACAAAACCCAGTCATAATCATGATGCTACAGATATTGGATGGTGACTGCAGGCAGATTTAAGTGTGAGCAAAGGTATCTCTCTGTGCATATTTGTGTCACACAAATGAGGACCAGCTCTCTGCTAGTTTGTGTGAATAAATATGCATAACTGCTGAGCCATGAGCCTTTTATTTGTATGTAGTAAATCCCAATAAACCCCTTGTTAGTCTTAACATCATGTGGGAGCATGTAAACAAAATAGTATTTCCATCCTGGTTCTAAGGTTTACAACCATTACCTTCGTTCTAGTAAGAAAGATTATCATGTGTTCATCGTATTGATATTTAGAGGCTTCATTAGTACTTGGAGGTAAGTCCCTAAGATGTGTAGAGACTCATTACTGGGGCAGTTTTTCACTGTCAGCAGGTGCACTTAAAACCCTGTTTGCACTAGAGATGTTCTAGCAGCAATCTGAAGTTCACAGGCATGAAGAATTACTGGCAAAATTAGCATATTTAAATTAAGCAACGAAAGATGCTCATGGAAGAGGAGGAAGAGAGAAAAGTGTACTGGCCATCTTCAGTGTTTCTGCAGCATGGAATTGGTTTCTGCTGCAAGATTTGTTACTAGCCTGAGGCATACATACATCTGTTTAATAGTTTAATTTTATCTGGAACAGTGGGAAAGAACATAAAAAACCTGGTAAGTTGGTAGCTTGGATATTTTTCCCCATTCTGTGACTTAGAAGAGTAAATCAAGATGAATCTAGTGGTAACTCCTGACAGTCAGACCATGTGCCTACCCCCCCCCGTAGAGCTTTCTGGCAAGGAGAGGACCTTGTGCACACTGCCACCTTCTCAGCAGGTGCAGGGTGTGTCTTCTCACACTCACAACATCAGGAGCAGCTTGACTGAGAGCTGGACGTGGTGGCCACCTCGTCCTCCCCCTCATTCTGCAGTCACACTTCCTATTTACCCCATCCCAAAGGTGGAGAGAAGCTTGTAGATCAATGTGAAACATACATAGAAACTTTCATTCAAAAATAGAATGAAGAAAGCAGAATATTGATTAAAATAATGAAGGGGTGTGGAGCTTGGAAAGCTGGAAAGCTTTCCTATGGCATTCACGTATGTAAAAATTCAGGATTTTTTGCTGGGGCTGCAAAAGTATCTAAACATGAATGGGTCATAGCCCTGTCTAAGTCTTTGGTTGTGCTACCTTTGTGTAGTTAAGAACCAGCTACATGTTAGGTCTTCATTTTTCCTGCTTTCATTTTACAATCCCTAGTTGCAAATTCTTTGGAAAATGATTCATCCTAAACAACCAAAATGTTAATGGGATGCAATATGAAATAATTCAGATTGCATAATCCTGTTTTAAATGCAATATAGTAGGCCTATTGTTAACTTTCAAAGGTATGAATGAAAGTCTTGCTGAAATGACACAGTCAACCAAGCATATTGAGTCTATACAGCCTTTGAAATAGATCTCCTTCTATTGCCTAACAGAAGAGGGAGTCCTTTTTGCTTTCCCTCTCAAGGATCCTGACTCTAAACAGAGTAAAATATTCTTCTGGTTTTGTTCACACCAAAGAGCAAACACTACAAACTGGTATATTAATGTAGTCAATCTTCCTAGTAATGTGTTACCAATTTTCAGGTGTATTCCATGAGATTGTTATCAGAGTAAAACTACAAGAAACATTAATACATTATTGAAAAGCACACTGAAGCATCTATTCAAAGTTTTGTACATTCTGCTTGGAAGCCTGAGATGTCAGTGGCTTCTTCAGCATCCTCATGCAGCACTCTCTCCCCTCGTGGCATTGGTGTATGAGCTAGTGTTTACTTAGGACTTAACATGACTTAATTTTTGTTTGCTGGGTGTCAATTTTTTGTTTTGCTGTATGCTTCAATTAACAGGTGTGTATGTAACATAGACTGCAGTGGATACAGTTTTAATCCTGTATGTGCTTCTGATGGAAGTTCCTATAACAATCCGTGCTTTGTCAGAGAGGCGTCGTGTCTGAGGCAAGAGCAGATTGACATCAGGCACCTTGGGCACTGCTCAGGTAGGATTAATTTTGGGTTTCTGGTAAATGCAAGTTCTGACATAATGGGGCTTGGTAGAGCTTTCCCTTTTCCATTTTTGGTCAGAAGTCAATGATGTAGTTATCAGTGAACTCACCACCTGTAGTTTTGAGTTCCCAACACTACACACATAGTGCTGTGTTTACATTACCTTTCTTTGGCTGCTGTTACCTGGAAAGACAGGAAAAGCTCTTGGGAAAATCTAAGCAATAATCCAACAGCTCTTACATGAGGGGGTGGTAGGAGAACAGAAGGAACGTGGGTGTGTGGGAAATCTTCCCTCTTATTGCTGTGGGCTGTAAAATGTGCTTCCAGGGTGTGTCAAGTTGGGCCCTGATTGCACAAACATTGATCCGTTAATCTTAAGGGTCTTTTCCAACATAAGTGATTCTATAATTTCCTTTCCATTCCTTGGTGGAATGGTCCACTGAAGCCCTCTGTCTATCGCCTTGTAGCTAATCATGTCCACAACCCTTCAGTTTTGGGGGCTTGTAGTTAGGACTTTCTCATGGGAATAATAGCTCTCCACCAACTCTTTGCCACTTACATCTAGATCTGTAACTTGGGCAGTTCCAACACCAAAACAGATTGTCACCAAAATAATCTAGGTCCATACCACAGAGAAGTTTTTAGTTCAAAACCTACAGCTTGAGGTGTGCCAGGTGTTGGTCTGGACACCAGGGTTAGTGACCGGGTGTGATACCAACCTGGCTGTATGGGAGGAACAATGTGGGAGTATGTCCAGTTTTACTGCAACTTAAAGTAATTCTTTGAGTATTATTCTGGCTTATCAGTGATGCACACGCAGCAGTCTGGAAAATATCCTTTCCTAACAAGTAACCATGCATGTGTTTATCACCTAGAAACAGATGACACAAATGCAGTTGGAAAGAAAGATGATGGCATGCAGTATCGGCCAGAAGTGAAAGGTACGGTGCAGGCTTTGTGCTTTTTGGTTATGGCTTTACAAGATGAGAAAATAGAGCATGCAAGTCCTTTCTAGTCTGCCTTACAGCTTTGATTCCTGTAACCGAGACAGACCTGTGAACACCTTCTTTCTTACAGTGTGTTGCGAAGCTAGCAGGAAGATGTGTGTGATTTGTAAGTTTTGCCTGCTGTATTCCTCTAAGATGCCCAGCTGCTCAGTACCCTGTGCAGTGGCCACAGGATTGGACTCCTTCCAAGTGCTGTGAAAATTACTTTACTGGAAGACACCAAGCTGTGGCATTCCTGATGAAATAATATAGCACAAGCCTCCCTGCCATGATCCCATTTTTTCTGTTAACTTCTGAAAAAAATGGACAAGTCTGTATTTGTTAGGTTGTTCTAAGATGTTTTCAGTAAACTAATATGCTGAATCACACTGGTTGAAAGTGTTTCACCTACATGAACCTTACCTTACCTTTTAATAACCTTTAACGTCTCAACTTTTTCTTCATCCCTGCTAGTCAGATAATCATACACATCAAGTGTCACTCCAATGCTTTCTTTAGACCTCCTGTTGCTAGTAACACACTTGAAAAGGCCCTTCTTGTTATCTTACACAACACTGGCCAGATTCAGTTCTAAATGAGCTTTGGCCTTTTGTGACTTCTCCCTGCACATACAAACCACAGCTCTGTGCTCTTCCTGTGAAGCCTGACCTTGCTTCCTGTGACAATACAAATTCTCTTTCTTCTTGAGTTCCAGAAAGAGTTCCCTGTTTGGTCAAACTGGTCTTCTGCCCCACTTGCTTGACTTACAATGCAGCGGAATTGTCTGCTCTAGTGCTTCCAAATGGTGCTTCTTAAAACTTGACCATCACTCATGGACCCCTCCAAAGCAGATTGCCAGGGTACTGTGCTGAATAGCTCCATGAATAGCTTAAAGGTTTTTTTCTGCTGAAGTCCAGGGTAGCAGCTCTGGTGTCCTTTTTTCTCATTGCACTGAAAGCTCAACCATTAAACTCAACCGTTTTGTGATCACTATGGCCAAGACAGACACCTATAATTACACCCCCATGAGTCCTCTATTCACAAATAGCAAGCCTAGGAGGGCTTGCCTCACTGAGTACCTCTGACAAGAAGTTATTATCTCCTACAAACGTCAAGAAAGTCCTGTTCATCACAGCAATATTATATTCCCAGGTGACATCTGGGAAGTTAAAAATCTCCCATAAGGACAAGGGCTAGCGATCCAGAAATTTCTCATAATGGCTTATATAATAAGTCATCAGTGCTTACATCCTGGCTGGGCACTCAGGAGTAGACATCCACTACCACATCTCCTTGTTTTCCATCCCTCTAGCTCTCACCCAGAGGCTCTCAACCACATCAGCACTAACCATAAGTGCTGTACAATCACCTCTCCCTTACATATAACATGACACCTCCAACTTGTCTGCCCTGCCTGTCTGTCCTGAACAGCCTGTAGCCCTCCATCTCAACACTCCAGTTGTGGGATTCATTTTACCAAGTCATGCAGTGATACCGTGGCTCTGGAAGCTGACCAGTGCTTCCAGTTCATCCTGTTTGTTTCTTATACTGTGTGTGTTGGTGTTCAAGAATTTCAAATGCGCTCCTGAGCTCTCCATGCTCCCAGGAGCAGTGCAAGTGTTCCCACTAGCACTTGCTACCCTCAGGTGATGCCACGACGACCTGTGCCTTACCTACTGCAATGCTGTTGGCATCCCCTTCCCCCATCAATTCTATTTTAAAGCCCTCTCCATCAGTCCCACCAGCTTATGGCCGAAAAGTCCTTTTACCCTTCAGGACAGATGGGTCCTATCAGGACCCAGCATACCTTGAGTCTCAAAGTCTCTTCCGTAATTTAAAATGCCAAAGTTTTGGTGGAAACACCAATCCCAGAGCACGGTATGGATATCTTGGGCTCGCCTGTTTGTTATAAGTTTCCCCTCATTACTGGGAGGATTGAAGGGAAACACTGTGTTCCCAATTTTTTTTGCATCATCCCCAGGGCTTCTGAAATTTCATTTGATTGAACTCAGACTTTTTGTTGCTACATCGTTATTAGTAGCCACCTGAAAGAGCAGGAGTGGGTAGTAGTCTGCAGGTTGCAATAACCTCTTCAGTCTTGTGGTGACATCTCTAATTCAGGTCCCAGGGAGGAAGAAAACTTCCCTGAAAAGAGAATCCAATCTGCAAATGGGTGCTTCTATTCCATACAGGAAGGCATCACAAATGAACCTAACTCACTGTTCTTCCTCCTCAGGGCTGGTCTTAATGCAGGTTTTGTTCCAAGGGGTTGGTACCTTCTGTTTTAGCTCTGGTCTTCAGTTTTTCTGTCGTTATACTTGTTTTGCACTCCCATGGCTTCCCTGAGTAAAGCCATCCCACCATGGCTTTCAACATTCCTTGTCTTCCTCTTGAAAAGTCATTCAGTGCCAAAAAGCTTCATATATTTTTCTCTTTTCATAAATTATCTTATTTTTGCTGCATATGATGTACCAGTTGGAGTGATTTAATGTCAATTTTCACTTACATTATGAAGGTATAAAAGGCACCAAATGCAATATACATCTTATTATGTACTGTAATGAAACACCACTTCCAGTTCCTATTCCAAAGAGGTAACAGCCTTTTATTCATTGCATGTAAATTGCCCTTGAAATCTAGTTAGTGGAAAAACCATTGTATATAATTATTATTATTAATGTGTATGGTTTGTGCAGTCTCACATTCAGCAAATGATGTGCATGAAGGGAGTATGCTTCAGGAAAAAAGGTTGTTTTGAAATTTTTTAATGCAGTACTCAGGTGTCTTTAGATACTGAAAGCCTGAAGTGAACTTCTTTGAATCGCCTTTTTTCTTCCAGGATAAGAGAACAGTCCACACTCCTACCTGTTTTCTTTTGCTTTCAGCTCCTGTGAGTTACTCTTGTTAAACCCTGTTCTCTGAATAGATAATACCTTTCAGTCTCTAGAACTGTGACAGTCTCCTCCTGCAGTGCAAGTGGCTACCTAAAGTTACATCAGAAAGGTCTCTTCCCAGATTCAGCTGGCCTGGTGGTTTTGTTGTACCAAGATGAGCATCAGGATTTCAGTTTTTATGCATGACTCTTCCTTCCGGTGAAGTATTTGAACTATAAGCGGTCACTCTTTCAAGGTTCCTACACCAGTTAAATCTTTCCCTTTGAAGCTCTGAAGCAGTCTAGCAGGTCTCTCTGATTAAAAATAGATTCCTGTCAAGAAGGGGGTAAATGTCTGTTTTACACTAGGAATCGCCTCCTGCATTTAACATCTCTTTGCTTAACATAAGTTTTGCCTCTGACCTGTGTGTGGCTGTCTGGCCACTTTTCAGGGGATACACCTTTCAGCTTTCCACTGGGCCTCACATTCTGTATCAGTACGAGTATTAAAACCAGATATGGTGCAGCTCTCTGAACATACTAATATAATTATCTGTAGATCATTACAAGCTTTGATTCGGACCAGATATGACAGTAATGAATTATTGGAGGAACAGAGAGACAATAGTTTTGAGATGAGACATCCACACTTTTCTCCTCTCAGACATTTCATAACATAGTCTATTCCATCAGTGCAGTGGTGGACACACTCAGTATTAGTGAATGTTCTTCCCTTGTATCAAATCCTCTGTATCTTCAAAACAGCCTGAATCAACAGGCTGCCTTATATCTAAAACCTCTAATAGATGGTTGGGGTTTTTTCTCTAGAACCAAATTAAAAAACATTCCAGGTATTTTCAGGGAAAGCCTAAAAAAGCAGCATATCTCTTTTTTGTTATGTATAAATACATTCTCTTTCTTGCTGGTGTAATTTTAAATATCTGCAATTGTGTAAGAGATTTATGCTTCACACTCCCTTTTGCTTTTTAGTCTTTTATTTGTGAAACTATAGTCTACTGCCATGGAAATGAACACAATTCCAGAATTATGTTCACATCTTAAGATCCCTGCTCTTCAGAGAACTTCATTGTGAAATACCAACTTCTGTGTTGAGGACTTTTTTACAAAAAAAAATTTGGGGGAAAAATGGTTGAAAATGAACACAGCTTTGGATAATTTTGGTAACATGACAGAAGCATGAAATATGTTGGGGCAGAAGGGACCGCTTTCCTGGGCTGGGCTGACCCAGACAGCAACTAAGTGCCCACCAGTCACTTGCTCTATCCCAGCTTCCCCCAGGACGATGGAGGAGAGAATCAGGAAAGCACACATGAGAAAAACTCATTAGTCAAGCTAAAGACATTTTAAGAAGCAAAGGGGGAAAACAAAGAGAAGAAAACCAAGTGTTGCAAAATCTGTCACTTACAATGTCTCATCAGCAGACTGATGACCAGCCAGTCTCTGAGCAACAGCCACCTTGGAAATACCAAAACTATAGTTTTTATTGCTGAGCGTGATGTCATATGGTATGGAATACCCCTTTGGTCAGTCTGGGTTAGCTGTCTTGGCTGTGTCCCCTCCCAGGCTCTTGCCCACTCCCAGTCTTCTTGCTGAGGGGAGAAGCAGAGTGAGAAGCAGAGGAAGTCTTGATGCTGTGCAAGCTCCCGTCAGCAACAGCCAAAGCAGTGGTGTGTTACCAGTGCTATTTCAGCCAGAAATCTAAACCACAGCACTCTATCAGCTGCTGTGAAGCAGGTTAACTCCATCTCAGCCAAAACCAGCACACTTCCCAAAGGAATGGGTATTTTAAACACATTTCAATATTTTTGAGTTCTCTCTCCATAAAAATGTTTCTCTGAGGAAGACTGCTATTGAAGTGTGTTTGATTTCAGCTTTAACCACCAGTGGTACCAATCAGATCTGGGCTGTATCAAGTGGTTTTCTATTCAGTAATCATAAAATGTGGTTCAGCGTTTTTCTAATCCTTTTTAGAGTTTTTTTTTCATCTGTTTACACATGGGAGAGAGCTCTCTGTATCCATGTATTAGCTCTTTGCCCCAGTGCCACTGACAAAGCTTCTGCTGATCTTCCTGCTTTGGTTTGTTTCTGTCATGAACACTTTTCTCCTTTTTGAGAAACCTGATATAAAAAGCATAACTAGATGTCTCTGAGGATCATTTCCAGTGCAGTACATTCTAGCAAATCTCTGTAGGTGCCTCTGAAACTTCACCCTTAAGCCTTTGCTTTATTATTCTCTATTCCTTTACTCACTGCAGGTTTTTAAGGATATGCTATTCTTGGTTGAGAGTTTTTAATTAACATCATAGAGCCATGTATAATTGTTTATGTATGTTTCTTTTCAAGACGCCAGTGATCAAAGAGAAGACATTTACATTGGAAACCACATACCTTGCTCAGAAAGCTTCAATGGTTACTGTATACATGGAAAATGTGAATTCATTTATTCCACTCAGAAGGCTTCCTGCCGGTAAGTCCTTCATGTCTCCAAAATGTGATCAAAATCGCTGGAAAGCTTAATCACAATGCTCTCTAGACATAATGACAGGATGTAGCACTTTGTGATACCTAAGCAGTGGCACAGGAGTTGTATCCCTGTATCCCTGAGCAGCACCCAGCTGCTCCAGTCCGGAGGGAGATAGTGTTCAGAGGAGAGCCTCGGTCAGTCAGGGAGTTCAGAACCTGAATCTCCCTGAGGAGTGTAGCCTCAGCATCTTCTTATTTTCAGCTGCTAAATCATACCCAGAACTAAAAAACCAAACAAAACAGAAACACATTTAAAAGGCCTTTGCCTTGCGTGGCTTCTCTGTATCACTGTTCTTTCCCCATTGACCTCTCAGCCTCTTCTTACACTATCTGCACATTTTATTGTTCCTGTTGTAAACTCTCTCTGGAAAATCAATATCTTATTTGTAACATTTATGGCCCTTTTTCACGATAATAGGCTTCATCTAGAGAATATAAAATTGCAAAATATTCTTTAGCCCACACCTTTTGTCTACAGTGTAAACTAGCAATTCAGCACACTCAGTATTAAGCCCCTCAGTGTTTCCCAGGATATTTGAATATTCCTTAGGTCCCAGATAATTTTTCACATTTCACCAATCAAATTCTGTATCTTTGTTTTCCTCCAAAAATTATTTTAATTTAAATTATCATTATTGTTTAAATATATAAAAGTTGTTTATAGAAAAAGGCCACTTTGCAGTAAGATGCAGTGCCCTACTTACTAGGAGGTTTCTCCTGAGCTTTTATCTTGCAAGCTTGTACTTATAGATTAATGTGGCTGAAGCTGCTATAACTCTTTGCTTTCCTTTGCTTTTGAAACTTGAGCTGTAAATCCATTGGATACTTTCATATTTTCTCCCCTGATCCTTATTGACTGATGACATTTAGGTGTTTTTTGCACTGCCAAGATTTAAGGGTTTCCAGACAGATCAGAGAGCAGGAAGCCCAAAAGGCAGAGCTAGTATGGTTGTCAACTTAAGCGTTTGAAAGCTTCTATTTTTTCTTTTCCCATGCAAGATCCTTTCTTGTTCATTTTCACCTTTCCAACAAGACTGGTTTGGTTTTCTTTTCGTCTGGAACCAAGAGAACTCAACATGGCTTTGCTTCTCTTGGGAAACTGGGTGCATCCCCAGCATCATCTTGATGGGCATTAGTTAACACTATCTGATTACAGTATTATTTTGATCTGAAACTGTGTTTAACACAATTTATAATGTATTTGTCCTCAAAATGTTTAAAGTAGCAGTATTTCAAGGAAAACATTCCTGTCTGAATTAACTAATTTTTATTTTCTCAGAATTTTTTCCTGGAAGTTGCTAATCTGATAGTAATTTATCACTCAATGACTCAGTATAAATGCAATATTTTAAATATTTATTATGACTCTAATAATTACTGATAGGCAATGTTTTGATGAACTTAATTAATGTACCGTCCCTTTAAATTCTATTTTATAGTTACATTTACTGTTACTACCTTCATCTATCTATTAGTCTGAATAGTATCTCGGCCCTGGGCCTAGCACAACAAACCTCACGTGGTTGCAGTCAAGAATTTGTGACTGTCAGTTCTTGACCCTGAGTATCAGATCTCCTTTGGATTTTTCTTGGCTATTAAAATACTGATGGTCTCGTGCTTTATGCATGTTTCTTATTGGAGCAGAGTTATTAAGGAAACAAATAACAGTTTATAACAGACATCAATCTGCCGTAGTGATCATGTACCTCTATCAGAGAAGAACATTCTCTCTTTCTCCATCAAGGAAAATACAATGATGAATGCTAAGGGCAAATTGTTATTTTCAAATGCTTTCGGTTCTCATACACATCTAGCATATACATTGTTTAATTTGGTCCTCATTTCCTGGCAGCTATGTACGTGAGGTGTCGGATGACCTATAAAACTGCAGAAAATACTTGTGCAGAGCAAATTCTGAGATTTGCTTTCACTGGGGGCAATGAATCTCCTTGCTTATTGTACAGCAGCCCTCCAGGACTGCCAGCAGGCAGGTGGGAGGAAGGTTTTGTAGCAGTCAGTTGCACAGAACTGAGTTTAGCAGCCTTTGCACAGATGGGATCAGGTCTGTCTCCTGCTGCCCCGCTTGTGCAGTGCAGTTCTGCCCTGTCCTTATGGCAGGCTGCGTCAAGGACACCCAGTCCAGCCCTTTAAAAAGAAATCTAAACTTCTTTATGCTAAATCAATTAATTGACTGATCATCTTATTTTGATAAATCCTTCCTGACCTCTATTGATCTTGCTATTATACTAATGCTGTATTATCTTGTTATACATTAATGCAGCAGAATGCTTTAAAATCTGTTCTGCTAGTTTAAGGTAGTAAACTAGTGCCTACTACTTCATCCTGCCATGATGTAATTCTTAATACAAGCACTTCTTCTCCTGAATCTGCATTCAGTATTTCCCAGAAATAATTTCTTGTCATTTCAGTGTTTCTGAGGAAACATATTTGAATTCCTTGTGCCTCCTCTGCATTAAAGCAGCTCTCACATTGATAGTACTTCAACTGCTACCTTATTTAAAGAAACCAAAAGCAAAGCAACAGCAAGATTTAAGTCGTCTTGACTAGCAAGACCTCTTCCTTTTTGTGTCTTCTTGCATGATTACCAGCGTGTTCACTGTCCTCATTCTTCTTGTATGCTTATTCAGAGTTCTCTTTATTTCTTTTCTGGCTACCACTGGGCACACTTACAGTACATGGAGGGTTTTCTTTAACAAGTCTTACCGGAATTTTGTTCACGCCTGAACCAAAACTCCTTACACAGCAGCTCATGGCTGGAGAAAGTAGAGTCACAAGATTATGAACATGTAAACCCCAACTATTATCCCTGCATGCAGAGGGGGATTAGGAGTTGCATTAGCAGTTGTAGAAAGGTCTTTGGTGTAATTATTTTGTTTCTCCAAACAGAATTAATTCCTACCCTAGCAGAAAGCTTTTGAATGGATGAGTCTGATTTTGAGATGCATTCAGGCTTGTCAGATCCAGTTTACAAAAGGATTGTTGCTCAGTCTGCATGTGAGTATTTCTTCTCCAGCTTTCTGCTGTAGAGCTGGAGGCCAACTGTATGATCCAGCTGTCCATAGTGATGCATTCGTGTCAGTCGATTCTAAAGGACAGCTGTACAAGGAACTTGCTCAGGGTTGTAAGTGGTGGCCTTTGATTCTGCGGACTTCATCTCACTGTCTTGGGTGGCTCTTGCCTTTTCTTGTGCCTCAGCCTCTTTTGATGCCTCTTGAGACATGAATTGTTTCAGAGCATGTTTGCACTGGCACATCTCGCATTGCCTGAACACGTCACTGCTCAGGAACAGCCTCTGCTGAGTTTCTCACTCAGCTAACTGCTACTTTGCTCAGGCAAGTTACCATTTAGAGACCTTCTTCTCTTCTGCTTCCAGCTATTTCTCCCCCACCCCATGCAAATTATTTTGGGTTCTTCCTTGAACTCTCACTTGGACAGTTATGAACCATTGGGTTTTCTCAGCTGACCTGCATCAAATTCTGGCTCAGCCACAAGGCAAGAGGGGGTTTAGTGCTGATCTTGTCCAATAGATTTTGCAAGATTCCACTTCTCTAAGATTGTGGCTTGAAAAGGGATCTTCCTTTTTCAAGGTGGATTTTCAACTCATATTTCAATGTTCCCCTTCCTCTTTTTCACTTATGTCCCATATTGACAATTATAGCTGAATGAGTTGTGCTTGCTCTGTGTTTCATGAGCATGGTTCTTGAGTTTCATTTAGCCTTGTCTACTGTCTTCAAAGTGTCTACTTGTTTCACCCAGCTGCTTCACTCTTTCTAAATATTGTACCAATATAATAATGACCCACATATTTATTTTGACAAATCAGGGCCTTCCCCAAGCTGGTGTGTTTTCAGAGGACCACTAGTAACCTTATCCAGAAAAAGCAGAGCATATCTACTTGCTCTGTCTCTTCTCTTGCCTCACAGATCCAAACCATTCCCTAACCCAAGCATAACCTGCACCTTCTCACCAGCTCTTTCTCAGCTGGAGTCAACTTGGATTTCTTATTTTGTCTCCAAAATGACTGGGTTGCTGTCAAATTACAGATTCCATGAAATATTCCTTTTCTTTTTCAGGTGTGAATCAGGATATACTGGACAGCACTGTGAAAAGACAGACTTTAGTATTCTTTATGTTGTCCCAAGTAGACAAAAGCTTACGCATGTCCTTATTGCAGCAATAATTGGAGCTGTACAGATTGCCATTATAGTTGCAATTGTCATGTGCATAACAAGGTAGGTAAAGACAAAAACAGTGAAAAATTACACATTGTATGGATATACTTTTTCTGTATTTAATTATATGATGCCCAATGTTTTATTGGCTTAATACCCACATAAAAGCTACCTAATGACTGAAGCAGGATGATTATGTAACATCCTCCCTCCCCCTTTGTTTCTTTGGTCACAAAAGACAGATTTGTTTAAATTCAGAAACCGCCACTAACCACTCTGGATCTCCAGACCAAATACACAGCAGAATAGATCAGCCTTGGAACAAATCCAAGAGGTCATCTACTGTGTTAGACCTTCACTGGACTTATGCAACATTGCTGATAACTTATGGAAGCTATGATCCCCAGCTACCACCCAGTGAAACCTGAGAGGTTGACGAGATGCTTTTCCCTATGGTACCACTGTAAACCGTGTTACACAGAGAAAGAAGTACCTCTCGCACCATATACACTTTCTGAAAATCAGTGTGCAACTTAGTCCCGTTATTAGACACTCACTGTAAGAACCTATTTTGTGAAACTTAAAGATGCACAAGCACAGAGTTCAGCTTTCTGGGTTGTGTCAAACTCTCACCCTGTGTAAAAATGTAGATGAGAGCCATGGATTCTTTTTGATGACAAGGCATTCTGTTCTAGGACTTGAACCACGCAAGCACTGAGGTCTCTGAGATAGATTAAGGATGACTTAGTTACCTCATAGGTACATGAAACATTTAAGTCTTACACTTGGGCATCCACGCCACAGTTTGACTTTTCCTCCTCAAGTTGTCCTTCACTTTTTCAGCTCCATTTACACTGGGCCATAAAACTTTCTGCTGCTGCATTAGTGCATGGCTTCCCAAACTCAGTGATGTAGAGGGACACCCCGTGAATGAACAGTACAGGCCTTTTTCCTTGTATCCCTTGTAAAGTTCAACCTAACAGACACTAGGACCTGCACATGTAAAAGAGTTACTTGGCTCATGCAATTGATGTCATCCCCTCTTTCACACAACATCCTGCTGGCCAAAGCAGTGGTGTGGAAGGCTATGGTTCAGCTCCTCTTTCAGCCTCTCTATGACCATTCACCAGCTCTCAGTCTCTCACATCTTGTTGCATCCCAGCAGGACTGCTCCATCATGCATTGCCTGGCTAAGTGCCATTCCATTCAGGATCACTGGCTTTTGTGAATCCTTTTAGTTGTGTGTCTGGTCCCAAGAAAGGGATCACCAGAGTCACCCCGCAGAGAGACCTGGGTGGGCTCTGTCTCATGGGCTGCTGTGAGCAGCAAGACACCTGGAGGTCCAGCACTTCAAAAGACTGATTGATCCAGTCTCACCATCCACTGGGTTTTAAATATGAAATATGTATAAAGTAAAGCTAATGCAATAATTTCCCATGGAATGTGCTTGCTGGATCAAGGCTGAAGGATGTAGCACCTTGCTAGTTTCAGTCTCAAGGTCAAGCAGGGCTCCCTTCTGAATGATCTGGGGTCCTACGGACATTCCCAGGTGACAGTCCAGTACTGAATAGCAGGAGTGTCCCACTGGTCAGCACAGATCATAGGCTCCTTGCTGTTGTGAAGTACAGAAAATCAGGTCAATTGTGTTATTGCTAGGTTTAATTTTATGTGGCATATATAAAATCAGCCCTCCTTTTCTATTTCTCTCTCCTTTTTTTTTAACAGAAAATGCCCCAAAAACAACAGAGGACGTCGGCAGAAGCAAAACCTAGGCCATTTTACTTCAGATACATCATCCAGAATGGTTTAACTTAGTGCTTTTTATACCTACATTGACCATGTGATGTACATTTTTATTATATCTTTTTTTAAAGAATGGAAATATTTATTTCAGAGGCCTTATTTTTGAACATTTTTAGTGTAACAATGTTGGTCTGTATTCTGAAAGCATCAGTTCTAACAGCTATGGACTGTTTTAGTATCTTTACTTTTATGTTTTTGAATACAGTAGCTCAGTTTCTGTATCTGTATCACATGGTTATATAATAGACTTGTGCTTTATTCATGGAATGTAATATTTTTGGGAACACAGATTTATTCCAACAATGGTTGTAGACTTAAAAAAGCCCCAACAAACCAACAAAATAAGTCCACATTACCTAACAAACAAGGCATGAACTAAAGGTAAAAATGTTTACAGCTTACTTTTCTTATGAGGAACTAGAAAACACTGTGTTTAAATACCGTAGATATTTAAATGTTTTTGGAAGTTAGTAACTGATTTTCTAGACACTGCCTATCGCATGAACTGTGAAGCTGTGTGCTGTGTGTAGTTGTAACATATTTATAAAATGTGTGGGCTGGGTCTAAGCACTGCCATCTTCATAAATAATTCCAACAATGTATTTTTAAAGAGGAAAATTATAAATTTCATAATTTGGGAAGTTACCTGGTAGAACAGATGGCACAGGTCCAAAAGAAGTAGGTCTTGGTAGATTTAGGTATTGTAAAAATTGGTGTTGAATAATTGAACACAAAAAATTGGAATAAAGCCTACTTTATCACTGTTAAAACTGTTTTAATACTTCTTAAACTTTTTTAAAGAAAATACATGTTTTAACACCTACAATACAGATTGTATAGTGTTTGTGATTAAAATTTAAAAAAAAATAAAAGTGAATGAATTACTAGTGCTCTTGTATAGAGTATTTTCAAGAGCTAAAGAAGTCCATCCAAATTAGTCTGCTGGTCATAGTTATATTAATAGACTGTTAGTTGTCGTTTGAAAGATCCCAAGATAAAGTGTGAATAGGATGTGTTCAGCTGTTTTAACATGTAGTGTAGGCTTTCAGAATTTTGCATGTAGGATTAAATAATTTGTTCAATAAAAAAAAAAATGCTTTCAACATTTTGAACTGGAAAAGCATGTCACAATACAACGTTTTCACTATATTGCCTCTGGTTTAGTGTGTTTATTTGTTACCCCACGGGGTAATTGCAGCAAGCTGAAGACCTGAAGTTGTTTTGCTGGAAAAAAAACAACTGTGCTAATTTTCCTGACCGCTTTTTGAATTCCCTCAGAGGAAAGCACTCCAGTAACATGAAAATATGCAAGTTTGCTTTCCTGCTTAATTAGCAAGTTACTTAACTTTCCTGGATTAACACTAATAACTTCATCAGTGCAGAAGCGTGACCCTTTAAACGTATGTTCCTTTCCAGATACTGCTTCCTAATTTTAGGGGTTTCATGTTGCTGAAAGTATCTGAACAATCATGTGTGGATATTTTGTAGTCAGAAGTATTTGACCAAGCTCCAGGAGCGGCGTTTCACGCCCTACTTTGAGCATCGCCGGAGCCAGCTGTCGCCCTGGCTCCCTGCAACAGCGCCAGAACCGTTCTGGCAGGATCACCGAAACTTCGCCTCCCTCCAACCTGGCTGAAGGCAGGCAAAATGGATCGCCGTGAAATCACCTCAGAGGCTGACAAAACACACCAAAATCGTCTCTCCAGCGTCATCGAGGAGGAGGAAGAGCAAGATGCAGCTTACACGATTGTGACAGTCCTGGACAAAGTGGCCAACATTGTTGACAGCGTGCAGGCAAGCCAGAAAAGGATAGAGGAGAAGCATAGGGAGATGGAAAATGCCATCAAGACCATACAGATTGACATTTTAAAGCTTGCCCAGGCTCATGGCAATACAGGCTTCACGGTGAACAAGCTACTGGAGAAAACCCGCAAAGTCAGCTCCACCATGAAGGAGGTGCGGGCACGCGTGGAGAGGCAGAGCACCAGCGTGCGCAAGGTGAAAGCAAAACAAGAGGAGATGCTGAGAAAAAACAAATTTCGGGTCGTGATCTATCAGGTAACCATAAACCTAAATTCTTGTGGTACTGTCTCTTTGCCACCTCCTTGGTGACTTCTGGTAGGTGCTGGTTAACAAAGCAGAAAGTGCAGTCTGTCCAACATAGGAGTTATTTTATGCTTTCTTTAACACTGATCTGTGCTCCCCAATGCCTTTCAGCATGAACCTACTGGCAGCAGCACACAGAGTCTATTATTAGTGTGGGTAGGTTTCTGAACCAGTCGTGTAAGATTAACTGCAGATCAGCAAGGACTATTTGCTGCCTCTCCGAAAGGTAATATGAGGCATGCCCTGTAAATCTTGTCATACAAACCATGCCTGACATTCATCTCTGTTATTTTTTTCACCGTATTAGGTAGAAGTTCAAACAGCGAAAGTGTTTTCAGGCTCCCTGAAACACAGATTTTCTTCTAACGCTAATTTCAAAACATGACTTGGTTAACTTGCAGCACTGCTCAGGCTTTCATACTGCTGACAGATTTGGACTTTTTTCATTGTCTTAGTGTATAGCAGTATATGTACAAACTAAAGCTCATAACCACAAACCCTTCATGACAACAAATACTCCCTTGCCTGCTCTACCATGGAAATGGTTTAACATAGCATTGTTCTTTCAATCACAGTGGGCAAGGAAATCATATAGTTTGTTTCACTGACCTTATTCTAGGATGCTAATTGTACTTAAAAGTAATTGCTTTTGAAAAGAAGTTTCATGAAACAGCATGGTCTCGCTTGCATCCATACAAACAGCGCAGACAGTTCTGGGGTCTTGTCAATGACTGTTGTGAAACACATTTGTCTAATGGTCTGGTCATGCCTTTGCTGGAACTTCCCAGCTTCCCAGGTCAGCAGAAAGTAAGAATGTTTGATCTTTTGCCAGAAGCATAGTTGCTCCTTTTTTACGAGCAAGTCGCCAAAGCTTCTTTCAAATGAGTTGTATTCCTCATTAGGCATTCTTGAAAATACCACCCCTCATGAGTAACACAATGCACCCCCATCACTCAGCTTTACACCCTGGTCTTGCATCTGTTTGTACATAAATAACATCATTTGCAATGAATGGAGCCATGTGTTTCACTGAGCTTATTCACCACTATGTACAGCTGACAAATTCTTCTTCATAACCTAGCTTTCTTAAATCGTTCATTTTCTACTACTGGGAAAAAATAGCTGAAAAAAGGAGCAAAAGCTGAAGGTAGGAAATATTACCTCTTTAGTGTTATGTTAGTACCATATACAGCTAAATTGTGCCTCCCAGATTTTCTGACTGAATGACTTACTATGGTTGTTCAGTAAAAAGTACAGGCCCAATCTGTCCTATTATTACCATTATTGCAAGCTGCATCATCATCACAGAATAGAAAACAGGCACTCTCACTTTTCAGTTGCAAATCATTTCCCAGCTAAAGGTAATAAATCTCTGTGACTCCTCTGGTTAATGGCATAATGCCATTTCATTGATGGGCCTTACCATAATGATGGCAGCAGAATCAATGCTTTGAAAATATTTGTTCTTAAAACAGTATTCATGACATAATGTAAATTTTTCTGCTAGCAAGACATGAGCTGTTGTTTATTTAAAAATACAGTAAAATATAGTCAAAATGGATTTACATGCAGGTGTAAAGAACAGCCTTTGGTATTTTCTGGTATTTTATACAAAAGATGGCTCTCACAATGTGTATTTTCTCTAAGGATCACCTTCAGTAGGAGTTTATAGTCTCTCTGCTGGTTTTGCTGGACAAGAATTACCTGTACCCTGTTCTGTATGCTTAATTCTTAGGTGGTACTCTTCAGGAAGGGAAATAGCATTTTTTGTTGTCTTTCTGGCTTCCTCTTCCTACAGTGGTTTAGAACTGTCAGTGAGAATATGAGTGACTCCCTCCTTAACTCCCGTCCCTTTTGTAAGGCAGATTCAACAATCTTTTCCCACTTGCATGGAGAAGAGTCAGGTATGTGGATCCCTCTAGGATCTGCCATTTAGCACTCTTCTGGAGAGGGATAACTACAGCGCTGCACAAAACCTGGAACACACCAGGTAGGCAAGAGTGAACTGAAACGTCAAGGCACAGGTGCACTTATGAAAGTCTCTTTCACACAAGTGCAGTGATTTTCACACTGCTGATTTACACCAGCGTAGGCACACTGCTGCAGTGCCAAGACCTGAATGACTGGAGCTTGGCTAGGATGAGTGGGAGTCTGTTAATAGCTACGGAACCAGCGTGCTCCCTGCGCTGTACGTTACAAATGGACATAACCAAGTTGTTTACTCTGGGGTTGTGATTGATGGCTCTTCTGCAGTGAGGCTTTTTTCTGATTAACTGTTTGGGACATTGTGATGTGGCCAATGACCCGTGTGTTGCTGGCATGGAATCCGTACACGGGTGAGCACGTGGGTTTTAGTTTTAACTTTTGCCGGAACATGAGCGTATGAGGAGAAAGGAAACACCAATTAAATACTAAAGATTTTCTTTCAAGTGGATAGCTTTGATCTTATCATTGATGAAGGGAGTAGGCAGGTTGAAAAGGATCATTGGCTGAAAGAGATTGTCCCAAGAGACCTCAGCAATGATGAAAAGAGTTGGTGATAGCCTCACATTAAAAAGAGACAAAGTGATCATCCTTGAGCAGAATGATTAGGGAATTGAGAGCATTCATTTTTAGAAGGACATGTGGCTTAGGAAAAGGTTTGGTAACAGACAGGCAGCTCTCCTCCCTAGGCTGACTGCATGATTAAAAATGCCAGGTTACTTCAGACTTTCTAGTGAGGTCTTTGACCCTGGAGTGCTATGTGCCGTGAGACTATAGCGGGGAATAAAAAGGATGTTGTAGGTTGTACAGGTCACTGCTCATTTCTGTTCAGGTTAGTCTGAATAACCAGCTGTAAGAGCTATCATTTCTCTGAAGTCAAAGAGCATTTAACAGTTTAAATCATTCTGACTAAATTATTCAGAAATTAAAGGGGATTTTTTTTTTTTTTTACCCTGAAAGAACTCGTTTCATTTGCTTTTTCATTTCTGGTGCCATTCCACAGGCACCAGAAAGTCCATGTTACTGTTACTGGGACTTTTTCTGTTATTACTTCACATAAGCACCATAAATGAGTAACGACTTCTTACGAAGGGACACGTGCATTTGTTTCACTCACTGCTGTCTGACATTTAAAATTAGTGGACATGTCATAAACCAAGTAAGGGTATGGCTTGACTGGCCTACACAGTCAGGTTACAACTGATTTTTTTGCCCTGTGGTTGTTCCACTGCACACACGGGGAGAGGTTCACAGAAGCAACCTTGCATATGCCGCTGATATTATGCATAAATAAGTTAAAATATAAGTGTCGTCTCCTGCCCACTGGCCTTCTGTTATTATAATTACTAGACAGTAGAATGGCGAGATCAAGACGGGGACAATATTCTGGAAACCTGAGGTGGAAGCACTTTCATCTGAAGTGGCAGTAGAAATCAGGGTGTCAGGATCTTAGGAGATTGCCATTAATCCGGTACCATTTGGGCATAAGAATGGCAGGCTCAAAAATGGGCCTGCAGAACAAAATCCTTAGAAGCATGGAGTTAAACAGCTCACCCAGAGCAGATTGTGCTAGGTAGCTGGTATTTGATCATTTTTCTGTTTTGCAGAAACATGGGAGGTCTTATCCTTCTCATATTTATGTGCCTGGTGTCCTACCTCATAACAGATAATCTGGAAAAACAACAGGTGGCAATGCATTGTGTTGAAATGTGAAGTGGAGCTTGCAATGTGTTTCTGAAAGTGTGTTTCTAAGGCCATCTTTGTCAACTGTGTAATATTTTCCTTGAAAATCTTGGTACAGGAAAGGTGTGATACTAATAAAATGTGCTCAAAATTAGAAGCTGTCAGTTCATCGAAAAAGTACAGACAAGAAACCAAATTACTTTTACAGCTGGAATAACGCTAATTTGTATGTACATGGTGCTAATTCCTGTATTTTAGCTCTGATCTGAAACCCTAAATGGATGCCTCCAGTCCTGAAGACAACAGGATCTGGACAAAACCATCTTCTAGAAGTCATAGGAAGAGAAGAAACCTAAATTGCTATTAAAGTGGAGCCTGAAAACTTAATGGGGAAAAAAAATGGTGCAAATTGACTGGCTACCTCTGACGGCAGAACACTGGCCTCAGCAGCCCAGTGACACAGTGCCTTTGTTGGAGTCTTGTGGCAGAAACCTTATAAATATTTTTACAGCTGGGACAGGTAATTGCCTTTGCTGAGAATACAGAGAATAAAATAAACCCAGCGATTTTGTCAGAGAGTGTCACAAGGGCCCTTTGTTTTTCAGTGTCGAGCCCAGTGCTCCAGTTCAAAGTGAAGAGCTGGCCCCATGCTGTGCAGCAGCCACTCATGGAGAGGCTGTCAACCAGCTAAAGAAAAACTGCGTTTCTTGTGATAAGCTTGCAAGGAATGCGAAGAGAGGAAAATTAAAAAAAAAAAACAAAACAAAACAAGACCAAAAAAAACCCAAACAAACAAAAAAAACCCCACAAAACACCAAACAAATTTTGGGCTATTTCTGTGTTCATAAAATGAAATAGCTTGCATATTTCACAGGACTGTGTTCATACCAGATTATAACTTGACTCAACACCATTTGATCTGGTGCCCCCAGACCTGTTCCTTTGGGATGATCCTGACAGGGGGAAAGGCTGTCCCCTTCTCAGATCTGCCATTGATTTTTCTCCACCCATTAGCACTGAGCGGTGGAAACAGCTGATCTTAGTTTACATTTGCACTGGTTGCAGCTGTTCAGGGCTTCCCTTGTGGTTGCCCTGCAAGTCAGCAGAGGAGTGCAGTTACAACATGAGCCTTCTGTGTCGTGCCTCTTCTCCATGGTCCCAGAGGCTGCTTGAATTGTCACCAGGAGCTGTGGCTGGCTGCTGTGGGCACATGTGTGTCTTAGAATGGAATCAGAGAAGGACTTAGATTGCAAAAGACCCCTTGAGATCATCAAATCCAGCTGTTCAGCAACACCCTTCATTCCTGAGGCACAGATTTGGGAATGGACTTGACTGGGGACGTGTGGTTGGGATTCATATTCTCAGCACTACCGAAGACAGACGAACCTTGCAATTATTCCCTTAGTACAGGAGTAAAGTTGGTCAAAACAGAGATGAGGAATTTGTGAATTCACAAACAGGAAGTTTAGGATCTGGGACAGGACTCATCTTGCCAGGCATTAGACATCAGTAACACAGATGTTTGTACATTTGGCCTGTAGACTCCTTTCAGGGAAGTGGACAGAAGTGTGTGGAACCTAATTCTCCCAACCTATTATAGACATCTGCTTCTGGATACAGTTTCTACATTAGAAGTATCTGCTGTCCCCATGTAGTTAAAAGGTTGTCCAGAAATGAGTTCATATGGAGACACAGTTGCTTAGGCAGACAAGTTAAGCAGATCCTGATAACTGGCTTTCACATGTAATTGAGAACTTTTCCCTGGTCTAGCTGACTTGTAGGAGCAGTCACCATGTGATGAATGAATGAATCCAAACATTACCAAACATATTTTTTTTGCCTTGTGATGCTTTTTCTCCTTCACTTACAATGGTCTTCCAGAAAAATTGGAAAAGAGAAATTTCACCAGTTTGATTGCAAGCCTGTGAACTGACCTGCAGAGCTATTCCCTGGTCTAGTTCCATAAAGCAATAGCAAAGCAGAGAAAGTGTGAAGCTTTTGTTTTCCCCTGAAGCTGCAGTTGTCCTTTTTACGCAGCATGTGGTAGCCTGGAGCCAAGGGCTTCTCCACTGATGTGGTGTAACTGGGAACTGGTTGCTCATGGACTGCTGCAAGCTACAGACAACGATAATGGGAGAATGAGACAAGTCCCTTTGTAGACATTGTATGCTGGTGGTTGAATTAATGAATTTCTGTCAGAGTTTAAATAAAAGGGATGTGTGTTAGGCTTCACAAAAGAGAAATGAGAGGATTTGACTGTTCTGACCAGGATGGTTTTCCGTTGTGTAAAAATAATTCTAAATGCAGCAACAGCACTTGGCTGTAAAGTCTTGTATTCTGAAGTGTTTATTCTCTGTCTACTTTACTTGATAAAATTTCTTAGGTGGCCTTTGAAAATAATCCTATTTCTCTCTCATCTGAGAAGCTTTTTGGCCTGCTGGCAGAGATTCTGAAATGACATATTTGCAGAAGAAATGAAGGGATCACTTGAGATTTATAAAGCTTCACTCTCAACTGTTAGCATAGGAGTAAAAGTACTGAATGATTTGTAATTGGTTATTCATCAGTGGTTTCATATTGATTTAGAGCACAGTTTCAAGGAGGTGTTTTGCTGATTTACCTTGGCTACCAGTCTGAATAACAAATCATTCATTCAACATGCAAATTTCTAAGATTTTTTTAAAACACTGTGGCAGTGCAGTTTCCTGCCCGTAAGCTGCCCATCATTTGCACCAGCAGTTGTCATAGACACAGCAGCGGCGCCAGAGCAGGCGCTGGGTGGCCTTTGACCATTTTGCTGCTTTGTGATCCGCTTCAGAATTGTCGGGTGATCATCAGTCAGTCCCATCTGTGCTTATGTTAATCATCACCTGCACTTTCCCCGTCACACATCCCAGGACTGAAAGATCATTTGCTGTGACCTTTTCCCTGTGCAACACAATGACTCCAAGTTAGGGAGTTTCATCAGTCTCTCCTCCCTACTTATGCTGTGAGCAGTTTCTTTAGGACCATTTTGAGTCTTGATTTCATATATACAATACATACTTTTATAGCTATATATGTTATTTTAGATAAATAAAAAATGCATTATTTATTTGGTCATTTTGGTTTTCTGGTTTTTTTTTATTTTAAAAAGCTTTGTTCTGCTAAAGTATTGATTGAAATTAGGTAATAGTTGAGAGCTGATAACTGTTGCCTTTATTAAAGCTGTTCAGAGTTACATTTTCAAGCTTTTTGAAAAGAGAACACAAAACCAGTTTATAGCATTTCTAGCAAATATTTGCATGTAATACAGTGTATTACCTTTTTTTCTCTTTGCCAACTTTGGAAGCCCAGTCTGAGCTTTGAAATACAAACCTAGAATACAGGTGCCAAAGAACAGGAAAGGACAAGGGATGTAAAGCTCTCGAATTGGCTACATTCATTGAAGTGCCCTCATATTCCATTATTTTTTATTTTCAAATGATAGAATAAAATTATTACTGAAATTATAATTAAAAGTGTTCATGTACTTAAGGCCTAAGTACTGCTTTACAGTGACATTATGCCGCTGCATCGCTTAGCAAATCAAGTGAACTCTAAATGAAAACCACACATTTTCTTAAGGAAAATAAAAGTACTGCTGCTATTAATTATTGATCCCATCTGTGCTCCCAAAGACTGGAAATTTAGCTAATAAGTTTGTGAGGGAATCTTTTCAACAAGCCTTTTTTTCTTTTCCCAGCTTCACAGTTCTTGCTGAAGGCATGACATTCTTCCAGCAGCTCCCTTTGGCTCCTTAGTGCAGCAGTAAGTGAAGGCTGCTTTTAGAGCCAACCTGATCTTTGCCAGGACACCACAGCTGCAAAATACCTGAGCCACTGCTAAACAATTTGCTCTGCCATCTCCCCCTTTCTCTTCCCAGAGAAGAGCAGAGCCTGACTGTGCAGGCAGGGTTATCAGGCAGGCACATTCTGAAACAGCCTCTTTTCCCCTGTGGGTTTCAATTATCTGAGCATTGCCACCTTGAGAATCTCATAGTGTTGCCACATTTAAGATTATTTACCTACTGGTTTTAAGGTTTCAGTGAGGTGGAAAAATCAGCACCTTCCCCTTTGTGTGGTTAAGGAGCAGGTGCATTAGCTTTCCCTCATAAATACTTTACTATATCCTATGGGAAGAAAATGCTACTGCTTTGATCCCTTCCTAGTGGTCAGAGGATGCCAGCAGTGCCTGCAAACTGGTCACTGTTCCCTCCCATGGGTGCTGAGCAGCTAGAATTTTGGCAGCCGATGGAAAGGTTGAAGAGCAGAAGGAGGGTTTGAAGGACACAGGCTATGTCCCCTTGAAAATTTTCTCACTGTGAATTAAATTGAAATGAGAGCAGAGGGTGAAAATGCCAGTGATGGAGTCAGACATCGTTGGGTTTCAATATTCTCTGCCCCTGGAGCCATCTGTTCAAACCAGTGCCATGCTGGCCTTCTTCATCAAAGCTGAGAGTTACTTATATTTTTTATTTTGTATTCAGCCACGCCCTTAAGAACTCAAAATTCTTTGGCTAGTCATATTTGAGAGGTTAAATACTCAAAAAAATAGGAAAAGATAAAGTTCAGGTTTAAGATGCTTTCTTAGCAAACTCGCTGTGCCGGGGGCTTCACCAGCCACTCCTGAACTGTGCAATTGCTCTGTTACGGTGTTATATCTTTGTCTGTTAAAGTTTTTTCTTAAGCAGTGGATCTAACTACCCTGCAACCACAACCGCAAAGGTCTCCAGGATTTTCCCTTACCATTCAAACAATGCTTTCAGTCCCTCCTTTGCTACCACAAAACCTGAAATCTTTCTCCTTTCAGCCTTCATTTCCTTCAACACGCATGCATTTCTCCAAAACATTTCCAGTCTCAACTAATCTAATCTGACTCCTTTCTCCTCTCTCTCCTCCTACACCCATTCATTACACACAAGCCCTCTTCTCAGCACGCTTGTCCTCTGACAAGGTTCAGATCTACATGCAAGTTACCTGAGCCATGGCATGTTTGCTCAGAGCAGATGTCAGCTTGGGGGGACAGACAGGATGACTCAAAACACAGCCAGCTTCGCAGAAGAGTGCTTATTTCTTTGTGTCAGAACCCAGCTGCATTCTCAGACTGGTGAAAAATGCCCGAATGTTTCTGTGTTAGTGGAGGGGCTATGTAAGTGTGAGAAGGTGGGACATGCATAATATACGCGTTATTATTATATAATATAATACATAATATTTCTTGTACAAACCACGACAACTTCCAGATCAACCACTTGCATGACAGATTTACCAACTTTTTTCCTGGAAGAGAAGGAAAAAATATTGTTCTGTTTGAAAGGTCTGTTTCCATTGTGCTGAGTGGTGGATACCTTTTCAGGAGATTATGGCCAATGAGCAATTATGGCCAACAAACACACCAGGGCCAGTGTGAGCACCCTCTGCAGGTGCTCCTTCTAGGAGGAGTGATGAAAGGGAAAGGGAATGCTCAGCTTCCACAGATTTGTTTTTGGATTCTGGCCTGTGCCTGTCTTCAGTACTCGCCAGTAGACGAGGCAAGCAGAGTACATGTCCTATGTACTAATCGATAGACAGCCCGTATGATTGCACGCCTCTTTCCACAAGAAATCATGTTAAAAATAATTGGCTGCTTGGTATAATCTTTTACCGTGAAATATCCTCCTGTCCTCATTTTAGATCCTCCCTTACCTCCCATGAGGTGGTGGTGGTAGGTACAAATTTTTCCTAGCAAAGTGCTTAAGCAGATTTTTAACAAAAAGCTTGCAAGCAACAGCATCAATGGCTCAGCTTCCTTCTCACCCTCCCTGAAGATTGGACTGCCCAGTCCTGCTATTCCCAGTCCCATCTGCTTTCTAGACAAGGAGAAAGCTCTCACCCAGTTTAGGGCTTTGTTCTGTGCTGCAGAAATCAGTAGGTGTTTGGTCTTTGGTTTCAGTGAGCCTATAAAGGAGCCGGTAGCTATATGCTTTGACTCTGTCTGCTTCCCACCTGGTACTAAAATGTCTTGTTCCTGCCTTAGGAAGGATGAACTCCTCTCCTCTCTGCCCCACAGATATCTAGCGATAAGGAGAAATGAGTTAGGAGCAGGAGAGAGAAAGCAAGCAGATGAAAAAGCTCACCTACAGAGCCTAAATCACTCTATTTTTATTCTGAAACCTTCCTAGCATGCTAGACAAGTTCACTACTACTTTCCACTTTGGTAACATCCAGAAATCTTGAGAGGAGATAGAAACTCACAATAATGTTTTGCCTTGCTACATTTGATTCTGCAAGATGAGTGCATAGACCAAGGACAGGAAGAAAATCAAAGATTTCGCAAAGTTTATGCTGTGAGTCTGTAGGAGAATGAAAATGTTTCTCAGGATCTGCAGCTCTGGTTTCTGTGTCTCATCTACAAGATCTTCATCTCACATGTTCTTGTCCATAACTTTTAATTCTAACATGTGTGTATGAAAGCTAAACTGCTCTCTTCTTCAGCTAACGGATTAAAGGTAAATACATAAAGTTAAATAAATAAAAATCTGGCAATTGACAAAAAGTACAGACAAATTCTTCTTCCTAAGGAAGACAAATATTGCAGAGAAAATTGTCTTTCTGCCTTCCCTCCTTTTAAAAAGCAATCTTCATATGAAAGGCATATTCCTCTCCCCTATTGTATTCATCTCTGTATGTACTGAAATGTCAGAATATTCATTCTGGAAATATTTTTGTTACCATTTCAGCTGAAGGAGTGGGCTATAATTTAAAAACTTTGAGGAATTATTATCCAGCTGTGTTTTAGTTGATTTTCAGAAAAAAAGAGATTATGTTTATATGTAGAAGTCTTTATATAATTAATGTTAATTTGCACATGTTAATGAAGATGATTATTAGCAAAGCATTGTAGCTTTGTTCCTGCTGATTTTGACAAATGAGTTGAATAACATTCTGCTGTAATCAATGTAACATAATTTGTCCCTATTTTTTTCTAAGCATTAACAAATTTTACTAGAGGGTTTTTATAGAAGCCAAGGCATGATGAGAGATTCTTAAGTGGGCTTTATCTGTCAAATAGCTCAGTGTATGTTATTTTATGTATTGCTACCACTAAGTTAAATAACATGACTCACTACAAATGAGTCACTGTAAAAAATGACAGACATCTTTTCAGCTGGAAACAAGTTCACAGCAAAATACTCACTTTGCTTTACTTGTTATTCATGGGTTCAGAGCTTCAATATCTCTCCTATTTTCTACATTAGGATGGTAATACTAAGGGTAGAGACCTGACACTATCAGGCCTCAGAAATCAGCAGAAGTGGTTAGTACTAATGGGAAACAGCTTAGAGAATGTAATACAGCTGTTGTACCTGTTTGCACCCCAAAGGGCTGCACCTCCTGGGAGAACAGCACACACGTGCTTGTAAAAAGCTGGGAGGGAAGAAGGAGGTGGCACTGTCCCTCCCATACACCTCCTACAAGTTACAATTTTTCTTCTCTGCTTACACTGCACTTCTGGATAGAAGTAACTCGCTGACACTGAGCCACAAATTTGTACATTTGTCCATGCAGATCAGGGAAACAACTTTCTTAGGAGATTCTCCCTGTTCAGACAAATCCTTCACTGCCATAAGCTTTTTTCCCTTTTTTTTTTTTCCCTCAGATGTCCTTAACCACTAGCTGATTCTAGGTAAATTTTTTTGGTTTTGTTACTGCGAACAGTTTTTGGAAGTCCTCCATGTCTTTGAGCTTTGAGCCTCTAGCAATTTTTCTTTGGAGAGGCTGCATGAATTCCTAGGGCTAAGGTATCTAGGATAGTCATCACTTCCAAGCATGCAGTTGATACACATTAAATGTGTGATCTAAATATATAATTCAGCATTCTCAAACAGGCCACCAAACTCACCACAGGAGACAAAGGTGCTTGCTCAGGAATATCATGCATTTCCAGATGGAACAAATCAAGTTCACCTCAGCGATGGTACGGGTGCTGAGTGAATTGTATGTTACTGGGTTTACCAAATACATCTCCCTGCTTTCCTGACTCTGTCCCCTTGTGCACCCAGCATGTGTAAGTTGATATGTTGGGGTTCTTCCCCTTCTGGGCAGCAACAGAAGTGTTTACTAAGTTCCAAATAGTCAAAAATGCACAACTGTCTTGGTCACAGTAGTAGACTGAAGCTACTCATATCAATGAGGCATTTGCTTGGACAGTGTATAGCTGAGACAAGCCCAAGAGCCTCTTTTGTCTAGAGAGTGTCTGCTTTTATCGGCAAGGACTAATGGATCTAGGTCCAATCCAGAGAAGCAGATAAGCTCCAAAAAAA